>JAMPIV010009521.1:0-12500 GCA_024509875.1 Oreohelix idahoensis | reverse complement strand
GTGCCACCTATTTTAAGTACACGTCTGCCTCCAACTTTGTATTGTGCAAAGATTTATGTATGATTCCACGTACACACACACACACGCATAAATGCACACATACATACATATATAGATAATTGACATATATGTACATACATTTACTTTTATTATACCCAGGTATTGGAATGATACTGACCTCTGGCAGCATAAATGAAGATATAGAAAGTCTTACCAGCTGGATACTGCAGGGCTTGGCTACCGGAACGTTCCTCTACGTCACCATTTTCGAGATACTACGTGAGGAATTAGGAGAAAGAGGGGGACTACTTAAGATCCTCGTTGCCATGTTGGGCTTTGGAGGTATGGCTTTGGCCAAATATTTCGACAAGGACTAATGCTGAAACTCCTCGTTGCCGTGCTGAGCTTTGGTGGTAGGGCTTTGGCTAAATTTTTCGATAAGGACTGATGCTGAAGATCGTCGTTGCCAAATCGGGCTTCGGTAATTTGGCTTTGGCCAAAATATTTCGACAAGGACTGATGCTGGAACTCCTCATCGCCGTGTTGGACATTAATAGTATGGCCTTTGTCAAATAATTTGACAAGAAGTGAAGCTTAAGTTCGTAGTCACTGTGTTGGATTTTGATGGTATGACCTTGGCCAAAACTTTTAAGTATTGATGCGAAGATCGTAGTCACGTTGTTGGTAAAGTTTTGGCCAAATATTTCGAAAAGGACTGATGCTGGACAATGAGAAATCCTCCTCTTATTTTCCTTCTATGGTTGCCTTCAAGCATACTGCAGCAACTGCTTTGTTACCTTTAGAGGAAAACTGTAAGGGGATGTGAAAATCCTGAGTCAGATCTCCGACTTAATCAGAGAAATAGATGTGGCTATATGTGAGCGATGAGAATTGTAGTGGTATTGATGGTATTGTATGATGATGATGGTACTACATGTAAATTGTATGAGGCCAGCTGTGAAGGCTCCTGAGATAAAATGTAGTTGAGAATTATCAGAAGGCCTTTCTTGCTACCACTACGACCTCACACTTAATTTTTTTTTTTCTTAATGAATGTGGCTACGTAAAGTGTCTAGGGTAATGATGTGTAATGTGGTGTGTTAGTTATAAATACACCCACAGACATTTAAGAAGACTAATAAGATTAACAAGTGTTAAAATACACTGAACTAACTCACGTGTATAAAGTTTTTGATATAATTATATTACATTTATTGGTTCTGGATCAAGTTTTATGTGACCAGAACTTGTTTTAAAAGAAGGATTGAAAATTTATGAAAAAAAATGCATGGAATGTTACATAATAAATGCAAGAGCGTACCTATTTAAGTACTAGACTAGTTAGTTTTATTAAAAAAAGTTCGAGTAGTCATCTCTTTGGGAGGATATTTACTGTTTGTGCTGTTGGGGTGGCCTCATCACACCTGTCTATATTGACTACACAATGTCCAGAAAATGGTGGGAATTTTTACGGGGATATTAGTCACTACCAATAGTTGGTGAATGTCCAGCAGACCAGAGGCTCACTCATCTTTTTGTAGCTCTGGTGCTGAAAACTTGCGGTCCCACCTCTCCGTGCTGGCGGGCAATAATGGTGGTCTCTGTCACAAGAACTGCACAGATACACTCGAGTACAGTCACCCACCGAATAGACTCTGCTTTGTTGTCGATAGAAACTCACAGCTCTGCAATCAAAGTATGGGCTATGTGTCAAAATCTATTCTATACCCACGTCTGGACACAACACTGACACAACAACCACATCATACAGACAGGTCAGATCTCTCTGACCAAACAGCACAGTTACCATGGTGGGCCTACATCAGACCGATCCTCCCAGACCATAGATTCTGAAAAATATTTATTAGTTGTCGGCCCTAAAAGAAGATAGGTAACCTGTTTCAACGCTTGATCTATCTTGCATAATCCTTGCTGTAGTTTATGTACCTTGTTGGTCCCTAGACCCTGACTTGGGCGGGGGGTCTAGAGCAAAATCCCTACTTGTTTGTAAGGCTAGATTATGATATGGCAGTATCAAATCACTCGAACATGAAACAATATTCAAAATATATAAAGAAATAATTTCAATCTTACCAGATTATGAATAATTAACACAGAAGTGCTAGCAAAACTCAGCTGAGCTGCTGGCTATAGTATGGCGTCCCTAAATTTATTCACTGTCTTTCATATGGGAAAACACCACACTTTAAAATCTGTGTCTAACACTGAACAATTATTGAAGAATGACCCCACTTTCGCGTCTGAGCGCTAATGATATGATTGTCTGTGGCCAATCACTGCCTAGTTGTACTTTAAATTTCAAATTTCTACACTAAAGTCATTTCAGTCATGCTTCAGTCAAGTATGGATGGTTATCTGTTAGTCTGTCCGTCTCTACTTGTGTTTCTAAAAAAAAATGTGCTTGATTTTTGAAGCAACCTTTCTCTCCCCTTAAAATTTTGTCGTAAAAAGTTATATTTAGACACAGCTACCGCTCAAAAACCCTCTCCTCCATAATAAGTAACTTTGAACACCTGCGTCCCCAAGGTCGTGTTTTGTGTGCAAATAACGACACTTTTTATTCAAGGCAGTCTGTCGATGATGTAAACTACACTGTCTTTTGTCATTATCTTCAATATTATCTATCCGTTTGTAAAATTAAGATCATATTATTTCATTGCTCAGAATAGTCCATCCGGCCAGCTAATTTTTATATTCCTAACATTAATATTAAGAAAAATTACTTTTTAAATTTTTGTAATTTTCCTACCATCCGCGTTCTGCCGCTCAATTCAAATCAAGGCTTGGTATCGCAAAACGTCCAATTCCGTACCTCGTGTCAATTTGGGGGACGTGAATTTTTACTTTCCTCCATCCCCCCCCCCATTGCGTCTCCTTAGCCTTTCCAGTCATATTTTTTTTCTTTTGATCCGCCGTTCCCCTCCTGTCTAGCAAGTCAATTTTATGGAGGGTGATGACCCGCGGTCTAGGCGATCATGTACATCAGCAGCCTACGCATTATGTTTTTATCCTTAAATGTTATCTTTTGAGTATTTTACCGTTGTATCTCTGTCAATTTCACTACACATCTCCCCACTTGAAAACATGCCTATGGCAAGTTCCAAAACCAGCGATACACATAGGTAAAATTACTCCTCACGTCTGCCACTACTCTAATTTTGATCACAGGGGTGCCGACTGAGGAAATCTGCACCGACATTCAATTTGCCTGGGATATATTGGATACTGAACTGATAAGGTTGAAGCAATAAAGACCACCTCAGCAATCTTGCGTTTTCATGCTTAGCCTGAGACAAGAACACGAGAGGCTGATGATCCGTCTCCACCACAAAAGTCCTACCATACAGATAGATTTGAAACTTCTTTATTGCCCAGATTAATGCTAAACATTCTTTTTCGCTTGTGGAGTATCCTTGTTCCGCCTTATTCAATTTACGGCTTGCATAAGCGACTGGTTTCAGTTCCCCATCAGGTGAAGATGATCTTTGCAACAAAGCCCCTCCGAGTCCCACATTACTTGCATCGGTTCTTAAGACAAAGTCCTGTGTGTTAAGGTATTTTATTGGCATGGTCTGCTAGAGGTTAACAGCATAAGATTAATAGGTGACTACGTTTAATATAATGTAAATAATTGTTAGTTAGTGTACGCGATACACACGATTGATTATGACGTGTATGCGTTGGTATGTCACGCACCGTGACTAGGTTACCACACCCTTTTCTTAGATGACCGTCAAACGGATAAGACGTGTCCTATAATCCTTCCAGTGGTAGGCATGATATTGCCGCACATATGTTATTGCAGTACGGACATGGGTCAGTCCGATATTCTTATGAAGAGAGGAATGTATCGAGGTTAGTAATTTTAACTAAAGTCAAGGAAGGATGAAATTATGGTCCACATTCGTTTTATATCGCCAGACGTCTAATCTCATTGTCGGCCGTTGGATGTCCCAACCGCGCGTACATATAGTTACGACGTTCTGACTATAGTGTTGCATATTATTGGACCAGGACTATAATGCATGGATAGCATTTATGATGTATGATTCAATTCTAATATATAATGTTTTCATAATCAACCTCCATGGACTGTCTACTGTTTGAAATGTATATTAAAAATTGTGTGGACTCGAGAAGAGACTTATCACGTTCATTGAAGTTACAAATTCAACAATTATGATACTGAGTTCAAACCTTGTGACAGACAGAAAGTATTAACTCACATTCGCGTAACTATTCCAACAATAGCACGATCAAGAATTAATGAATCAAATGACCAGAACTAAGAAGCTTATTGAATCAATGAGAACGGTGGCTTTCCACAACGACCACTGAAATAGAAGACGGGGCCGCAACAACAATAAAAGAAGTGAATCGTATAAAGCCCCGCAACAAAGTGGTTGCCATTGCTGGGGAACGAAGGAAGAAAGAAATTTTTCTTGTTTACATACTTTCACGGACTGTTTACGATTACAAGAAAACGTTCAAGTCACATGATTCCGAACATGACGTGGCTTGTGTAACTATGCAAAAATCAGTGACGTCACAATATTCCGTGTACAAGCCAACGATCGAAGGACGATGCCAGCTCACCTAATGTTTCATTCAAGAATACAACTTCTCAGTAGATCATAGGATTGAAAAGACATTATTTACCAACAGGAGCAAACAGTCCTATCCTCTAGTCTAGGCCGTTGGTGAAGATCGCATCGGACGACGGGTTAAAAGATAAGTCTCAGTTCGTGACTGTTGTCATTCATAAGAAACATCACTGAGTCTAATTCACATTTTGCAGGCATGTCCGTTCTATATATTTTATATGCACGTTATATTTGTTTTCATTGTTTGTGCTGTGCCTAATTTGTGGGAGGTTGGAGTGGAGATTCAGAATGAATAAATTATGGCTCTACGGATTGCCGATATTCATTCTGAACGGTCTTTAGGGTAGTGAATTAAATCGCATTTCGCGGAGAACGCGTCGATGACATTTCCGGGGCTTGTTTCGTTCGGGACTGCATTTAATTCACAGTATATGTTAGATGTCTAGTTTGGTGAAATAATCGGTGTATTTTATCGTATTCAGTTTAAATTCTATTTAGTTTGGTAACAATGTTAGTAATCTATCTTGTTCTTTCTGATCTTGCTATTATTCAGTTCATTTTTTTTTTGTATAACCGTCAATGAGTCCATGTTTGCGTCATTAATTTTTGTGTACGCAGATTTAACTCTATATTCAGTTAACCTTCACCCTACTCTATATTTCCGGTTTGCAGATTTGGTTTCATAATATCAATTTTTATTGTAGAAAAACGTCTTGTTTCGTGATAATATGGTTTGTTTATCCTTGGTTTACCCATCGTATCGTATGTCCTCATTTCATCTGTTCATGATTTAACACTAATAATATAATTTCTTGCTTAATAAGAGTGTATATGAATATAATTAAAATTTAATGACTTTTAAGGAGAATTAGGGACTTTGCACCAATTTGCAGTGGTAGTCCAAGAAATGGGCGATGCACTTTATAGCTCATGATTAAGGCATAATATAAATAATAATATATATTTTATAAAATAATTTGACTTTTTAGTCTGTCCTGCATATAAAGGACATAGTGTATATTATTTGGTACATTTTTTCCATTACTAAATGATTTACTTAGCACATATCACTGACTGAATGATATAATACTTGAGGAATAATACTATTTACTATTAGGTGCATGATAGTAATTCAGCACCCGAAATAGATAAATATCATAACTATTTATGATATATTAACGAGTATATATGTAATATTTTCCCAACATAGTATGTCTATGTATGGAATCTACAAATAATAGTTAGATAATATTACAATTAATTAAATTGAACATTCCCAGATTAAGTTCAATAATATTATGATTGTTTATATCGACTATTCATAAATTGAATAAGTATAATAATTACTTAAAATTTATTGGTGATTATTACATAACCATTACGTACAATATTAACGTCAAGATGCTTAACTTAGACTATTTTATTAAAAATGGTAAAGATTTTGGGAAAAAAGGAGAACTTCTCGAGGCTTATGCATTGGCTGAATTTGCAAAATATAAGGCAGAAGAGGAGGAAAAGAAGGCAGAATTAAGACAAGAAGAAGAAAGAAAGAAGATAGCAAGAGATGAAATCCTACGGATTGAAGAAGAGAATAAATTGAAACGACAAGAAATCATACTGCAGCAAGAAATGGAATTGCAACGACTTAAATTAGAAACAGCAAAACTTAATTCACAGGGCGCTGCAGCAACCCAAAATGATACTGCTCAATCTGGATCTTCATCCACACGACTTAAAGGTAATTATTACTTTAAGCTGCCTCCATTCAAGTTACACGTAGATGACCTTTCATCGTGGCTCGCGCGCTTTGAGGACATATGTAAGGTGAATAACCTTGACAAAGCGGCATGGGCACTGAAACTTAAGGAATTTCTAGATGGCGAACCTGCAAGTGCAGCACAAAATATAGATCCAACACTATCAACAGACTATGAGGCCATTAAGACG
This sequence comes from Oreohelix idahoensis, assembly GCA_024509875.1. Taxonomy (NCBI): domain Eukaryota; kingdom Metazoa; phylum Mollusca; class Gastropoda; order Stylommatophora; family Oreohelicidae; genus Oreohelix; species Oreohelix idahoensis. The sequence continues at coordinate 5,928 of JAMPIV010009521.1, read as the reverse complement.
TTGTTACTACGTCGTTTCCACTTGAACGAAGAGGCATGTAGATTGCGTTTTAAAAGTTTGTTGCCAGATAACAATAGAGATTTCACAGGTTTTATTGCTAACATACGCAATACTTTTAACAGATGGGTTGAACTGGCAGGTGTCAACAAATCCTACGACAAGTTAGTCGATTTGTTATTGAGGGATAAAGTATTATCGTCTGTCAGCCCACCATTCTTTGCTTATCTGCAAGAAAGAAAACCAGAATCTATTGATGAGTTAGAAAAAATTTCTTTAAATTACTGCACAGCTCATCCGAATGCTAATATTTCTGGCACATTGATAAGAGAACCACTTCCTGTAGCCTCCAATATGGCATATCATAATCATAACAAACCTAGAACACACAGTGTAGACAGGGGTAGGTTCAAAGGAAACTATGACATTAATTTTCATAAGGGACAGAATAACTTTAACAATAACTTTAATAGAGGACGACAACAAACCAGAAACTATTCACCTCAGTCAAGAAATAACAGTAATCCACGTAACTCAAGTTATAATCGATCATATAACTATAATAATGATTACAAGTGGAACAATAGCGATAATTATAACTCGAGACATCGAGATAACAGTTACAATAGAGGACAACGGGATAATTCATCTAATTATTCTCGTTATCGTTCTCATTCTCGTAGATCGACAACTTATAACCATAATACAGGGGCAGCTGTTACTACTGCTACAACCCCTAGGGTTCAGAGTTCAACTACTGATAACAAAATACAGTCATCGTCTACTTGTTTTGCAATGAATTATAACGTGGCAAATAGTTGCCCAACATGTAATCTTATATTTCAGAAAGCAAAAGAGACAGTTCTGAACTGCGGTCATATTCTACCAGAAGTCAGTCTAGCAGTCAATGACGGAACAGGATCACTGATCTTCAACAGAGGAAAAGTTAATGGATCCATCGTCTCAGTCTTAAGAGATTCGGGATCGACCACGATCGGAATCCGTCAGACACTTGTTCATCCAAATTGTGCAACTGGAGAACATGTCAGGTGCATGACTTTTGGGGGAACCATAGAATATTATCCAACAGCTATTATTTACATTGACACACCTTTCTTCACAGGCAATGTTAAAGCATGCATGTTAAGAAACCCAATTGCCGACCTTATGGTGGGATGCATACACGGGAGTAAAGATTGCACACCAGATGAGATTATTCAATGGGAAAAAAATAATCTATACATCGGAAATGCAGCAATAACCAGAGCACATACAAAACAATTAGAGACTATAGACACGGAAAACAAGGAAACAAATGATCATGAAAATATCGAGATTCATTCTGCTATTGACCGAGTATCATTTGCTGCAAAACAGAGGGAAGACAGGTCACTAACAAAATTTTTTACGCTGGTCAACAAAGATGACAATCTTTCTAGGAACATAAATTATAGTCAGTGGTTTAGTATTAAAAATGACATTTTATTAAGATGTTTTATGGATAAAACTCAGATAAGACAACAAGTCATGGTACCTTTTGCTTTTAGGCGGTACATACTTCAACATGCACATGATTCTAAGTGTGCAGGTCACATGGGTTATACTCGTACACGTTCACGAGTATTATCTTCTTTTTTTTGGCCGGGAGTATCACGAGATATTTCACAGTACGTACGCTCCTGTACGATATGCCAAGAAGTGAAAGCACGGGGAGCCTTTCACACGGCGCCTATTCAGGCTTGTGATATATCGGTGAGACCTTTCGACAAAATGGCCATTGATATCATTGGCCCACTTTTACCATCAGCCAGAGGACATAGGTTTATTCTCACTTGCATCGATTTATGCACACGATGGCCAGAAGCCATCCCATTAAAAACAACCACCACCACAGATGTAGCTGATGCACTACACTTGATCTTTTCTAGAGTAGGTTTTCCTAGAAAACTTTTGTCAGATCATGGTTCTCAATTTATATCTGAGACTATGACGGAGGTAATGAAGACTTGGCAAATAGATAGAAACCTCAGCAGCATTTATCACCCAATGAGTAATGGTGCTGTAGAAAGACTTAACCGTACACTCAAACAAATGCTACATAAAGTTACAGTTAACCATCCACAGGACTGGGACAGAGTGCTACCAGCGGTGTTATTCGCTTATCGAGAGGTGCCAAATGAACAAACTGGCTTCTCTCCGTTTCATTTAGTCTTTGGCGCTCCTCCAAGAGGTCCTATGGGACTGATAAAAGATTTATTAATCGATTCTGAGATGACTCAGGACACTCAGTCATCCTATGAATATGTAATTAATCTCCGGAATAACATTATTGATGCCTGTCAAATGGCAACAGCTTCATCTGAGGCTGCGAAAGAGAAAGCTAGAACTTTCCAAAACAGTAATAGACGATTACGTCAATTATTTCCAGGAGATCAAGCTTATGTGTTATTGCCACATAACAATAATAGACTACTAATCTCGTGGAATGGTCCTTACCAGGTTATCAATAAGATTTCTGATGTTGATTATGTCCTGGACATTAAGGGACATCACAAAATATTTCACATAAATATGCTCAAGCAATTTCATACTCGACCTGAACATCTACAAGCTATTTTTCATGAATTAGATGACACTTTCAGACCTACATGTCACTATTCTAATTTATCCGTTATCCAGGAAGAAGAATCTTCTTTTCCTGAGGTACAGTTAGCTTTACCTGTACCTGTAGTACAATCTAGCGAATCTTGGCGGGACGTAACCATCTCTTCGTCGGTTACACCGCAACAGCATCAAAAGATTGCTGATCTGCTACAATCTTATCCAGATGTGTTGACCGATGTTCCAGGTCGCACATCAGTCATTAATCATGACATCACTCTTAACGAGGATACTCCAATTCGGGTACATCCTTATTCTGTTCCTATACACTTTCTTACTAAAACTACTAAGGAACTTGAACAGATGTTATCTTTAGGAATTATCGAAACTAGTAATTCCCCATTTTCTTCTCCATTAGTTATTGTCCGAAAGAAGGACAATAACATTAGACTATGCGTCGACTATAGAAAAATTAAATGCACAAACGATAGTTGATAGCGAACCACATCCACTTCTCGATGACTTACTGCCACGTCTATCGACAGCAACTATATTTACTAAGATAGACTTAACTAAAGGTTATTGGCAGATACCACTAACCGAAAAAGCAAAATACTACACAGCGTTTTCAACTCCGCTAGGTCTATACCAGTGGAACGTGATGCCTTTTGGGCTGGTTAACGCTCCAGCTACCTTTGTTCGCATGATGCGACACATTTTTTCAGGTAGACCAGACATTATTACATATATAGATGACATATGCTTGTTTAGTTCATCTTTTGAGGAACATTTTTTTTTGGGTCTTGGATACGTTTTTGATACCTTGAGAAGGTACAAGTTAACTGCTAAACCTACAAAATTACAGGTAGCATTTCATGAGATCACTTTTTTGGGTCACATTATTGGAGCTGGATATATCCGAACATTACCCAGTACAGTTTCAAAAATTTTAACCATTTCCGTTCCTCAAACGAAGAAACAAGTGAGAAGCTTGTTAGGTCTAGTCCAATATTACAGTAGATTCGTACCTAACTTGTCATCCATCACTGCTGTATTGTCCTCATTACTAAAGAAGAACATGCCAGTGAAAGTGACATGGACTGACGAATGTGACAGAATTTTTCGGCAAATAATTTCTATATTTTCAAATCCACCTATTTTGAGATTAATTGATGCTTCTAAAAAGTTCATTCTTCGTACAGATGCGAGTAACTACGGAATTGGCGCATGTTTGCTCCAATACCATGACGACATCCTCCATCCAAACTTGTACGTGTCACGAAAACTGAAACCACCAGAAGTGAAGTACTCTACGGTTGATCGCGAACTCTTAGCCGTCGTGTGGGCGATAACCAAACTAGAAAAATTCCTACTGGGAGCCCCTTTTGTAGTACAAACCGATCAAAGGGCCGTAGCATCACTACAACGAGCAAATCACAAGAGTCCAAAATTGACCAGATTTGCTATACTCCTCCAACCCTTCGAGTTTTCAATCGAGTACATCACAGGATCCGACAACATCTTGGCAGATACATTATCTCGAAATCCTAATGATGTCGATTCCTAATTTACGTTGTTTGTCGCAAAGACAATACTATGTACAGAGAAACTTAATCAAAGAACATAGCACCATCGTTGCTTTTTGACACATGAATGAACCATTTACTCAGCTGCTTTCTATAGGCGAATTATACGCAAAGTGACTGCAATCAATTGACACTATATTCGTCTTTACACCGGGACTTTCCTGGTTTACATTTGTCACAACATTGTTTCAAAACACTTCGGAGAAAATAAATGACATTCCATTCGAACTAATTCGTTATATAACGTGATTCAGAATACTTGAACATTTTGTCTAATGGAAATTCAAGGATCAAGACTACGAATGGATCTTCATATCCAATGTTAATTACTTTAATTTATTCTTTAAAACTAATCCACATTAAAATGACAAGTGAGTTGAATTTTAAAAAAATGAATGAAACTTAAAAAAAATGAAAGAAAGAAAAGAAAACTCACATAATTCTTTGATTATATTCTTAGAATTACATGATTATATTGCATACTATTGTTTAAATTAGTTAGAAAGGTATTAATAACTTAATACTACACTTACTTGATGTTCAACACACATAACTTAGTTAAATTTATACATCATTTTTTTTTCTTTTCTCTAATTTATTCTTTATTCGTTATTATGTCTTTCTTTAACAGATTCTCTCATTTTTCTTACATTAGATTTTCAACAACTTATTCTTATTCCATACCTAGTATAGTTATTTAGTTTAATTTTAACACTTTAAATTAGTCTGACATGACATTTTATCACGACATATTTTAAGTTAATTAATTATTTAATTAGAGATCGACATTACCATTCTCTTTTAGTTCTTATTACCATTTATATTTATTTATGATATAAATAATGAATATATTACATGACTATTGGTTAGTCGACATGACCACGACATTGGTTCTAGACAGAACGTCGTAGGCCATATGCCGCAATCTCGTTAAATTTTTTTTTTTTGATATTGTTAACATATTGGTATTTTTTCAGATGGGTTTTTTGTTAAAAAAAATCTATCTAATAGATTTTTTTTTTCCCCCAGTGGACAGGGAATTGTTAAGGTATTTTATTGGCATGGTCTGCTAGAGGTTAACAGCATAAGATTAATAGGTGACTACGTTTAATATAATGTAAATAATTGTTAGTTAGTGTACGCGATACACACGATTGATTATGACGTGTATGCGTTGGTATGTCACGCACCGTGACTAGGTTACCACACCCTTTTCTTAGATGACCGTCAAACGGATAAGACGTGTCCTATAATCCTTCCAGTGGTAGGCATGATATTGCCGCACATATGTTATTGCAGTACGGACATGGGTCAGTCCGATATTCTTATGAAGAGAGGAATGTATCGAGGTTAGTAATTTTAACTAAAGTCAAGGAAGGATGAAATTATGGTCCACATTCGTTTTATATCGCCAGACGTCTAATCTCATTGTCGGCCGTTGGATGTCCCAACCGCGCGTACATATAGTTACGACGTTCTGACTATAGTGTTGCATATTATTGGACCAGGACTATAATGCATGGATAGCATTTATGATGTATGATTCAATTCTAATATATAATGTTTTCATAATCAACCTCCATGGACTGTCTACTGTTTGAAATGTATATTAAAAATTGTGTGGACTCGAGAAGAGACTTATCACGTTCATTGAAGTTACAAATTCAACAATTATGATACTGAGTTCAAACCTTGTGACAGACAGAAAGTATTAACTCACATTCGCGTAACTATTCCAACAATA
>JAMPIV010009520.1:0-428090 GCA_024509875.1 Oreohelix idahoensis | reverse complement strand
CAGAAGGTAGTGGTTTTTGATGGAAAATCTTATATATGCTTTGTATTTTTTGTCTCATTATATTCCAGTGCTATACTGTACAAACATATATTGGGATTAAATAAGAAAAATAGGGATATATAGGAGTAAGGCATCATCAGGACCCACTGGTTCTGTCCACAACAACAACATTATTATTCAATCTGTACTAGGAATCGAACGAAACCAGTACTTTAAGATCTTGAGGCGGACGCCATACCTCTTTGCCATTCCAAACCCGTGTCGTAGCCAAATCATAACTTATATAATGACATACTTAAAGAGCAATGTAAAGCTGCTACAATGCATATAATCTCATTAAAAAAGGTACCAGAAATGGTAAATGATCAATTAAACAATATACCTATCGTTATGAGATCGGATAATATAGTATAGAATTGGAATTAAATGAGACAAAAAATAGAAAGAATATACAGTTGACATTCAAAAATCCGGCCATTGATAATCCGGTTCCTTCAGATTTCCGGCATGGATTTCGGAGCGCATTTTTTAATTTACCGCGTTGGTGCGCCACTGTTTTCTGGAGCCGTGTATGTTTTGATGCAGCTGTTGGGTCTTGCTTGCACGTGTTAACAGGAATTCCTGCTCATTCCTTCTCATTTTATCATTTATTTGCTGCTGTATAGCCCCCATTATGGATTCAGCAAATAAAAGAAGTGGTGTAAAACGTAAACATCGTGCGTTGTCGATCGCAGATCATTTAGTTTTTAATTTTCTTTCTTTAAAGGACTGTACAGGTAGTCATTTTCTGTTAAATATATACAGCATATATAACCAGAAAAAATCCGGCATTTTCAACAATCCGGCACTCCTCAGGTCCGGAAGTTGCCGGATTTTTGAATGTCAACTGTATAGGATTTTCCAGTCAAGTCCCTTAATTTCCCAGGGGATATCACTCTAATCTCTTGCTAAGGAAAATAGCCCATTATACTTCAATGGTTATAAAATCACAAGTCATACATGAATTATACATAATATACAAAAGGCAAATAAAATAGAAGCTTACCCGCTTAGCAAGAATTCTTTCTAGGGATGGCAAAGATGGTTAAATTCTACCTGTTACTCTAGCTTATACTTGAATTGCTCTAATCCAACCTGCAAGTCTGGAAGGCAGAGCTGGAGAAGAGAGGGATGGTCATAAGCAGCTCTAAAACAAAATCCATGGTGATATCACGAGAAGAGATATCACGAGAAGAAAGAAGGCATCAGATTAAGCTGGGAGAACAGGTCCTGGGGCAGGTCAACCACTTTAAATACCTTGAAGCTGTTATAGACCGGGAGGCATCAAAGAAGAGTTGGCCACTCAAAAAGCAGCTGGGAGACTTTTTCAGGCCATAAATCGAGGATTCCTCAGCAAGAGAGAGGTTGGTAAGAAAATGAAGATGGCTGTATACCACTCCACCTATGTCTCAGTCTTGACGTATGGATGCGAGCCATGGGCAATGACTACAACCCACAAAAGCCAGATCCAAACCTCAGAAATGAGGTATCTGAGGAAGGTGGTTGAAGTAACAAGAAGAGACATGGTCTGCAACCAGATGATACGTCAAGGCCTAAAATCCCACCCCTTGCAGACCCAAGTAGAACAGTCCCAACTAAGATGGTTTGGCCATGTCTGCAGAATCAGACCTACCATTATTCTAGACAAGAGTGTAAGATTTACGATCCCCGTTCAGACCCTCCAAGTTAATAAGATTCTGCTATTAATTAGTACAGCGACCACTGTAAATGTCTGAACAGAAGTTATTGACAAAAAAACAGGTGATGCGAACAGTCGTTAGATTAAATTACTGTAAGCAATACTATTGTGTTATAGGGGGGTACTAAGGGGAAAAACCTATGTAGTTTATTCTGTATATGGGAAGTAATTGGTTTTCCCAGTACAAAGAATGTATTGAGTCGCTATTTTGTTTGCGACAACCATGCTGTACCAAATATGCAGGAGCAACATAACTCAGATGACTGAGATTTCCACAGTATTGTGCATACTGTCGTGAAATATTCTAATCCACATATATAAATTATCAGGTAAATATAAAGCCTAATAAATACATTTAATAAAGAAAAGAGCAATATGACACAGTGCTGTCACAATGACTGTACTCGAAATCCCCCTTGTTTTCTACTTCGTCGGCAAATTGTAACGCTTTCACGTTGATAGTAAAAGCCTACTGTATTATTACCCGCGTTCTTCAATGAAACGTGTGCTGTATTTCTTGCAAAAACATTTGAGATACGCAAGCTGAACAATGACCTAATTTTAATATTTCATTCATTCCATTTTATACACGGCGTAACTAAAGACAGATGGACTAAAGGATAGAGAGAAGGGAGAGGCATAAAGCCGAACACGTGCAACACAAAACACGCGTCGCGCGATACACAATTACTACTATCACGCGTGTAAGGCCACATGCACTAACTTTTTCCAGAGACAGTGACGGTGATTAAAAAAACTTACTCGGCACGACGGACAGTGATAAAAAACACTAACCTTCCCAGATGTTTAGGTTTTAAATCCTGAAAAACTCATTATTAGAAAGATGACCAATAGAATGGGTTTTACGGTTTTGAAAAACATTACAAGTACCCAGTACAATGACAGCACACTCTTCGAAACAGGAGGTTAGGAGAAGAATTGCATATTTTGAATACGCCCGTAGCATTTTAGCTCTATTAAATATATATATTTGGGTTCCTTAGGGTTTGCTGACAAAGAATATGTACAACGGTTATATGCAAATAGTCTAGGAAGGGGGGGGGGGGGGGGGGGGGGTATTAACAAGTTATAGCCAAATAAAATGATGGTGCTGTCAGACAACACCCAAAATCAAGTAATCGCTCCAACAAGTGGGGGGGTAGATTTTTTCTACACCACCATTTAGTACGGGAAATGGGGCCACATAGGATTACATGGTTGAAACTGATTGGCTGGAATGATATGTAAGGGGCCTAAAACACGATTAGGACTCAAGCGCTTATACAATTACTAGTCAAAATAAAAGGATTGGGTTGTTAGGGCAGACGTCAGGAAGTTAAATTTTCTTCAAAAACTATGTAGAAACACGTGGCCTCCATTGGCCTAGACATCGCTGATATACTCACTTAAGGAGCGTTAGTTCGAGCGACCAATAGTTCAAATAAGCTAAGGCAACTTGTGCGTATAAGCCAGCAAATATATCCAACTTTTTAACAGTAGCGTTTGAAGCCAAAAAAAAAAAAAACCAACAAAAAAAAAAAAAAAAAAATTTTTTCCCAAAAAACACTTGTAAATAAAAGCTCCAAAATTGGAACATAAAGCTCACGATTGGGAATTTATTTCGTGCCAGTAATTTGTAAGCCCCCAGAAAGCAACAGTGCATAAAACAACCCCCCCCCCCCCCCCCCCCCCCCCCCCCCCCCCAAAAATATCTTTGTACCCCCCCCCCCAATAATGATTTCCAGTGATTGTTAATATCCCCCCCCCCCCCCCTTTTTTTGCCAGTTTTGTGCCTAGAATTCCATTGCTAATCAACGTTTTTACTGTAGTTTAAGTTTCCATGAATTGTGGTCAAGCTTTAAAACATTCAGTATCTTTTAATGAAAATTGAATGTGAATTGTTAATTTATGCCTGTATATATGTGTAGTTCAGTAGCAAACATGATGTAAAGCCTATAATGCTGCAGCCTGAACAGAAGGTGTCGGAGGAAAGTAAAACTGCATGGAATGGCCAAACAGTACACTGACACCTAGATTATTGATTAGACAGAAATAATGCTGGAAGTGCAGAGGCGTAGTAACCATTAAGGAGGTTAATGCTGGTATAAAGTATTTCAGATGAAGCTGACAGTTGGCCTAACGCTCTGAACTCAATGTTTGTGATGTATTGTGCTCAGTGATTAAAGACTAACCTAGAAAGTATCAAATTAGTTTATTGAAGTAGAAAGGTACAACTCCTTCTTGTTTTTCAGGGACCGTGTGTCTTGAATGGTATTGAGCAGCACCACTGCGTCAGAAGCTTTGCTGAAATCCAGAGTCGGACAGCATACTCCTTAGGGTCCATTTAAGCTATCAGTGATTTAGTGGTGTCTCCAGAGCCCAGGGGAGAAACTCGAGCAGAGGAGTCCTTTCCTGCCGCCATCACGCAAGATAAGCTGATGTGGCCAGCTGAGCTCAAAATTATGTACCCCCATCTTGAATAATGACCTTGCATGTAAAACAATAACATTAATTTGATTAGGGAGAATTAAAATTGTTTTATAATATCAGGAACTGAGAAACATCTATCCAATACTAGTTCCCAATAAAGACAAACTATTGACAAAGTCATTAAGATGACAAATTCCAACAGAGCCTACTTTGACAACAAAACAAAACCAGTATACCCTTCACCTCATATTACATACCTACACAAACTAAGACACACATAGGATACTTTTAATAATCATATGTTCACCTAACAAATAATTTTCATTATTGATAAAATTCATGTACTACCTATAACTTGTAAATTAAAATTGATTGCTGATTCCTCAAGTAATCCTCCCTTTGCTATTTGGAATCAGGACCACATATTCTATATTTGTTGACAGCTAATGAAGTACATATCTGTGTATGTGAGAAAGTTATCAGTGACTCCGTTTAAAGATCAATCCTTTGTCAGCCTAGAGTGTTCTGTATGTATGTGAGTGTCACCTAGTGTCCTGTCAAGTTGTGGTGCGAATAAATATAAATTGATTATTCTTCTATCTTGTCTGTTGTTTGTTATGACTTTTAACACTTCATCATTCACATAACATACCCTAGACATTACAACGTAGTGTCATCACACTATTTCCAGAATAATCTCTGGACTCAGAGATATATTGTAATATATATGTGGCAGCAAAGAAAGGTTATCAATATAATACAACTACTTCTCATTCAGATGATAGATACCTTCACAAACAGTCAAGCTTGATCTCAGCTCAGTCAAGTACACTAAGTTAACCCCCCTATAAACAATATTTTAAATTAATTTTTAGTAACATCCCCCCACTTTAAAAAACACCACCATATTATTGGGGTGTTGTTCTCATGCGCTCCTTAGGGATTTTTTTAGGAATCTCATTTCCCCTATTAAAAATATTGGGGGTAATTCTCACTTCACAACTTCATGCGATATTAATAAGAAATTAAAAGGTATCCTTGGGTGCGAATAAAATAAAATATGGATTGAGGCTCACCGCGCCAGTGCCTGTGTTGTTCCATTTAGTTAATTACGTTTCATTCACTATGAGAATATGAATTTGTTTAGAGCAGTTAGACATTGTATAAGAAGTTAACCAACAGCACACAATGACCCGAAGATGAACGCGGAGTCCTGGACCAAATTTCGAGATCTGCTTAACAGCTGTTTAGACTGCCTGCGCTGAAAAGAGTTAGGGTTAGAAAATGGGACGCAAGTATAATGGTTTTGCCCATATGTCACCAACTACTACGGAATATGAAACTCCAAAACTCATGCTATGAATGTGACAAATATATTTATAAATAATTCGAAACAGCGGGAGAAAGAAGGTTTTAGAAAGACTCGGAAAAGAGGCAACGTACCTCCTCAGAGGCTGAAATTGGAACAATTCCTAACACGATCCATGTTACAATTTAGCCCATGGATCACCCTTCTGACCACGCAACCTACTTACTCACTCAGTCTCATCTGATTGGCGTTGCATCTGCTTGAGGTTTGAGGTCTAAGAAATTGGATGAGCATAGAAGAATAGAGATTTAGGGCACTGCAGAATAAGGGTTGGGAAGGGCATGAGAAGAAATTAGCATGCAGATAAGAGGAAAGCAGAAGAGCAAGAAGATTTTGACTGAAGCAGAGAAAGGGAAACGAAGAAGAAAAAGATTAGCTGCAGAATAGGGAAGCCGAAGAAAGAAGCATTGAACAGATAACAAGCATTTACAAAGGAGGAGAACCGGCCCCCCCCCCCCTGAACATGAGTTACAGTTCTAAAGGGAGTGTTTGAGTTTCAATAGGCCATGCTCCTGAAAAATGGCAGCCACTCTTGTCCCCTTTGATGCCATCTGATGCCACTGCTAATGCCAAGGAGCCTCAACCTCAGCTATGAATTTTCATTTAGATCATTTTGTTGAGAAAGACGATGGGATAATAGAGAGCTATTTTCTAAAAAAAAAAAAAAAATAAATAGTGTATGAACTATTAATGCTTACCCACGTATGGCAGTTAGAGAGAGAAAGGTGGAGCTTAAAGTTATCTCAAGGACTTCGTGGGGCAGCTTATGAAGTTTTTGCAAAATGAGCAGAGGTGATCAGGAAAATTATGACATGCTAAAGCAGGCTCTTTTGTTAAGGTATGAAAAGAATGCAGAATTTTATAGGAAAAAATTTAGGAATGCTAAACTACTGTCAGGTAGATACATATCACCAGTTTACATCTCTGCACGAATAGAAGAGCATACTTGGAGCGAAATGGACTTCCACATTCTCTGGGGAGTACAAACCCAAGATCTTTAAGGAAATGGTTCCTTATAGAGCAAATTAATGAAGAGTCCATGGCTCCCAGACGCTGAGAAAGTTTTCTCAATAAAGGAAATCAAGGTGCAGAGAGGCTGGGTGAGTTGCTAAATGTTGCTGAAAGGTATCAAGCAGCTCAAGCAGAGGTAACAAGTAATAAAAAAGAAACAAGTGGATAACTTTAGGGCACCACAGAACTTTAATAAATTTGATCCTAGGGATCAAAACAAAGGTAAGCACCAGTTTGATAGGAAGGGCCAACAGGTTATAATGAAAATAAAAATATAAATCTTCCCCACAATTCGACATGAAAGACGGAAATAGGATAAAGAAAATCTTCAAGCACCATAGGAAAATAGGAATAAGGTGAATGTCTTTCAACCTAAGGAACAAAGGAGTGGTGTAAAAAATTGTCAGTATGAACAATCATGACATCTGACCAAACTTGCAGAATAGCAGAAACCTAAACTGTGTGTACATATATCGTATGGCGAACCAAATCAAAACGGTTTCCAGGTCAGTTCGACGCTCTAAGACAGGAGGAGGATATTACAATGTGAATGATTGACCACTACAGAAGGATGACTGTAAACAGACCTTATTTCCAGAGAATGAGGAGATGCACAGGCTGGGAGATAAAACCACTCAAAGCTTAAATAACAGCTTGTTTCAGTGAAATTGACGAATCAAGCTTGTGTCAATACAAAAACTCCAGGCAATAGGGTAGATTTTTACATGAAAAACAAGTTGATGTATAGGAAGACTGGAGCAAGGGAAGCTAGATCCGAAAAACTCAAAGGAGTCAAGTGACAGGCTAGGTACTTCCTAAAAAGATACTAAGGGCCGAGACTTTCAATAACTGACCACTACAGTGAAACCCAGTGATGACTGGGGGACCATGAGAAGATAGGTACCATCATTCAAAAGGTGGCTCACAATTATTATTGGCCCAAAGCAAGATGGGACATTGAGAATTTTGTAGAAAGGTGTAGCATAGCACAATATGGGGAGACACCCCACAAGTGGGAACATTGATCAGGACCTGGACACGCCACGGGGCAAAATTAGGCCTGATAATAAAAAGAAAAATAGATTTGATAAAGTGGACCAAATGGAATGGGAAGCCCCTTTTCACGGACAAGCATTTCATCTTAACTGTTTTACTACAATACAAAGCCACTATGCAGAGAGTTCGCCAAAATAGATGTCTTATGCTACCCCAGGATAGCCGACAATCCCCACTCAATCGCGTAACTTAAAAAAACCTGGAGGAAAGGAGCGTATGTAGATTGAGGAAATCCTCTCATCAAGTAATTTTAAGTGGGTTGAGAAAGCCCCCAGGAAAGAATTGGCGTAGCCGGTCCGTTTTAGTGACATGATAATTCTGTGGGGAAAAGAGAAACAATCATCACTATTAGAGCTTCGAAGTGGAAGAGACCATACCGGTGCATGGACAAATAGGTCCACACAATTAAAGGTCCATATGTAGCTTTGTTAAGAACGTGGACTGATGAAAAGGCAGAGGAAAACATTACATCTTCATACCAATATGTGAATGAGCTGACCACTCGGTTAAAAACTGGCTGGAAACTTGCCAATGAAAATTTGAAACAAGCCTAGGAAGAAACATGCTGCCTATTATAACAGGAAGGCGAAGGACAGAAATTTGGCTGTGGGAGAGAAAGTACTGCTTCTTTTGCCCGGGAGTCAGAATAAGTTACAAATTGGATGGCAGGGTCCATATACAGTTCTAGAGAAGGTGTCTAGAACAAATTATAAGATAGATAAGAAGGCGAAAGAAAAAATCTATCATGTGAATCTCCTGAAGAAATATTTGGAAAGAGAACATCAGGAAGAGACACACTTGTTGACCTTGTCCATCGCCATGGAGATGAAAAAGGAACCACTTTCATCATTTGAATATCCATTACACCCCGGTGAGACAGCAGCACAGGTGAAAATCAGTACACATTTAACGAAAACTCAGAAAGAGAGAGTGCAACAGGTTCTAAATAATCATGCAGAGGTGTTAACAGACCGACCAGGGCATACAAACCTATTGGAATATGATATGAAACTGATAGACCCCACACCTGTCTGTATGAAACCATATTCGATTCCGTTTGCTAAGGAGAAAGCTTTGAAGGAAGAGATAGACTATCTATTGAAGGAAGGAATTATTTCGCACAGTGAATCTTCGTATAGTTCCGGTGTTGTACTCTTAAGGAAGCCCTCTGGAGAACATAGACTCTGTATAGATTACAGGAGACCGAATGCTATTACAGAAGGACAGGTGGATCCATTGCCGGATACAAATCAGCTGTTTGCCAGACTAAATAAAGCTAAATATTTCTCAAAAGTGGAGCTGAGTAAAGGATACTATCAGATTCCAGTAAAGCCTGAGGTTAGACCATACCTAGCTTTTAGTACCTCAGAAGGACACTATGAGTTTAATAGATTGCCATTTGGATTGAAGAATGCGCCTCGTGTCTTCTCTAGAATGATGAGAAAATTGTTGGATGTAAACATTTCGGAGGAACGTAATGAATCCCTGAGTTGCCTCTTTGATTGAGGATATTCCGAATGTTTCATACAGGATCATAAGGGCAATGATTACAAACTCGTGGATTATATGGGATCCACTACGAAAACTCTGCTTATCTTACCTAGGTATATGTTATCTCCTCATAAATAGTACATTTTTGATGGGGAGAATATAACATGTTAAGCACTCACACTTGCGGCCTGTTCAGTAACATAACCGTATTTGAAGAAATTGATCGCTTGCGTAATTATTATTAAGGTTGTAGAAATCTGAGGCAATCGATTTCATCATGAGTAGTAGCCCTACTCTGAATGGACCCAAACTACATAAAAACCATGATAGCACCACAGCAGAGAGTAAAGTCAAGTTGAAGTTGACTTACATTTATCTATGTGCTATATAGAATAAAGGACTGACATGGGATGTCTGTTTTAAGAGGGGAGGTGTCGGGAAATATTCTAATCCACATATATAAATTATCAAGGAAATATAAAGCCTAATAAATACATATAATAAATAAAGGAAGAAGAATGGTAAAGAACAGTGCTGTCACAATGACAGTACTCGAAATCCCCCTTGTTTTCTACTTCGTCTGCAAATTGTAACGCTTTCACGTTGATAGTAAAAGCCTACTGTATTTTTAGGCGCGTTGTTCAATGAAACGAGTGCTGTATTTCTTGGAAAAACATTGAGATACGGAAGCTGAACAATGACCTAATTTTAATATATCATTCATTCCATTTTATACACGGCGTAACTAAAGACAGATGGACTAAAGGATAGAGAGAAGGGAGAGGCATAAAGCCGAACACGTGCAACACAAAACACGCGTCGCGCGATACACAATTACTACTATCACGCGTGTAAGGCCACATGCACTAACTTTTTCGGACGGACAGTGATAAAAACACTAACCTTCCCAGAGTTAGGTTTTAAATCCTGAAAAACTCTTATTAGAAAGATGACAATAGATGGGTTTACGTTTGAAAACATTACAGTACCCAGACAGCACATCTTCGAAACAGGAGGTAGAAGGAATTGCATATTTTGAACGCAGCATTTTAGCTCTATTAAATATATATATTTGGGTTCCTTAGGGTTTGCTGACAAAGAATATGTACAACGTTATGCAAATAGTCTAGGAATTAACAAGTTATAGCCAAAATAAAAATGATGGTGCTGTCAGACAACACCCAAAATCAGAATCGCTCAGTGGTAGATTTTTTTACACCACCATTGTACGGGAAATGGGCCACAAGTTACATTTGAACTGATTGGCTGGAATGATATGTAAGGCTAAACACGATTGGTCGGGCTATAAATGCTATCCTTGGTTGTTAGGGGAGACGTAGGAAGTTAAAATTTTTTCAAACACTTGTCGAAACGTGGCTCCATTGGCCAGACTCGCTGATATACTCACTTAGGAGCGTTAGTTCGAGACCACTAGTTCAAATAAGCTTGATAAAGCAACAGTGCGTTGAAGCCAGCTCATATTTTTGCTAAATAAAAGCCTGGAACATAAGCAGATGGGAATTTGTGCCAGTATTTGTGCCAGAATTCATTGCTAATCAACGTATCTGTGTTTGTTTCCATGAATTGTGGTAAGCTTGAAACATTCAGTATCTTTTAATGAAAATTGAATGTGAATTGTTAATTTATGCCTGTATATATGTGTAGTTCAGTAGCAAACATGATGTAAAGCCTATAATGCTCCAGCCTGAACAGAAGGTGTCGGAGGAAAGTAAAACGGCATGGAATGGCCAAACAGTACACTGACACCTAGATGATTGACTAGAAAGAAATAATGCTGGAAGTGCAGAGGCGTAGTAACCATTAAGGAGTGGCCTAACGCTCTGAACTCAATGTTTGTGATGTATTGTGCTCAGTGTAAAAAGAGAGTATAAATTTAGTTATGAAGTAGAAGGTACATCCTTCTTGTTTTCAGGGACCGTGGTCTTGATGGTATTGAGCAGCACCTGGTCAGAGCTTTGCTGAATCCAGAGTCGGACAGCATACTCCTTGGTCCATTTAGCTATCAGTGAGGTGTCTCCAGAGCACAGGGGAGAAATCGAGCAGAGGAGTCCTTTCCTGCCGCCATCACGCAAGATAAGCTGATGTGGCCAGCTGAGCTCAAAATTATGTACCCCCATCTTAAAATAACATTGTAACATAAACTTAAGAGGGGAAGTAAATTGTTTTAATATCAGGAACTGAGAACATCTCCAATACTAGTTCCAATAAAGACAAACTATTGAAGTCATTATGACAAATACCAACAGAGCTTGAACAAAACAAAACCAGTATTACCTCATATTACTACTACACAACTGACACACATAGGATATTTGTAATAATATATGTCACTACAATATTCATATTGATAAATTCTGTACATATAACTTGTAATTAAAATTGATTGTGATTCCTGGTTCCCTTTGTATTTGAATCAGGACACATATACCTTTCATGACAGCAATGAAATACATATTGTTATTTGAAAAGTTATCAGTGACTCCTTTAAGATATCCTTGTAGAGTGTTTTATGTATGTGAGTGTCACAGTGTTGTCAAGTGTGGTGGAATAAATTAAATTGTTTATCTGTCTGTTGTTGTTATGACTTACACTTCATCATACACATACCCTAGACATACAACGTAGTCATCACACTATTCCAGAATAATTCTGACTGAGATATATATATATGTGGCAGCAAGTAAGGTTATCTATAATACACTACTCTCATTAGATATAGATACCTTCACAGCTGATCTCAGTCAGTACACTAAGTCCCCCTATAAATATTTATAACATCCCACTTCACCACACATACATAGTCATTTGCCAAGAGAGACAGCATTTTAAAATGTGCAAATTCCAAATATTTGTTTGTATAGTAAGTAATTAGTGCTCATTTTAAAATTGATTTAGTTTAAATTGTGTCCACAGATTGATTGCCCCTGCGTCACTGGTATTCAATACACACAGCCAGTAATGTTGGGTGTAAATAGATTCAAATGAACCTGCGCTTGTGTATGGGAAGAAACAAATGGAGTCCAAGGTTGAGAATAATGAGGGGCTTGGAGTTAATGTCAAAACTTTCGTTATATTTGACACTGAGACTACAGGATTGCCAAGTCCCGGAAATAAGCCAAAAATAATTGAGTTATGTTTCATTGCCTTGACAAGAGAGGAGCTTCTTACAAAGCAAAGGGCTTCCCGTGTGCTCAGCAAGCTTCTCATTTGTTTCAACCCTTGCAAGAAAATTGGCCATAATTCTTCCAAAATCACTGGTAAGAAGCAACACACAAGTCCATAATTCTTTTATCTGAACACCCAAAAATAGTGCTATTCTAAAAATTTAACGTTTCTTCTGTTGCGATTTGGGCTACTTTTTGTTTGCCATTTGGGTGACTTTGGCTACTTTTGAACCCAATTTGGGCATTATCTGAAAATCAAAAAATCTTGGTTTCAGAAATATACAATTTCTCCAAGCATTTCAGATAAGATGTTATGGACCTGTATAATATTTTTGCAGTTCTATTTTATGATGGCATTAGTTTAAAATGTCAGTTTAAATATTACCAGTTACTTCATACAGAATATCAGAAATGTATTTTTATTTAAAACTACATTCTTTTTCTAAGATTTGTGCAATTAAATCTTAGTATGTTCATGACTTAAACAAGGAGGATCTCAGCACAGTGCACAAACTCTGTAGCACTGGTGAGAATCCCAATGTGTGTATGTAGGAATCACACATTCTAGAAATATTTTTGTGGTGGGTAGGTTTCTAATTTTTAAATTTTGCCAGGGCAGCGGCCTGATAGTCCTACTCTTTACGATTTCCAACTGCCGTGGGATTCTCAACATGCACAACTTGCACACGGGACCTCTTTATTTTTTTCGCCCTTATCCGAGAAGGCTAGGCATCCAGTCTCACTATCCAGGAGACCAGGGGGTAGTATGACAAAATTAGGACTACTGGTTCTGAAAAAAACATTTCCATAAATTATATTCCCTCAGCTGGGAATTGAACCTGATACCTCTAGAATTTGAGGTGGGCGTCATACTTCTTAGCCACTCCGACCCCTAAGTGATGATACTGGCCAAAGGCTGGTACTAAATATGAGTGTTTGACAGCGCAATAGTTGATTATGACCACTGCAGAAACCATTTTACCATTCCCTGTTTGAAACTAGCTGATCGTTCAAGTCTTCTTGAATAGAAAAATGTTTGTCTTTGATATAAGTAGTATTGTGAAGTCTTAAACACTTCTCTCCGCTATGGTACCATCTGCTGTGATGCTGCCTTTTAATTTAATTCTCATGATCTATGAATACTATATTTTTTTTTCTACCACATTTTGCTTTCGTTCGCCGATATAGAAACAACTTGCAATTATTTTAGTAACATTTTTTTGAGGAACTTCATTTTTTTAAGGAACTTCATTTATTTATTGTAACCGTTGTCTTCTTCGTCATATGAATCCCTTATAGTAATTTAGCTGCAAACACAGTTCTTGCACATGTCTCTCTGATCTTTATGACCTGTATCCAGCTTTCTAAGTATACTTCTTTAAAATCAATTTCAATGCCCTCCATTCATATCACCTATCTTAAGGATTCTGTTGGTCTTTATCTTTAATATGTTTTATATAGACTTTGTCAGCTTCCATTCCTTCAGCCTAGCTAAGCCGAGTCAGTCTTTTTGTTTGGTAATTTTGATTATTAATTTGCAGTTGTATTGTTGCATTCATTCTTCTACATTTATGCTTATACATTATTTGCTGGTGTAAAATAATATGTTGAATGCTTGTTTATTCTTGATTTTATACTTCATTTAGGCTTACACAATGATGCCCTTGAAGCCATGGCGCCATTCAGAAAGCAGGCACCATTAATTAGTATGTTCTTGAGAAATCTTCCTCAGCCTGTCTGCCTTATTGCCCACAATGGAAATGGGTAAGCAGGAATCTATCAATAATTTTTATCATCACCATCATCAATCTTTCTCTCTATGGAGCTTAGGCCATCAATCAGGGCTCACCAGGCTCTTTTGTAAATTATTAAACAGAAACATCCAGGGGATGTTAAAAGAGGCCATGGACAGTCAGCACATTGTGGCTATCTGGTGTCTGTATAGGATCTGGTTTTGATTGAAAGCTTGCCTGTTCTTTCCTCCTTGTCTGTATGTGACCTCTTAGTATTTCTGGTATGATTCTGTTTATGAAACTATATTAACCAGGGCAGTCATCGTGTTGGACTCTCCATCCATGCTTTGGAAGGTTCAGAATGGATGGCTATGAAATGAATGGAGAACACCCTTCAGGAACTGGTGTGGATCTGTTGTTCTGGTCATACGGGATTATGTGGAAATGATAGAGCTGACAGACTAGCCTTGTGTCACCCATATTAGGGCCATTGGATATGGATAAGGGAAAGATAATGAGGACAATTAACCATTGCCAGTTAGAGAATGACACTGTAGTTGATGAATCATCACAACTCAGAATGCTGAAATTTGGCATAAAAAATGTCAGGAATCACTTATCATGGAGAACACTCCATGGGTTACACCACTGCTGTGTGGGTTTATAATAACAATTATAGGCTCGCCCTCCTAAGGGTATGACCACACAACACTGGCTGACAAAAGTAATAAACACCTTCAATAGGTACTTCCCTTTAATAATATACACACACAATAAGGCCTCATACAGCCATCAAACGCCTCAAATACAATAATGAGAAAACCACTGTAACCCTGCCTTAGCAGCTTAAACGAAGGTACAAACTATACCACAAATGGTTGCTATAAATATCGCTCACCCAAGCGGCAAAACTATGACAGTAACACACTCAAAATCATCGACATCTTATCGAACTACGGCCTATAGGCAATCCGATCTAGACCCTTCACTGCTCTAGACTTATCAACGTAATTATCACCAAGGTCCGAAAACATGGCAGGCACTCAGTTTACAGTCTTACAATATAGTCCACACAACGATCTCGCTGGCATAAGGGAAAACGTCCTTCCCAGACAACAGACTCACTTCTCGCTGACCAATTTTTGCACCCTTTTTCCCCGACTTCCGGTAGTCACATGACCCACCAGTTCAGCTAACCTTGGCCTCTCCCAACTGGCTTTTCGATGAACACAAGACAATAAATGCACTGCGAAATAATGCTGTGACATCCACCCCCCTTAAGAAAGAAAACAAAGTTTTCTTCCATCAGGAGGAAGCTTCGCCCGACCCCCATAAGAGTCTGGGCAACCATATGCCACTAACAGCATATCCTCATATGAACAGAGAGTGCCATAGTTCTCCTCTACCATTGCCGTTACTGCATTCTCCAACCAGCCAAAAAACACAACTTGAGTGTGAAGTAGGTTACCCAAGGTTCTGGCAGCCGTGAAAAATGACGACAACTGTCCTCCCCTGGTCAACCAAAACCCAGTGTCCTGTATACTAATAGCACCTCCTACATAAACAAACATTAGTGCTGATATCGAAATAGCACAAACAATCTTTCGTAACAAGATTCAATCATATACTTCTTCTTCTTCCTCGTTCACCCTGAAAAGGACGTTGGTTGCGTTGTGTCTGTTTACAGCAACGCTGCAATATCTGCACCTTTCGGTCAACACATCCGACTTCAGCACGGCATTTTTTGGGACCGGGTTTGCCTTCCCTCTTTGATCCCTACTCTCTCAGCCAGACTGCAGTGATGCAGCCTGTTTCCAGGACCACCACGTGGAGGTGGAGTAGGGTCTTGGTCAGCTCTGGTTCCCTGACGCAAGCAGTCAAGCTATGGGTCGCTGACTGCATTCTCTATTGCTGCATCTTTGGGTCCCTATAAAACCTATAATCATATACTAAATTGCCTTTATGGCGCCATAATAATGAAATTCATAAGCATAACATTTAGCACAAACATGATCTTTAATGTACACAAAACACCTCTACAGTGATTGCAATTACTTGCTACCCACTATCACATGTAAACACTTCACCACAGAACACTCCTGTCCTTACCACCACATTATAACCTGGACAGGGCGTCTGTTACTGCACTATGTACTCATTTAATTAGTATAACATTACTGGTGGAGTGGATCAGACTCTACAGTTCGGTTCGCGTTCACCGAAACACCATAACTGAACGCGAAACCCGATACCTCTCCCTTGCAATTGCTGGACTATCAGCAGGTGGTTATGAAGCAACAACATGTGCTTTCACCTGACTGCATCACGCGCACCCCACCTATTCGCGAAAGTAACTCATGCAACCTTGGTATTGTCTCGCAACGACAATACCTCAACAAACCTAACCAGAGCGACCTCATTAAATGCACTTCTGAGTGTGCGCCAACTAGCACTCAGGGGAATATTGTGGCCACTAGCTATCAGGCCCTCAGATATGCCTCTACAGTTCCTCTGGTTCCTCGGCATCGGACTGTGAGTATTAGTGGGCGCCTGCCGCGAACCCCGTCTAAGATGTATTTTCTTCTCACGTGGTGATACCTCGACCACCTGATCGTCTGCCTCTGGACTTTGGTGTTGCTGGGCCCCTGCTCCAGGCCCTCCTGTGGTGTTGTGCACTCCTCGTACATTGCCGATGATCAAATCGGCAACCGGATTCTCGAGGACAAACGCATTCACTCTACCTGATAGGAACGGGGTTTCCACATTAATACACACCTGGGGGTAAGACTTGACTTTGCCCCCAAACGTGGTACACTTTACAGTGTTCCCTGTGAGGCAGGACTTGTCGATGCACGAACGACGCACCCCGACTGTGGTACATCCAGTGTCTCTCAACACCGAGACTGGTTTCTTCTCCACCACACCTTTGTGGAGTGCCACCTTGTCAGTCTCATGGACCGCTGACAGACATGGTACCTCTTGTCCGCAGTGTAACACTATATTCTCGCCCGAATGAAATAGAGGTCGACATTCCACACAGTCCTCGCTGTTGACTGTGTTCAACACAAACGCGGAATTCTCGTGTTTGATTGGGGTAGTACACACGTCAGCATAATGACCCCTGCCATTACAATTGGAACATCTGCGTTCCCTTTTTGACTCATCGCGTGGACTTTTGCTGGGACTGCTAGCCGGTGAAGACCGCGCCTCAGAGTTGGATGATCGGCTATCTGCAGATCCATTCCTCCGCTTGTAAGGTTTTGTTTTATAGTAAAAGTGATCCTCGTCTCGAGACTCCTCAAAGCTTACATGCTTCTGCGTTTGGCGCTCTCCTCCGTCGCTATCACTACTCCACTGCCGGTTGTGCCAGTTCGACCGACCATTCCGATGAGATCGGGATTTACTGTAATTCCCTCTGCATGGTTGATAGGGACGGGAAAGCCTATTGTGTTTCTGTTCTTCGAAGCTATCTGGTGCAGATAGTCTGATTTTGCCACAGTTGGTGCTGGACTTTGCCGACGCCTGCAACTAAGGCGTCTGACAGACCAGACCGATGGATGGGTTTGCCCAAATGGGCCAGGACGTAGTGGTGCCCCAATTGGGCCATAGAAGCAATATCCTTAGTTTGACGTTCCTGGAAAAATGCTACCAGCTCTGACGGGCATGACGACAACACCTTATCCCATAGCACCAGGTCTATCAAGCCATCATAGTCCTTGTTAATCCCCTCCATCTCAATCCATCTATTGAGCAGAAGTTTGATCTTCGAAATAAAATCTTTGAAGTCCTGGTCTGCACTTGACATTGTGTTTCTAAACCGCGTCCGGTACCCGTCAGCCGTCAAACAGAACTTCCGGAGCAACCGTTCCTTCACCTTGTCATAATCCGCCCGTTCTTCCAGCGGGAGGCTATAAAAAACTAACCATGTGGATAACAGATGACTCTCATATCTGTTAGCCTTCCAGGCCACGCATACAGCCTCAAACCTCTCAAGGAAGAAGTCCAAACTATCTATTTTGTCATTAAAATTCGGCAGGCGCAGCCTAAAGGGATGATGAGACTCCCTCGGATTCGAGTTCTGACCACTCACACCTGCTTCTATTCTCTTTAATTGAATTTCCTTATCAGCTTCTACCTGCAGTCTTTTTTCCTTCAGAGCTACTCTCATTCTCTCCTTTTCTAACTCTAACTCTCTCTGTTTCAAATCGTTATCTTTTCTTGTAATTCTTTATCTTCTTTCATCTTCTTTTCTTGTAATTCGAACTCTCTTCTTCTGAGCTCTAACTCTTCAGCGCGAGCATCTCTTTCCTGCTTCTGCTTCTCAATCTTCTTCTCCAAAGCTTCTTGATTTTCCTCTGTCTGGTATTCTGCCTTGGCAAAATCCATCAGTTCTTTCCCAGTGTACCCACATTCTTTTCCTATCAGAATGAAACCCTGCAAGTCCATGATGTATGTCACGAAAGGGTGTTGAAGTTATTGAAATCTTAAGATATCCTGGACAAAAAGATGTATCAGATGATACCAGGATAATGCCAGATAAGAGACTGGTCTGGCAAGAAATACCCCCTTTTCTGAAAAGAATAAGGGTGTATTGACATCAAAGGTAGAATCCAGCTGTATAAACCTCCAGGTGTGATGAGACTGGATGTCCTGAAAGTCTATTTGCTCCCTCTCAAGATCCTCCCCTGATATTATGTGTTATTATTATTCATCATCATCATGTGACGTATTCTTTCCAGAACGTTTTCTCCATTACAGCTGCTCTGAACGCATCACGATTCTGGGCAAGTCGACCTGCATCAGCCAAAGACAAGTTCAGACTCTCTGTGATGTCCTGGGTCCACCGTCGTCTAGGTCAACCCCTTCCCCTTTTTCCAGGGACCATGCCTTCCATCACTGTTTTTTCCAGACTA
Organism: Oreohelix idahoensis; assembly: GCA_024509875.1. Classification (NCBI taxonomy): domain Eukaryota; kingdom Metazoa; phylum Mollusca; class Gastropoda; order Stylommatophora; family Oreohelicidae; genus Oreohelix; species Oreohelix idahoensis. The sequence continues at coordinate 409,164 of JAMPIV010009520.1, read as the reverse complement.
TTATGTCTTTTTATATGACCGAAAAATTTCAGCTTCCTTATTGCGATGGTATTTAGAAGCCAATGTTCCTGTACGTTTAGTGAGTGCAGTACTTCTCTGTTGGTCTTTTTTTTCTGTCCAGGGTATTGTTATTATTATTAGGGTTTATTATTATTATTTATTATGGCTAATTATACTAGGGGTACTAATTATGGTCTATCTATATATAATATGTATCAACAAAACTTGGAACTCAATTTAAATAATTTCAGCAAGTCTGATGGTACATATTTACAATTTATTTAACCTATACCGTTTCTCTTTTCGGTTAGGTAAATTAGAAGAAACTCAAATGTATTTACAACATAAAATAAATGAACATAGAAAATTTAATTATTAAACAGAATCCTGTACTTAAGTTTCTATTTTTCTACACAGATTATTAATATAATTCAATATGGTTTGTCACTAATGTTGAACTGTGAAGGAAGTAATGGATACATTCTGTCCATAAGTAATCATCCTTCACTGTGTTTTTATTACTTTATTTTTTTTTTCTAGTGGTATATGATGAATAGGCTGACCAGTGGCTTTGTGTTGCCACTTAACTTGTATTGTAGAAATCAATCACACTCCCGCCATGGACTAACACGTCTGTGAATTGCCAGGCAGTGGAAGCTGGGTAACTGGCTCCAATGACTTCAAGAGCACTCGCACCTTAGAGTCCAACAGAGATAGATGATTCATATACTTCTGGTAGTTTGCAGGATAAAACCTGGAATACAAATAATCACAACCCATGTATGGTCCAGCACTATATTGTCCTCACATACAATGGACATAACAAACAGTGTCAGACATTGTGCTAACATATGCACAGGACAATTTACCTCACTACCACTCACAGCCAGTTCACTGTGACTACAATTTCCTTATAAATCCTAAGTTAGATCCCTTTGTCCATGATCTGCCTCCATACAATGATTTGGTCTAGTATAAAATACTAAGTAATACCTTGATCGATTCATTACAACAATTCCTGTCATCCTTCCTTATGTTCCGGATAAGTGTGTCGTTCCTTTAATAAATACTCCTTTAAATACTTTATCAAACTTTCAGTCGTACTTTGGTCACCATTCTCAATTATTCTATACATTTCACAGGGCTGGCTTTTGCCGCTAAAAGATTACACATGCTTGTATTTCAGCCTGCAGCACACTCGACCTGTAATTTTCTTAACACATGCTACACACTTCCTAACGCACAAGTAGATTAATCACAGGAAAAATACATCTATATATATATATATATCTATATATATATAGATTCATTCTTACCCTCAGGCAATACACACACACAGGCTGTTCATGGGTATCAATAGTCTGCTCCAGATACAGAGGCAAAGGTACACAACATTAACACTGGTACTGTCAAATCTGCCCGCTGTGTTTCAAAAATGAATGGCCTATTTTGGTTGCAAGGACAAGGTCTTATATACCATCACATCCCCCGTATCGGAAAGCAGTGGGGATACCGGGGTGAAAAAATCTCAAAATGAGGCATAATTGATCTCTCTGTTGAATTAGTAAAAACGAGTATTTCAAGTATCTTTCTTATTTATGGGGCGATTTTGGTCATCTAAAGCTTGAATTATACTGTGAATTATTCTGTATTGATCTATCTACTAATTGGTTAGTTTGCAAAATGCATTTTAATATATGCATGCTTTAACTAGCTAAATTGGGACTAACCTGATGTAACGACGCCCTTTCACTCGATATTTCTATCTTACTAAAATACTATTCGAGAAGTTTTTTCACCTACCTCTAACGTAACATTCCCGTTGTTGAATTATATAATCATTCCCAGTGATACTTCTTTATTCTTTCCAAAATTAAATGACATTGTACCATCGGTTACACAAAATGGGCCTCTATGTTCAAGCATAGTACGTTTCATAACACACACCAAGAAGGATGCGTTTTCATTGGCTAGTGTATCAGAGAGTTCTCAACATGTGGCGTGCGGTATGGGCAGAGTTACTCCTAAGTATACAGAAGACCGTGTTGTGAGACAGACTAAATCACGACAGAGCTCCCCCATTTTAAAAGCGTGAACCATCTGGTGGAGCTTTCCTGTCTGGATTTACAATCACAGTATTCTCCCAATATGGGGTTCACTCTGCCTTCCTTCTCTCCTGGTTTCCTGCAGGTGGGTGCCTACTTAAAAAATCTGCCCCAACGTTCTGATATCCAGGGATATAGTCAATGGTAAACGATTTCACGAAGTGGATTTATGACTAGAGGCTGCCTACATATAGTGACAGGACACTAGGGAGAAGAAAGTCTAAGAAGATAGATTTTAGAAGAAAATGACAGTGGCTGTGGAAGATGAGGCTATTGGCATCAAGGGGCGAGAACCTAGATTGACTCTCCCTTGCCACTTGCGACGTATTGTGTTGCTATAACCTCAACACCTCTAACTACCAAGACGGGATAAGGTTTAACTTACCACAGTCACCACTATACAGACAACATATAGATAATGTATAGTTTAACGAAAGTGACTGATCCAGACTAAAGTTTAAATAGTTTTATTTACACAACAAAAATTCAGATAACATACAAAAATCAAATAGAGTGCGAGTTAGCACTCCTGGAAAGAACATAACAATCAATTACAGTGATTACATAAGATAACCCCACAATGTTGCCCTCCCCTCCACCTGTAAGGAAGAAAGGTAAGAAATACAACAACCTGTTAAGTGGGATCTCTAACATCAGATCCACCTTACTCTAAATCCCCTGATATTATGTAACCACAATCTAAATCCTACTGTCTGTCTGTCTGCAGACGTCACTAAACTTGAAGGGCCTACACAGCTTCTCCGCTTTAGCAAATTACCCTTCACTAGCTAACACTATGTCCACCGAAAAGAACTGGTGTTATCACCTCCTGTACAAACTAACCGACGAATTGCTGAATTCTATCTATGTTCAGTGTCTGTAAGACACTCCTGGTTTCTACTAAGAGTCTCCTCCAGTACTCTCCTTCTCTCTCTCTCTAGTGCAGTTAAGAGGTATTTTGACCCTTTTTCCTCTAACCGCCTGTTGTAGACTGGATATGTGACTTGGACTATCTCTGCTTCACAAAAATGACAAATCTTAATTCGTATGCCCGGTTACCCCTCTTTGGGTTTAGGGCCGTCGGTTTTATTATGACCGAATTTCACGACACCTCTAGGCCCTGTGCCTAGGTTCAGTGTGCGTATATGAGCGTAGCGCTCAGGATTTGTTAAGAAATCCATTCTTTCTGGAGAAGGCTTCGCTTCCAGCGACCTGTTCTTTCTCTCTCGGGTGCAAAACAGAATTTGCGCCAGTGACCACTGCATCACCACTCCTCTTTCTCTTCTGGCTCTGCCTCGACTCTTCTTCTCCTGAGAAGGCCGATGACTTCTGGCAAGCTGTAGGACAAAACTGCCGCCCCTAGCTGCCAGTCGTGAAAATATTTGCCAAGTCAAATTTCTCCGTAGAGCAGACAACTATGTATATTGAATACAGGCGTTGATTTTCACGGCATGAAGTTTTTTTTTTATCAGAGAGAGTTCTGCATTATTAGACGCACGTATTTATTACAGAAAGTGAGGCCGACCCACGCCAAACGTGAGTCATTGCATGGCTTCTTTCTTTATCGGGTCACTCTCTAATCCAATCATCATGCCGCGAAATCTAAAAATAGCCCATGGTCATAAGCTGAATTTAAAACGTAAGAGTAACCGGAGTATTTCCATTACTTACTGAGCTACGCGCTTAAATCACACCCACCCCCAACTTTTGCATGCGTAGATGGGTGTTTTCGTGAACTTTTCCCCGTCTTAGAATTACCCCTCCTAATAATTACGGACGCACTCACTGCTACAGAAATAAAATGCCCCGCCCCTATGTTACACTAGAAATTCCTACGTGAACGTGATTTCTTCATGGGAAAGAAAACTGGTGCAAGTCTAGCATCTAAAGCCTACCGTCCCTCTTGAAAACGTAATTAATTATCTACAGAAAAAGATCAAACACCATTATTATTCACAGAGAAGGAAAAAAAAAAACGGATAAGATACAAATCCCACCGTAATCACCTCCTTCTGAAAAAAACGGAAAATACTACAAGGAGAAGAAACCTGTATTACATGTAATCCCTCCTAGAAAAAACGTAAATAATGCAAGGAGAAGAGACATGGGGCCTGTTGCAAATCAAATCACAGTAACTCCTCACATTACCTTCAAGTTCAGGGTACCCGATCTAATTTAATGTGATTTTTGTATTTCCAGACTGGCCCCTATCTATGTCTAAAGATCTGCCTGGCGGTACCGAAGTCTCATGGTCACAACTGGTGATTTCCACCTGGCGACTACAACTCCCATGGTTGTCCTGCGACCTTCCTCTTTTACGTTTCCGCCTGCTTCTTCTTCTTGAACAAACTCCCATGTTCTGTTGGAAGAGTTGATCTCTCTTCGAACTTGTGCCATCCAATGGTGGGTCTGAACCTTCCCTGGCTATGTCCGTCAAAAGGCGGTCTTGGTCGGCTGACTTGACCAACTGGTTCTGTGGCGGCCTGGCGATGGCGACTACATTGCTGCGCGTCAGCGGGTTTGAGACCGCTGGTATATGGCGATGAAGATGCGTACTGTCTTGTGCTTCCAGCATAGATTCTCTGATCGCTTCACTCCTCTCTTGTTTGCGTAGAGGTTGCGTAGAGAGTGCTCCTTTCTCTACCCTCTCACCAGGGGTTCTCACTGGGTTGCGCCTGACCTCAGCGACATCCGTTTCCCCTACTAAGCAGGACGCATCTGGTGGTACGTTTTTGCTTCTCACCTCTTTGCAAGAGCCGCTTTCTGTAAGCGAGCTAGTAGCGGGATGGGGCCCATCTCCGTTTATAGGCAAACGGTCACTCAGATCACTGTCCTCCTCCGTCTGAGTAAAGTGCTGGTCGGATGGGGCTCCAGGGCGGGTTGGAAACATATGTTCGCTCGATTCGCTGTCTTCTGCCCTATGAAGAGTGCACTGGTCTTGTACATAAGTCCTACCACTCTTGTCAGTATGTTCCTCGCTCACAGGAGGTAGTACCGTCGGGGGCCTAATTCCCGACAACAAAGAAGGTATTTCCAAAATCAAAGGCGTTGCCGCTTGTTTGGCCATTCGGCTTAACAGGGCTGTCAGAGGGATACGCCTCTGCAAAAACCATTCCACTGTCCTTGGAGGCCTTTAACCTCTCCATCTCAAGACATGGCTGGTTGAGCTCTCGCGGGGCTCCGTGAATCAGGGGCTTATCCTTTTCACTTATCTGGCCTGCAGTAGGCCCCCTTGCGGTAGCAAGGATTGATGCGGATGGGGTTCCCAAAACTAAATATCGGCTTTCCAGAATGAAATCATAAGCTGGCTGGGCCATCACAGCTGCTTTGATTGTGCCATGCACAAATTTTGTTTTCACCTCAATATTGGCTACCTGAAGACGCTGTGAGGTACCCTTCCTCAAAACGCCACCAATATCAACTTTCTCCCGTGTCATTTGCCCGGGCTTCACCAGGTGGCGAGCGACTATACTGGGGTAAGTAAGCCCGCTGTCAAATAAACACGTGGTGTGAGTTCCATTCACTTCGGCTGGCCCACTATTAGAGAACAACTTCTCTGAAGGAATGGGTTCCCACTTATTCCCTTTTGTCACTCTCACCGGCTTAAACAAGCTGCATGGTGAGCGGGTGGTTTATTTAGACACCGGGATGTCCAGTGGGAAGTGGTGCAACAGTACTGACAATATCTCTCATTATCTCCCCTGTTTCTGGTGGGTTCATGAGAGGTTGCTCCATGTGCTCTGTTATGTGGTTGGGGACGCATGTTAGGACCAGAATGGGGCTCCTTGCGAGACGGCCCCTGCTGAGCAGGAGAAGAAGCCGACTGTGACGGTGATGCTCCTTTGTCCGGGGTTGGCAGGTCTGGGGTGTTTCCTTTTCTGGCCCAGTACTTCGGCCTGTGCCATCTGGAACCTTTCCGAAAAAAGAAATCTTGTCCAGTTGCTGGGCGCCCTGCTCTGCCAGGTACCTCCTCAAGTCGGGTGACATAGTTGCCTTCAATTGTTCAACCATTATTAACTCTTCCAGCCCTTCAAAGGATTTAGCCAGTCCAGAAAACTCTCTCCAGCGAGTGAGGTAATTCCTCAGCCTTTTAGCGAACTGGGGAAAACTTTCTCCTTTCTCTGGATGACTCTCCTGGAACATTGTTTGGCACTTATGGGGGGTCCACTGAAATCGTTGTAACAGTGCGTTACGTAGTGCCTCAGAGTTATTTTGGTTGTCACTGAGCATCTTACTGTAGATGTCATACGCGTGCCCTTTGAGGGACTGCGATAATTTCAGACACCAAAGACTTTCCTCCAACCCGTATGCCTTTGCCATCCATTCAAATTTTTCCAAAAATACATCAATTTTCTCATTCCTGTTAGGGAAAGAGTCCATTGGAAAATTCAATGCTGCCATCCGGGGTCCTCCAGTTCCTGAGGAGTCAGTCGCCCCTGCTCTGGGTGAATCTCCATTCGCCGAACTGCCCTTCGACGATCTACTTTGCAGTTCCAGAGAACGTATGGCAAGTTCATGCTGTCTCTCTGCTGCCTTCTCCCTTTCCTCTGCCTCCATTTTCCGAAGTTCCGTCTCAGCCAGTCGAGCCCTCTCTTCTTTCTCTGCTTCCAGTTTCCGAAGTTCCATCTCAGCAAGTCGAGCCCTCTCTTCTTTCTCTGCTTTCAGTTTCTGAAGTTCCGTCTCAGCCAGTCGAGCCCTCTCTTCTTTCTCTGCTTCCAGTTTCCGAAGTTCCATCTCAGCCAGTCGAGCCCTCTCTTTTTTCTCTGCTTCCAGTTTCCGAAGTTCCGTCTCAGCCTCCTTTTCCTTTGCCTCCATCTGGTCCTGTTCCCTCATTATTTAGGCCTTAGTCTCGGCCTCATTCATCCCCATGTCTTTAGCTGCCTCTCTCCATGCAGCAAGTAACTTGACCAATTCAGCCATCTTACCTGACAACTCTGCAGTAATTCTCTCAAAGAGGGGAAATGACAAAAAGGAACAAGAAAAATTTACTGTTACCTACTCGACACTACTCCCTGTATAACCGCTGTCCCAAAAACCTGAACTCAGACTAGCACCAAGTCTGAAGAACTACCTGAAAAAAATTTAGTTATACAGCTACCCAAAAACCCGAATTTACTTTCCTGTTTAGAAAAAAAAATCCAGTTAGCCATCAATTACCTTACTACAACTACAAACATCTACACTGAATGCACCTGTGGAAAAACTTTCTGTGGAAAAAAAAACTTATAGCTTGATTAGTCTTAACAGCTCTAGTCTAGGGGATATTTAAAGAAAAATCTATTTTTCAGAACTTTCTACAGAGACAATCTATGAATCTAGATAAAATCACAGAACTGATCCCAACAGAATCGATCCTGGACGGGCCCCCACTTTGTCATGAAGAGGATTTATGAGTAAGGTTGTATTAGAAGTAACCACCTTAACAATCTTGCATTACCATGTTTAGCTTGGGCGAGAAAAACAAGGGGCTGGTGATCACTTTGGACCACAAAATGCTTACCATAAAGATATATCTGGAACTTCTTGATTGCCCAAACCAACGCTAAACATTCCTTTTCAACTGTGGAGTAGTTTTTCTCTGCTTTATTCAATTTGCGGCTGGCATAGGCAACAGGGTTCAATTCTCCGGGCTGTAATTGTGATCTTTGTAATAATGTTGCTCCCAAACCCACATTGCTAGCATCAGTTCTCACCACAAATTCTTGACTCAAATCTGGTAGTTTCAGTATAGGTCTACTGGTGAGTTTCTGCTTCAGCTCTGTATATGCCTGCTTACATTCCGCCGTCCACTCTATTTTGTCTGGGTTTCCTTTCTTAGTTAAGTCAGTCAGTCTGGAGCACACACAGTGTTGAAATTTTTGATATATACTGAAGCACATTAAAAACGCACCACTATTATATATACTGATGCCGAGAAGCTGGAAAAAAAAAGTGTGGGAATGGATTTTCCCCGTGTTTGTCATGAGGTAGAGAGCGAATGGCTGCTGGAATGGAAAGTGCATGATTCAACCCACGGGTTTGTGTACAGACTACATGAAAACAATGAAAGTTACACGTGCAACACGATTCCCAACAGCTATGACCCTGAAAATGTGTACGCGTTGTGGCAGTGTACTCGGTATAAAAAGGCTGTTGAGACAAAATACCCAGTACATGTGCTTGAAATGCCACGACTATCTGAAAACGACCGCCAACGAGCCATTGGTATGTTGGAGACCGGAATGAGCTCGCGGGCCATTGCCAGAAGGATGAATTGCCACCACAGCACTATTGTACGTCTCAATGAATGTTACGGAACCACTGGCAGTGCCCGGGATAGACTTCGGAGTGGCCAACCATGAGTTACTACCCCTGCGCAAGATCGTCATATTGTGCTGAGTCACCTAAGGAATCGTTCTCTCCCGGCAAGTCAAACAGCAAGAGCAATAGTGGGTAGATGTGGGCAAGTCTCTCGAATGACAGTCATACGACGACTCAGAGATACAGGCCTTACTGCAAGACGACCTTATGTTGGGCCAAACTTGACTCACAGACATCGTCAGCAGCGCCTGCAATGGGCAGAGCAACATGTCAGATGGACTAGACTGCAGTGGAATGCTGTCCTATTCACAGACAAGAGCAGATTCAACATATCCTTTGCTGATGGACGTATGCGGATTTAGCGACAGTGTGGAGAGCGCTTTGCAGATTGCTGTGTTCGTCAGCACAACCAATTTAGAGGTGGCAGTATTCACATTTGGGGAGGATTCAGTTTTCACCATCGCTTGCCTCTTCACGTCTTCCGTGGAAATGTTAATGCTGTGACATATCGAGATGAGGTTCTGGATGCATTGGTTGCTCCTGCGTTCACAAATTATCCAGACTTGCAGCTTCTCCAGCAGGATAACGCACATGCACACACCACATGCATTACGCAGCAATATCTACAGCAGCAGAACATTGTGACGATTGATTGGCCTGCCCTATCACCAGACATGTCCCCTATAGAACATCTGTGGGACGAGCTTGGACACAGAGTCTACAGGCAAGGTTCTCCAACTAATCTGCAACAGCTCGAAGCTGCTCTTACACGTGAATGGGACTTGATTCCCCGGAATTTCCTTCAGAGACTTGTGCGTTCCATGCGGAGCCGCTGCCAAGCTTGTTTGCAAGCACATGGTGGACATACCAGATACTGAGGATAGTGTGAATGAATTTTTTTATTGGTTGCATTTTTGGTTTTCTCCCTTGCCTGCACAGAATGCAATGAATTTCATAACAATCAAATGTACAAATTAATGACCAGCATGGATTCATAGGAAAATGAATACAGATTCCAAATATGTAAACTTGTAAACACTTATATTTACATTTCACACACTGTTCCTGGATTATACAGGTGGTGCGTTTTTAATGTGCTTCAGTATATTTCTGATAAAGCCCACATAGTGAGACAAAGGATCTCACATCTTTCTTGGTTTGTGGTCTGGGTGCTCTCTGCAATTTTTCCAAATTCTTGGGGTCAGGGGTATATTACCCTGATATACTGTGTGTCCCAAGAATTCCAATTCTTTGCAGCCAATACAACATTTTGTAGGCCTAGCAGTTAAATGTGCCTCTCTGAGTCTATCCAATAACATATCTAGAGATGCTAGATGTTCCTCAAATGTTTCAGTGGCGATGAGGATGTCATCCATGAAATTAGTGATAGCTGGGTTTTTCAGGGGATCCAATAATTTTCTCATCATCCTGGAGAACACACTCGGAGCATTCTTTAATCCAAAAGGCAACATATTAAATTCATAGTGCCCCTCCGAGGTGCTAAAGGCCAGAAATGGTCTGATCTCAGGCTTCACTGGAATCTGGTAATATCCCTTACTGAGATCCACCTTAGAGAAATATTTTGCCTTATTCAACCTGGCAAACAGCTGATTTGTGTCCGGTAATGGATCCACCTGAGACTCTGTGACAGCATTCAGTTTCCTATAATCTATACAAAGTCTATGTTCCCCAGAGGGTTTCCTCAGCAAAACCACACTGGAGCTATAAGGAGATTCACTATGGGAGATAATACCTTCTTGCAATAAGTATTCTATCTCTCCTTTTAAAGCTTGTTCTTTGGCAAAAGGAATAGAATAGGCCTTCATACAGATCGGTGTTGGATCTAGTAATTTCATGTCATACTCCAACAAATTGGTGTGCCCCGGTTTGTCCGTAAACACGTCTGTATGATTCTCCAGAACCTTCTGAATCTGCTCCCTCTGCCCTTTTGTCAAGTGGTTACTGACTTTTACCTGCGCAGGAGTTTTGCAGGGTCTCAAGGGGTATTCATATGAGGTGAGAGGTTCATTTTTCATTTCAATAGCTATGGCCAGGGTCATTAAATGTGCACCTTCCAAAACTTTTCTATCATAATATTTCTTGAGTAGGTTCACATGATAGACCTTTTCTTTTCCCTTTTTGTCTATCTTGTAGTTAGTTCTAGACAACTTTTCTAGAACTGTGTATGGGCCCTGCCATCCTATTTGAAGTTTATTGCTGCTGCCGGGTAATAGAAGAAGCACCTTCTCCCCCACAGCTAGCTCTCTATCCTTTGCCTTCTTATTATAGTACTCAGGATGTTTCCTTATGGCTTTCCTCAGATTATCGTTTGCTAATTTCCAGCCAGTTTTTAATCGAGATGTCAACTCGTTCACATACTGGTATGATGAGGTTACAGTCTCTTCTGCTTTCTCATCTGTCCATGTCCTCATTAAGGCTTCTAACGGACCTTTGATGGGCTGACCAAATAACAATGTTGCCGGTGCCATTCCTGTTGAATTGTGTGGGACTTCCCGATAAGCAAATAATGCAGCTGGTATGTAGAGATTCCATGTATCAGGTTTTTCTTGTGCCAGCTTCCGCAGGATAGAAATAAGAGTTCCGTTGAATCTTTCTACCTGCCCGTTCCCTTGGGCGTGATAGGGACTACAGTGAAAATGTCTGGCTTGGAAGATCCTATATACTTCTTCAGTTAGTTTTCCCTTGAACTGAGAGCCATTATCAGTCAAGATTTGGTGGGGAAAACCTAACCTAATGAATATTGTAAGTAACGCCTCTGCCACATGTTTTGAATCTATTGATGACATGGCTACTGCCTCTCCCCACATAGAGCATGTGTCCACCAGAGTACGAATATAGCTGTTTCTCCTCTTGGTTCGTGTGAGAGGTCCAACAATATTCACTGCAACTCTCTCAAATGATGGGCATTTCTCCAAGAGTTGCAGGTGCAGTCCAATGCTTTGGAGCTACCCTTTGACATTCTGGGCAGGATTTTACATATCTTTTTATATCTTCGGTAATTCCTGGCCAGAAATAGTGGCACGCTATTCGTTGTCCCGTGGTGCTAATTCCCATATGTCCACTAAAGGGTATGTCCTAACTCCATCACCTTTTCCCTATATGAAGAGGGTAGAACCAGTTGTCCATGGCCATTGGATCCTGTTCCAGCTTTTCTATAAAGCAATCTGTTCTTCATATAAAATTCTCCTTTATTTGGAAGGGTATGGCTTTTTGGTAGTTTTCTAAAACAAGGCTTTAATGAGCTATCTTCAGCTTGAGCCTTCCTCATCTCCTCTGGGTGGGTATTTATAGGGCTGTCTTCCTCCTTCCTAGACTATGACCTGGTCTGTACTGCTGCCATGATCACAGGTCGTTTGGGATTTCCCAAAAACACATATCTACACCCCAATATCAGAGGGTAGATTGGTTCATTTATCACTGCTGCTCTAATCACTCCTTCCACATAGTGAGTTTTGACATTAATTCTTGCTATGGGAAGTGTCATGGTTGCTATATCCTTGGTTGCTCCTTATATCTCCACTGTTTCTGTAGTATATTGATCTGGATGCACCAGGGTAGAACTTACGACTGAGTCAAAGTCCAATCCAGTATCATAAAGGCACTTGTTAGTGGTACCATTACATACTACTTCTTCACACACAGGGGGATGATGAAGTTCATGCTGCCTTGTGGACAGTTCCTTCTTTCCCTTGTTTCCTGTTGTGAGGCATGCAGCGAGATATTGAGGATTCTTCTTCCTACATTCCCTAGTATTATGGTTGTTAATTTTACAAAATTTACACCATTTTTCTCCCTGTCTGTAGGGTTTCTTATCCTGTACCTGAGGGTTCCTGTCTCTTTGGTCATATTTAGGTTTGTCATAACCTTGTTTGTATCTGTGTTGTTGGTCCCTATTGTCAAACTTATTCTGGTTTTGTGGGGCTTTACTACTATCTCCTTGTTTCTTCTTAATTCTAGCTATTTCTGACTGAGCCGCTTGATATCTCTCAGCAACTGTTAAAATCTCCCCCAATCTTTCTGCACCTTGTTCCATAAGAAATTTTCTCATGTCTGGAGGCATAGACTCTCTTACTTGTTCCATCATGACCATTTCTTTTAAGTCTTCACATTTTCCTAGAGCAGTCCATTTCTCCAAGTAAGTTTTTAATCTGGCAGAAAATTGGTGGTAAGTTTCTCCAGCAAGCAGCTTGGCAGTTCTGAATTTCTTTCTATAAAATTCTGAGTTCTTTTCATAGCTAACCAGCAATGCCTGCTTCAAGATTTCATAATCTTCTTGTTCCTCTCTTCCCAGTTTTGCAAAAACTTCATAAGAGGCTCCTCTCAACCCTTGTGATAACTTCTTCTTCTTCCGTCCTTAGCCGAAGACCGACCAAGCAGTCAGTGGCCATTACGCCTTTCGGCGTCTTAGGGCAACAAGAAATTATCCGTTGTTCCATTACGCCTAAAGGCGTTTATTGGTACAACAGAATATTAATTGTTGTTTCCGTAATCAATGTGACAAGCAAGCGGTTGATCAATCCGCTGTGCCCCGAACTTGCCCTCGTGTGTACTGCCGCTATAAAACCACCTCGCTACCGAGACGTCTCCAGCCAAAATTCTCTCGGGACCGAAGGTCCGCGAAAAAGAGCAATCTGGTACGGGCACAACACCCATTCGCTGCCTCCACTGCGCTGGGAGGACCCGGCAACCGGGACCACACACAGCCTTGAGAGGACAATGGTCGCCTGAAGGGATATGATAACTTAAGGCTCCATTTCTCTTTCTCTAGGCCATAGTTAGTTGCTAGCCTCTCGTATCTACTTAGATAAGACTCAATATCATCTTCTTTCTCCACAAATGGATCCAAGTGAAAGTTCATGGCTCCATTTGAGGCACCTTGACTTGCACTAGTGTCAGAGGTAGTTGGGCTACTTCCATTCCCTGTAACATTTCCTTGAAGTTCAAGCGCTTTCAATCTCAATTCATGTTCCCTTTGCAACCTCTTTTCTTCAGCCTCCATTTGCAATCTGTTTTCCTCTTTCTCAGCCTCCATTTGCAATCTCTTTGCTTCAGCTTCCCTTTCAGCAACTTGTCTTCTCTCTTTTCTATCAGCTTCTAGTTTCTTAGCCTCCCTATCAGCTTCTAATTTCTTAGCCTCCCTATCAGCTTCTATCTGTAATCTCCTTTCTGTTTCCAACCTCTTATCTTCCCTCTCTATAAATTTATCACATTCAATAGTAACATATTTAATCAGTTCCTCCTCACTCAACCCAAACTTCTTTGCCACCTGCACTGTAGCAGATCTAAACTTTGCCAAGTCTTCCATTCTCATACACTCTTATCAATATACTAATTACAAACTTAATGAAAATATATATATATATATATATATATATATATATATATATATATATATATATATATATATATATATATATATATATATATATATATATATATATATATATATAAAATTAAAAACCACTGTCAGCGTATTCAGTCACCAAACTTTTGTTTTGTACTCAATGGTACTACAAATTGCTTTATTTAGCTTTTGTTTTTACTTCAGTTTATTTTATTTATTAAATTTTACTACTACTACTAACTATAAGACTGAATGTCTCAAAGAAAAGACCCCAGGGTAGTAAGAGAATTTCCGGACTGAGACACCAGTGTCACGAAAGGGTGTTGAAGTTATTGAAATCTTAAGATATCCTGGACAAAAAGATGTATCAGATGATACCAGGATAGTGCCAGATAAGAGACTGTTCTGGCAAGAAATACCCCCTTTTCTGAAAAGGATAAGGGTGTATTGACATCAAAGGTAGAATCCAGCTGTATAAACCTCCAGGTGTGATGAGAGTGGATGTTCTGAAAGTCTATTTGCTCCCTCTCAAGATCCTCCCCTGATATTATGTGTTATTATTATTAGGGTTTATTATTATTATTTATTATGGCTAATTATACTTGGGGTACTAATTATGGTCTATCTATATATAATATGTATCAACAAAACTTGGAACTCAATTTAAATAATTTCAGCAAGTCTGATGGTACATATTTACAATTTATTTAACCTATACCGTTTCTCTTTTCGGTTAGGTAAATTAGAAGAAACTCAAATGTATTTACAACATAAAATAAATGAACATAGAAAATTTAATTATCAAACAGAATCCTGTACTTAAATTTCTATTTTTCTACACAGATTAATATTATAATTCAATATGGTTTGTCACTAATGTTGAACTGTGAAGGAAGTAATGGATACTTTCTGTCCATAAGTAATCATCCTTCACTGTGTTTTTATTACTTTATATTTTTTTTCTAGTGGTATATGATGAATAGGCTGACCAGTGGCTTTGTGTTGCCACTTAACTTGTATTGTAGAAATCAATCACACTCCCGCCATGGACTAACACGTCTGTGAATTGCCAGGCAGTGGAAGCTGGGTAACTGGCTTCAATGACTTCAAGAGCACTCACACCTCAGAATCTAACAGAGATAGATGATTCATATAATTCTGGTAGTTTGCAGGATAAAACCTGGAATACAAATAATCACAACCCCTGTATGGTCCAGCACTATATTGTCCTCACATACAATGGACATAACAAACAGTGTCAGACATTGTGCTAACATATGCACAGGACAATTTACCTCACTACCACTCACAGCCAGTTCACTGTGACTACAATTTCCTTATAAATCCTAAGTTAGATCCCTTTGTCCATGATCTGCCTCCATACAATGATTTGGTCTAGTATAAAATACTAAGTAATACCTTGATCGATTCATTACAACAATTTCTGTCATCCTTCCTTATGTTCCGGATAAGTGTGTCGTTCCTTTAATAAATACTCCTTTAAATACTTTATCAAACTTTCAGTCGTACTTCGGTCATCATTCTCAATTATTCTATACATTTCACAAGGCTGGCTTTTGCCGCTAAAAGATTACACATGCTTGTATTTCAGCCTGCAGCACGCTCGACCTGTAATTTTCTAAACACATGCTACACACTTCCTAACGCACAAGTAGATTAATCACAGGAAAAATACATTAAATATATATATATATATATATATATATATATATATATATATATATATATATACTATATATATACGGAAACAATATAAATATATATTTGTCGTTGCCCTATATATATATATGGGAACAATGGCAAAGAAAATATGTTCGCTGTTGCCCTTAAGACGCCACTAGGCGTAATATATGCTTTGCCGGGTCTATATATATAAGGATAGAAGAAGAAGAATATATATATATATATATATATATATATATATATATATATATATATATATATATATATAGATTCATTCTTACCCTCAGGCAATACACACACACGGGCTGTCAATGGGTATCAATAGTCTGCTCCAGATACAGAGGCAAAGGTACACAACATTAACACTGGTACTGTCAAATCTGCCCGCCGTGTTTCAAAAATGAATGGCCTATTTTGGTTGCAAGGACAAGGTCTTATATACCATCACATCCCCTGTATTGGAAAGCAGTGGGGATACCGGGGTGAAAAAATCTCAAAATGAGGCATAATTGATCTCTCTGTTCAATTAGTAAAAACTAGTATTTCAAGTATCTTTCTTATTTATGGGGCGATTTTGGTCATCTAAAGCTTGAATTATACTGTGAATTATTCTGTATTGATCTATCTACTAATTGGTTAGTTTGCAAAATGCATTTTAATATATGCATGCTTTAACTAGCTAAATTGGGACTAACCTTATGTAACAAAGCCCTTTCACTCGATATTTCTATCTTACTAAAATACTATTCGAGAAGTTTTTACACCTACCTCTAACGTAACATTCCCGTTGTTGAATTATATAATCATTCCCGGTGATACTTCTTTATTCTTTCCAAAATTAAATGGCATTGTACCATCGGTTACACAAAATGGGCCTCTATGTTCAAGCATAGTACGTTTCATAACACACACCAAGAAGAACGCGTTTTCATTGGCTAGTGTATCAGAGAGTTCTCAACATATGGCGTGCGGTATGGTCAGAGTTACTCCTAAGTATACAGAAAACCGTGTTGTGAGACAGACTAAATCACGACAATGTACACTCATGATACACAATATTGACTATAATTCTAATCCTTTTGGTATAGATTCTCACTGTCTGCAAATCTAATTCAGTGCTTCTATGCAAGTACTCAATAAC
This sequence comes from Oreohelix idahoensis, assembly GCA_024509875.1. Lineage (NCBI taxonomy): Eukaryota > Metazoa > Mollusca > Gastropoda > Stylommatophora > Oreohelicidae > Oreohelix > Oreohelix idahoensis. The sequence goes on along the minus strand of JAMPIV010009520.1, from coordinate 392,549 downwards.
ATGTACTCTAAACCATCTCACCTATATCAACACATACCTCTCTGCTTACAAAGTATGCAGTAATGATATATGCATAGCAATGTCACTGCTCAAAGTACAACCATAGGAATGTATACAGAACCTACTTTACCACTCAACTCAGTATGACCGTTCTTTGCCTCTTGACTTATGTCTACTTACTCTCTAGGTTTCGTCCTCCAGACCACTTAGTCTCTGTGATACAGCTGAAAAGACCCTTATTATAGTCAATAGTTGTATCTCACTAGCTGATAATACCCCCTGGTACTATACCACCTCACAACGGTAAGGGGCACTGACACGAAAATTGAACATTAAGTCAGCCTATACACAACAGTAACTTAATAGCACCCACACTGGTGCTTTACTCTGACCATATTTCAGTTCTACCTAATATGTTTACAAATGGCAAAAATGAACACTTCACAGATGAGAAGACACACACTAGACACCACGATAACTCACAGTCACGGCGAATACGATGACAGACAAAGTTTGAGCAGAGATAGACTGATATATACAATGCGTGACTGACAACGAACGAAAACAAGGGATACCCGTTAACGTATTTACAAGATAGCAAGAAGGAACGTGAGATAACACCACTTAAACAAGACAATATAATTACTGAATGTACACGTCACCATAAATACAAACCCCACCAGTACACCTAACGAATACTGTGCTTGGTATGTTCAGTAGGGCAGTCGCAGGAATACCCTTCTGCCTGACTCCACCACTAAACACACGCAGCCACACCCTAGAAGGGATCAGTCAAATCCAATCTTTTCCCACAAGTAAGAAAAGGAAGAATTAAACTCTCCACCTGTCCACCCTTGAACTCACCAGTATAATATTAAACACAGCAGACTAGAACAACAACTACACGTAACAATGAAGTGCTGAGAGCTATCACCCTAATTAGCCACTAACTAAATCATACCAATCAAAATAAAACTAACATACATTCAAGCAATAATAACACTGTAACATATAAATATATTCACCATGGATATAATACTGACCCAAAATAAAAGGAAATCAGAGTAACAGATCCCATGTAACCAACTAACAACATATAAAGTCACAGACTAAGTCTCTACAAAGAAAGCAAAAAAAAAAAAAAAGAACAAAACAAAACAAAAGAAAAAAAAAACATATAAGAATACCTCTAGGAACAGACGTTGTAAAACGAACAGAAAAATGCTTATTGCTTTATGCTAACCTAACACGACCCCAACAGAAAGGTCCCACTAATCTAGAGGACCAGACTGGATGATAAATTGTACCGGATGGATAGACAGAAAAGGAAGACGGAATTGAAGATGAAAAAAAAATGAGAAATGAAAAAAACAAAAAACAACAAAAATACAACAAATCACCGTGCACAGATATTCAAACAATAACTTAACTGATGATCCAGCGATGCACCTCCTTGTAGCCCCTCAGACACAGATGATGGTAGATGAAAACAGCACAAACCAGTCTCTACAAACAGCATCCAAACAGTAAACAATGTTCTTCACTGTGTTTTCAGTCTTTGTACAGGTTTTGCGGGTCTGTACAGGGTTTTTGGAATTTTTTTTACAGGTTTTTCATCTCCGATGTGTGGCATGAATGGGATTTAAACATTGACACACAGGGAAATGATTTAAATCCTAGAATAAATGAAGGTGATACAGGATGAGGTCCTTTAGATGGTGGTGGTATTTGCATACAATAGAACCCCGCTCTAAATGTTATAACTAGAGTTCATAGAATTTGATAATGATGAATATGGGGTCTCACCATGGGATTGGTAGCTGTGATTGTCTGCAGAGCTTGTGTAGGCCTATTATGAGCAGTGTTTTTTGTTTTTTTGTTAATGAAAAGAAAAACAGCCAGATCAATGCATTATATCATAATTTGTGTTGTTACTGGGTTTCTTTATTTGGGTTGAAATGAAGAACAGTGTACAGTGTGCTTGATGTGGCCTCGAAAAAGAATTTGGAGACGCAGTAATAAAGATTAGGGTTAGGTTTAGAAATCCAAAACCTAACTCTAAACCCTAACCCTAACCCTAACGACATGGATGACTTATTTGGGTGATGTAGAAGAACACAACCCACTGTTTTTCATTTCAACCCTGAATTTCTAATTTGGTCATTTTTATAAATTATCCTCTTTATTTCACCCATGTGTTGTGCCCTGAAAGGGGAGCAAAGAGTATTAACACTGTAACCTTCTGAGCATGTCATAAAAGGTGACTAAGGTGGGTTGGGCATGGACAAGCTACCCCCTCTTGTTGAAACTTTAAGCCACAAAAACGTTAACAAAATAAAATAATCAACTTAAGATGGTAGTTCAGCTCAGCCATCCAAGACAGAAGAACTTCTGGTACGGAAAGTCCTTGAGCTGATAGCATGGGAGAGGAGGACATTTTATGAGTTTGTCGAACACCGGTTCTTCTTGGTCAGCTCAATGGTAATGAATGAATGAATCCTCTGCAAAAGATAAAATGTTATTTCTGATGGGGATAGGTGACCGCATGTTTATTTGTGGTCTGTGTATCTGTCTTTCCCGACTGTCCACATATCTTGTCTTAAAACCATGTGTGTGTTATGAGAAAAAAGAGGATAAACAACAATACTTCTGTTGTTGTTGTTTAACTAGGGCTGCTGAGCTTCCCGCTCTTTTGCAGCCAATAGCCAGTTGAAGACTCTTTGGTATTATCTACACTGTATATCTAGGCTTTTCCTTTGGCTTTTCTACCATTCCGAAACGTGTTGAGTTTAAGTCATGAGCTCCAGTTTCTCCAGCTTGGCCTGCATTTAAAGGATCATCACATCTGCTCGCAAGCGAGGCATTAGAAGCAAGTGGCATTCTGTGCGTTCCCCACCATCCAAGGGGGCTCTCCACCTTTGCAGAGCTAAAATACTGTGCTCTGGTTCAGGGCTCTCCCAAGGAATTTTCACGTCCTGCATAGAGCCACTTCTCAGTTCCCCCTTGCCTATCACATGGTCCATAGTGAGATCCTCCTGCATGCAGTCAACCAGGTCAAAGCCAGTGAGTTATGTCTGTGGCCCAAGTGGCTTCTCCAAACTTAGTGTGCAATGCTGGATTCTCAACAAGTTTCACCACAGATGGAATCCCTGAAATGTGTGGATGATTTCATGAGTCAATGAGGGTGTAATTTTAGCCTCACAGAGGTTCACTTCCACATGTATATTATAGCATTGTGCACAGCTGGTGGTCATATAAGGATGACTCTAGATATGCCTCCATCCGTATACTGTCTGTATATCTACTAATAAAATTATTTTTGTTTTACATAGAACTTACGAGATTTAGTACTTTTTTTAATGAGCAGTTATTTATTTGCTTAAACAGGTTTGATTTTCCCCTGCTAGTCTCACATTTGAGAGATGCCAATGAGGAAATACCTGAGGATATACTGTGTGCTGACAGCCTGGAAGCCGTTCGCATGTTTGATGGTTTGACTCCTGTTCCAGAATTTGTGTTGCAGAAGAAAAGAGCAGACATAGCGTTGGCTGCATCATTAACTGCAGGCATACAGAATGTTAAACCCTTGAGTACAAACAGTCAAGCGCCTGGAAATGTATGTAAGGCCAACAGAATAGCTCAAACTGTTGAAAGTAATTACCAAACAGGGGATGTAAAAAGTGATCAGCAGGATAAAGAAGATAATTCAGACTGCCAGAAAAGAACTGCAGATTTGTTTGAATTAGTTGATCATGATAGGAGGTGCAAGCAAGCAAAGTTATCTCCCCAGCATACAAAAGTATGGAATCATTATGAATTCACTCCACAAATGCCCTTGTTAGTGAAAACCAAATCAAGTGGACCACGGCGGATGCCTTCTCAATCGAGAGAAGATCTGTTTGAGAGAAGAAATGAAGTGAGACGAATGTTGTTTGAAGGTGATGATGAGATTAGCAAAGAATATAAAAGTCAGCTTCACTCGGCTTTAGATGAAAAATTCTTTATTTCTAGCAAAGAAAGTCCTGTCTGTGGTCCTGACAAATATGTGGAAACGGAAAGCAATGATGTGTTCTCAGTCAAAAATGCCAGTGTGGGATACTCGGCAGATATTGAAAGAGAGATGGCTCAGGCTGACACCAGCACAGAAATTTGCACTGGTCCTTCAAAGAAAAATGATGGTGCCATATTGTCATTGAACAGCGCTGTTTCTAAGAGTCCTTGTAGTGATTGCATAATAGCATCAAATCTAACTTGTCATGAAGTTATGTTGAAAAATGCAGCTAACAGCTCTGCTTCTGTAGAGATTGATAATGGTTTGAAAGAGAGTTCATTGAGTGCATGTACCATGAAAGAAAGAGATGTTGGGAAATTTCCAAGTAAAAGTAAGGCAGACAAATTATCATACGCCCTGTCAAGTGTGTATTTCCGCATCTTTGGTCAGAAACCTAAAGGAGCTCACACAGCTGAAGGTGACTGCTGTACACTTCTAGAAATTATCCGTAACAAAATGAATATATTTCCAACCTGGTGTGACAAACATGCAGTGCCACTGACGAGCATTAGTCAGATGTATTGATATATATATATTCTAATAGTGAGAATGATGAAGAGGAAAAGTACTGGACATCACCATCATGGCATGGGAATGATTCAACAACAGAATGACAGAGTACACCAGAAGCCAGAATTGTAGAAGAGGTAGTAACCTGTACACGCCAATATGGTCTTTGATATAATGATTGAGAAATGCAACTGGCTGACAAGAAACCATCAGCACGAACAGACTGTTTCATAATGTAGCTTTTTAGTTTCATTGTTTATGTGCTGTATTCTTGATTTATCACAACTGAATCATCTTATAAATATCTTATAAATCTATTGACCTACATGTCACTTCTGCTAATTTCAGTAATCTCCTGTAGGTGCTTCTATTTCCTATATTGTTGACCACACATGTTCGTAGGTGCTTTAGTTTTACTCAACACTTCTTGTTTTGATTATCTGCTGTGACCAGCTATCTAAGAAGTGGCTAGATATATTTAAGATTGTTTATTATAAATTTTATATGACCCAGCAGGTCTGGTTTGATAGCTGAAATTTATCGCAGTTTACGATACTAATTGTACATTCTCTTCTTATATTGAAACATGTTTTCTGATGAAATTTTAGTCATTTCAGTGTTTTTAATAGAAAATGTATTCAGTAAGATTAGCATATATCTAAAAACAGATGTGTTGTATACTTATTATATTTTAAAATTATAAGTGGGAAAAGCTTTAGTAAAATGCACTGTAAACACATATTCAATAACATATATTTTTAGGGGTCTGATTGTTTCCCTTGGGTGGGGCATGAGAATTACATCCCTTGAGAAGTATGCAGAAAATAAACTACTTTTTTTCACAGCTTCACAAGTACTTAAAAATAACTTCATTCAGAATAAACGAAATCGGTTCCTTCAAGCAAGATCCTCAAGTTTATTATATGTGCTGTAGATATTGAAAGGTTAACCCTTTACCACCCTGTCTAATTTACTATATTTTTATCTAAACGTCCAAGGCATGGGGAGCAACTCCATGTTTTAACATAGTGGCCATCGAAAAATAAAATTATTAAAACAAACAAAAAAAACTGAACTAAAATTATGTTTATCAGTTTAAAATACACAGAATTGAATCATGTATCTTCTGAAATTTTTTTAATAAGTACATATATTAGTATTATACAATACAAATTTGGTTGATGAGTTTTTGGTTAATGTGGGAAAAATATTTTTAGCATTTGTTATTGTTACATTCGATATTTGAGTTGAGAGATGTTGGTAATTGGTTGATGTAAAGATCGTGCAGATAACGCTGATGAATGCCGTGGGGTGTCAAGATGATCATACAACTCAATATAAATTTGATAATGCCTCCATGGATGGGTCCACATAACATGTTAATATTTATTCAGACGACACGATAATCATTTCATAGGAGTACATGCATTAATAGTCATCAATAAAGCATAGGTTTCAGTCAGTCCAATACATCTGTACAAATCTAGCCGCTGTATTAGAGATGTCTATTCATGTTACCATCCAAGTAATGTGGACTAGAGATGAGATGTGTAAATTCATAGTAGACTTACTTTCTACAAAAATCACGGAACTTCTCCACAAGTCCGGAAGATCATAATCAAAGTGGCGGCGGGAGCCGCGCTAGCGTAGTGGTTACCACACCGCTCTGGCGACCGGGTGATGCAGGATCAAACCCGGGCGACGGCATTTGAGGATTTTTCATCGACCGGGATTTGGACTGGATTAAGTCGAGACCTGGTGAGAACATTTGAAGGAGTGTTGTCGACCAGGGATTGGCGGCTCCTGAGCCGACCCAGCTCTAATGGGTACCTCCGAAATCGGCGAGTATTTGCCTGAATGGCGAGGGACACCTGTCTCTGTACAAGAAAAAGGGATACTCATGTAAAATCAATGTCAGGTTAGACATTAATAATAACCTGAGATTTCACCTCGAGTATTAGCGGGCGTACGAAAAAAAAAAAAAAAAGTGGCGGCCTCTAAAATATGTATGCCACTTGACAAGTACTTGATACCTCATCCGAAAACGGGAGTTCATAAAAACAACGTCTGACTTGGACGAATCATTCTAACAGAAGGCTTCGAGCTAACTGTCAGCATAAATTAGTGCAGCTCCTATATACGTCATAATCACCTAGTGACGTAAACCTTATATCGCGGTTACTTACAATACAAATGGTGCAAAATACATCATGTTGGCCCCAAATAGAATTGTTACCGTGTATATTGAACTGCTAACAAAACTAATTGTGGTCAACATGTAAAATACATTATAATCTTCTTTAACAATTATGCTACTTCCTTACCACAAAAGATAGAAACATGCATGCTTATTATAAATGAAACATAATTGTTCAAAGAAATGATGAACATCTCAGTTCATTGCATTGAATTTTGCACACTAGGCAGCCATAAACAGTTTCTGCAGAACGTCCAGATGTTTTCATTTCGTTCTTTAACAGAACAAAACAGCATCTTTTCGCCCATTCAGTTGCAGGAATTCTTGTTTCCTGCTGATTTTCCTTGTTTTTATTGAGCACATTTGGTATTATTCTTCACTTATGAAAAAACTAAAGTAATCTTAAGAGGCAGCATCTAGATCTAGAGTGTGTTTAGGTCCAGGGTTTCCTTTGTCACGAAGTTTAACTGGAGAACGCTTTGTTGACCAGCCTCCTTCATTTGATCTGTTGTCAGTATCAGTAATACTGTCACTAGATTTAATTTCGTCAGAATCACTGTCAGAGTATAAACCAGCTTCATATTCAATATACCCATCTGATTCAACTGCACCGTCATCGTCCTGATGAAATACAAAGTCACCTCTCAGCTCCCAAAGTAAAGATTCCAGCGTCCAGAAAGCCATGGCTTTAAAAAATCACAACATGTCAATTGATTCAGAAAAAGTTTCAGAAAACAGCAGCTATACATGAACTGGAAATCTGATTATAACTCAAATCTCACTAAATATAGAGGTCTTGTTGCTATGTGACAACGACCAACAGAAGTGTTTAGCTGGCATTCTCAGACTGGACGTTTGACTTTGTGGGCAGGGGGTTTCGAGTGAATCAAACAGTAAAGGGTTAAGATGTTGGCCTAAATTCTTCCACCGTCATTTTAATATACACAGTGTATATAAATTCTGAACATAGCCTGGTCCAGTGTGTAAATTGCTTTTATGAACTTTTTCATTAGCTATTTAATGAATCAAAGAGATCCCTTTTAACTAGTGCAATGTCTATAATTGTCGTGTGCTGCATGTGTGTATTTATATTTACTTAGTGCTATCTTCTATGAGAAATATTTTTAGAATAACCAGACCACATGGTCTTTTACATTTGGACATGTGCCCTGATATAACCGAAGAACCAGTGTCAATGTTGAACAAAAACAAGGCAAAATTTTATTTTAAAACAAAAAAGGTGAGATGTGTATACACCTTGCATGTCAGATTTGTGGCATTGTATTCCTACATAAGCTCTAAATTGATATGCCTGTGGTGTGATTTTCTGCTTGCCTGATACTTTTCTCATTTTACAGATTTGTTAATAGAATAGTGACAAAATCTGAAGTATCAATGAAATAAAGTATTTAATTATGTTTTTGGCATTGCTGTGAATGAAAATATCTGGCTGAAGACAAAGTAACACTGTTTAGAAAAAGCAGACTAATTCCACATTAAACCTTCACAGTAGATTACATGAGGATAAAGTAAAAATAGCTCAAATATTGAGTCTTTCTAACTTACTTACTAATTTAGTTGATCCTCTTCAACTCTGGGATGTAGAGGTTTGCCAGAGAGAATGCCATACTATCCTATCAGCTGTCTGGTTCAAATCTAGTCCTTGGTCCTTCGGAGACTGTCTAATGTTTTCCTCCCATCAAACTCTGGGTCATCCTGGAGGTCTGGATCCCTGGCTCTTGGTTTCCCATCAAATACTAAGTCATGTGTACAAATAGCTAAACCACCTCCTCTAAAACAGGCATGCCAGAGTGCAAATACAAGTACATATAAGTCACAGAATGAAATTAAGAGGAAGAAGAACCAAAGGGCAGTGTGATATCACTTACATTGTTCTTGGTCTCTATCAAGGACATAGTGGACAAAATACCAAAGCGGGTTTACAGCTCACTTCATTCTGACAATCTTGTGCCATGGGTAGCAGAAGAAAGTATTAATACAGCAGTATGCAGGAAGGTTTACAAAAACTAGATAAATGAACATCAAGAATAATAATACTTTAAATCTGCTTCATGCACTGTCAGACATCAACTTGAATATGTTCAAAGAAAGCATTGGTCAGCTGCTTTAAATGAGAAGAAAACAAACGTACACCGTTTTTACACTATCAAACAAGGAAGAAAAGTCATACTGAAACTGAGCGAATATGAGCCGACAGAAAATGAGAGTCCCACATACATTGGAATTACATTAGGCAGCAGACTGACATGGAAAAATCAGATTGATAAGTGCCAGCAAAATAAGCTAGACATCAATAACTGAAAAAACCAGCAGGAACTGGAGGTCTGCAGACCATCATGTACTGTAACTATTGCATACAAGAAATGTTTGACTAGCCTTGAAGTATGGATTATCAGCCTTCACAACTACTTGACAAACCAACTTTGGCAGAGCAGCCAGAATACAAAAACCAGGCTGAGGAAATTGTTACTGGAGCATTGAAATCAACCGCAATTTACAAAATGACATTCATGTATGACAGAAGACACTACAGAGCACTACAATGGGCAGACAAATTTTAAAGGCTCACAAACCACTTACTAAATGACATTTGAAAGAATAAGGCCCGGCTAAATGGCCGAGAAACCACTTTGCAAAAAGCTAAAGAACTTGCCACCATTATGCTGGACATTGAACAAAGGCGAGTCCCTAACGATTGGCAACATTTCCACCATTGAGACCACGGTTCCCAGAGTTGATACAGTTAAAAAGTTGATGGAGGCAACCATGTCCATTCTACAGTGAAACAATTCATGTGTTTTTTTTTTAAAATTGTGTTTGCCCAGTTCTGTTAATGTCATATTTTTGTTTTTTGCCGAGGAAGACATGTCCCAAAGATATATGCTGCATTTATTTTTTTTGTGCTGCTGGAAAACTGATATACATACATTTTTGTTTTTCTTTTAACCTTTATATAAGTCATGTGGGAGCCGCGCTGGTGTAATGGTTACCATGTTGCACTGGCGATCAGGTGTTCAAGGTTCAAGCCCTGGTGTGGGCATTTGAAGAAGTATTATCGCCCGGGATTTTGACTGAATAACCTGAACGGCTCCCGAGATAAACCCTCTGTGGATGGGAAGGAGCAAAGCTCCTGACCGGGTTGGAAGGAAAGTCCACAGGCTCCCCAGCCTCGCAATGACATGTCATTGGGCCGAAGGGCTGAAAGCCCAAGTGCCGCTGGTTAAAAAAAAAATATGTCATGTATATATAACTTTACACTTAAAAAAATATACCAGCCTTTTTTGTATTAATTCTTGTTTTATTTAATAATATACAGCTGTTATTGTGTTTTAATCTTCTTGATATATGTATATGTATCTCTATATATATATAAATAAAATGAAGTTGGTCTATGTGTCTGTTACCTCAAAACTAGAGAACAGCTCAACCCATCTTGATGCGGGTTTCTCCAGCATATCGGACATTTCTCTGGACACAAAATAGGCTATATGTCTTCAAGATAAGAAGTCAGAAGGCTGGGCATTGAATTTTTCTTCACTCCATTCATTCTTATGTCACGGGACTTCATTGATTCTTATCTCAAGTTACAAGGGACGTAACTTATAAACTACATAAGTCATAATTTTTATCCTTTTTTGTTAAATTTCGAAAAAATGCGTTACTTTCTGTTGTGTACGTTTCTTAAACCAGGGTTTTTGAGAAGGAAACTTAAAATAATCTTCAGCTGTTAATTAAATTTACAGTGCGTTGTCTTGTGTTATAACATTTTTTAAAACAGGATCCGTGACAAGAGAAAAGTTTTATTAATTTTCAGCGATGTTAGATTTGTGTGTGTGTTCTAGAAGATTCCTGAATCTTAATTCATTCTTAAAGTGTTTTCATTGACATCACAATAAAACCCACACATTTCAAAATTACTGTTTCTACACAGACAAATAAGCACTAAGGTTTTGCAAGGAATGAATGTGTTTAAAAATGGAGAAAGTGTTTTTATGTATTAGCAGAAAATGCTGTGTATTAATGATGTATAGCGTTTTTTTATTTCCTTCCCACATTTTTTGGGGAATACATATGTATTACATGCATGTCAGCACACATTTAAAATTCATCAACTATAAACCAATATAACCCTTTTTTCATCTTTAGAATTTTAGTTTTACTTCATCCATTCCATTTGACTTTATTACTTTATTTAAAATGTTTAACCCTTAATATTTTCTTTTAAGTGTACAAAAGAAAGTGTGCATAGACTTGAGTGTTCATATGTAATTTTAAAATGTACTGTCCATGTATTCCATTTTGTAAATTGAAAAGGAATGCAAATAAAAGTTAAAAAAAAAAAATTCATTCTTAAAAAAAAGAAAAAAATTCATTCTTTAAAAAAAAAAAACATTCATACTTAATTTAAAAAAAAATTTTTTTTTTCAAACTGGAAATATTATTCCATTATAATATCGAACATTATTCGATAGCAATTTAAATAGATAGATGGAAAAACAGACGGATGGATGGACGGACTGACACATAGATAAATAGACAGATAGATGGATGGGACTGACGGGGCGGATGGCAGAGATGGGACAGACAGAAGGGAAGGACAGTACAGACTGACGGGACACACAGGAGACACGGGACAGACAGCAGAGACATGACTGAGGGGACAGGACAGACGTACGATAATGACAGGACAGATGGCGGGGCGCACGGTACCGACGGGACATATCAGATGGACGGGACAGACGTACGGTAACGACGGGATGAATAGGGGAGACGGGGTGGGACAGACATACAGTAATGACGGGGCGGATGGTACCGACGGGGCAGACATACGGTAACAACGGGACAGACGGACGGGACACACATCCATTCCGAAATGGACCCGGGCTGGGCCGGGTATGACAGCTAGTATATATATATGTGTGTGTGTGTATATATATATACACACACACACACACACACACACACATATATATATATATATATATATACACACACACACAAGTATATATGTATATATCTCTTTTTTTTCTACTATATATGATAAGAGAAGCAATTTTTCCATCTGTCTGTCCGCACAAAATTGTTTTACTTCTTTGCTACCTAGAAGTCTTAAATTTGGCATGCTGATAGGTCTTAAGATGTGATGCTCTAGAAAAATTCGAAAAATAAAAAAATTCTTGACAACTGCTTTGTAAATACACCAGAAACATTGAGTGCCAGGGGAAAAAATTTTATAATAATTGTTCAGTTTAAAGGGAAGTTAGCAGTATTATAAAGCTAATGGATATGTGTAATTTATAATCTTTTTTTTTTATTTATTCTTACAATGCACTTGTAATTATTAAGTAAACATCTTAGAATGTAAAATTGTAATAGAGTATTTAAGATTTTACACGGTTAATATTGATATTGAAGTAAAATTATAAAGTAATTCATTTTAGAAAGCAGATTCTCATTCTGTCTAATAATTACAACTGTCCTTTGGAGTGTAGATCTGGACCGAAAACATAAGATATAGGTTTTTATTATTGTATATAGGGCATGCATATGTTTAAAGTGCCATGGAATGCAATGATGTTTGGAGCACGGTAAACAAGACATCAGAAATTGCAAATAATATCAATGAAAAGAGCACTGCAAAGAAGAGGTTAATGACACTTGGAAAAAGGATCCGGTTACATGCCCATTGAGGCATATTGGGAATATGGTGTTGAGCCTATATTTTCTTGACCATCGGCACACTAGAGGTGATGTGGTCAGCATCTCGCCGGCCGCCTTAACCTTCCCAGAGTTGCTGTGGTACCCAATTCATGAGGCTGGGTCGACCCCGGAGCTGTTTGCAGTCTAAAAATATTCCACCTCAACTGGGGATCGAAGCATAGACCACCGAGCTAGGAAGCCAGTGCACTAACAACTGTGCTACCATGGCTCTAATAACACTTGAGATATAACAAATGATGGATGCAAGTCCGAAAACAAAACAAGACAAATAAGAATACTTACTTACTTACTTACTTAGTCGTTCCCCTTCTACCGTGAGGTGTAGAGGTTTGGAAGAGAGAGCGCCAGACCATTCTATCAGCTGTCTTCTTCCTGGCCTGGTTCCATTCTAGTCCTCGGTCCTTCAAAGATTGTCTAATGTTGTCCTCCCAGCGGACTCTGGGTCGTCCTGGAGGTCTGGATCCCTGGCTCTTTGTTTCCCATGCTTGTCATGGTAGCCGATCTTCTCCCATTCTGCAGACATGGCCAAACCATCTTAGTTGGGACTGTTCTATTTGGGTCTGCAGCGGATGGGATTTTTAGGCCTTGACGGATCGTCTGGTTGCGGACCATGTCTCTTCTTGTTACTTCAACCACTTTCCTCAGATACCTCATTTCTGAGGTTTGGATCTGGCTTTTGTGGGTTGTAGTCATTGCCCACGACTCGCATCCATATGTCAAGACTGGGACATCAAATAAGAATACAACAGGCTAAATTAGAAAATAATAAGCAAATGTAAAATGGCAAAAGAAGCATGGCTAAACCACGAGTTCGAAGACTTGAAATGTAGCACCAAAAAGACACAACAACAATTAGTGTTGAGTAATGCGATTCTGTAGAAGGGAAATATATATATATATATATATATATATATATATATATATATATATATATATATATATATATATATATATATATATATATATATATATATATATATATATATATATATATATATGAATTTGTGCAAACATTGCAATATCTGTAAGTTCTTATTTGTGCTGATTGTGACAGCTATGCAAATATAGATTACATGCACCCACACGTTTTTGCTCCCACCTTGCTACCTTATTAGTTATACACGTTTTGTTAATGCAGAACCTTCGTGATTTATATCTGTCAAACTCATAATGGTAGCCACGCCTATTATCTTTTCTTTTCTCTACGTCTTATAGACACTAGGAATGTTTACTAACAGACTATGATGCACGTAGCGAGAAAAGGGGGAAAAAAGTCAGAAGACATACTTTTTGTTAGTTACATTGGTCAAGGGGAGATAATCACAGTTCCCCCCCCCCCCCGCCCCGCCGCCCAACATCCATTCATTCATGAAGGTAATTAAGCTACAGACGAGACGATTTGCTCGTTGCCAAAGTCTAGCGGTCGGCGAAAGTGGCAAATTTAACTTTCATTCAGAATTTGACCACAGATTTCCCCAAAGGTGTGATCTATCGCACTCGTTAGCAATTTTCGACCTAATTCATATATATATACCGCATCCTTCTAACTCGGTTTATCTAGTACCCACAAAATTTTCAGACGTCTAGCTTTGATATTCTAGATCCATTAAACCAGTGGAATTTCTTAGTTTTTTCGATTGGAGATAGTCATTTTGTGTTGTGGTAAATATTATAATAGCCTCTTGAGTGATTTAATTGTTAAGTTCGTCATTTATATATCACTAGGATTTTTTGTGTGTGTTAATTGACTAGCAGAATTAAAATAATGTATAGCTAAATTGTTCCGGCTGTAGCGTTGATTTAACTAATTGCTAGTAAACAGTAAGAGATATTTTAATTGACTAGTAAATGCACTAGGCAATGTAAGACCGACGAAATATATATTTATCTTCTATCCATCATGTGAAAATTGTTATAAATGACTAGCGCTTATTTCACAGGGTTTGTGTTTAAACGATAAAATAAGATATACACTCGTGGTTTCTATTCAAAGTTAAATAATCGAGGGTATAAATAATTATAATTTTTGTGGGGTAGGATAGAATTGAGATTGTGGTTAAATGTTGTATTTTTCTTCCTATATACAGTACGGGTCACAAACCCAAAATCTACCAGCGGCCTTAATCTGAGAAAGGGTCTAAGTCTAGTCCAACAAATACAAGAAAAGACATTCTTATAAAATATATCAGGTCTTCGAGGTGGACCTGGTTGGCCTCTTGTCTCACCTAGAGAGAGAGAGAGCGTATCAATATATGACACTATAAGAATCAAATTTAACAGGACCTTTAGCTACCCAGATTTCTTTTGCATTTTTTCATCTACATTCAGCCCGCTGTGGTGAAGAATATCAAATTTAACATTACCCGATTACCAACCACTTGTGTTGTGGCGAGGATTTATCCAGAAAAAGATTTATCTACCTGACATTCTATTTAACTATCGAATATTTCAAGCAACTGTACACTGTGACCATTTGATCTCAAAGTTGTGTTTCATACCTGGACTAATTGCTGTGACATGAATAGAGTCTATAAAAAAAGTAACAAAGTAAGCGTTCACAAATAGAGGATTAATCAGTCATTTGAGGAACTGGGGCTTATTTTGCTAAAAGAACCGACACTGAATCTGTTACCTGGAGCATGGAGATATGTTCAAGCTGTTGTCAAACACTTATCTGGTAAGCGAGAATGAAATGTGATCACATGTTTGTCAGAGTGAGAGAAAGAAGGAATGAATAATTCTTATACTGTATAACTAATATACTCACTTTTGTTTTTTCTTCTTATGTTTGATAATACTGTTCCTTTCCGAATAGACTAACTAGAAACTCTGTTCTTGACAGTATATTCAAATCCTATACCAGAGTGCTAATCTTTTGACCTTTTGGGGGTTAATAACTTCTAACGGGATCTTGTCTCAACAGAGGGAATTGCACTTATGTGTCTATTTCTTTATTAATTCTTAACCTATGATTTTTTTTATATATTTGATATTAAATGTTGTGAAGTTGTCTCTATGATAAATAAACATTAACATAAAACTTATTATCTGTGTCGGTCAGCTCGTCCCAATACCCTGACTCCATTTACTATAGTTTCACGTTTGTGCATCTAATTGTTGTCACTTATCTGTGTGTGTATATGTGAGTGGTTGATACATATTAATATATATATAGAAAGGGAACTGTCAGATCAACAAATTTCAGTCGTAAATGATAGGCTGGATTTGAGTATCTTCTCAATCCAGGAACAGACTCTACCTTTCACCATTTCACTCGTGAAATCTATTTTCTTTACCTTATCTCTCACCGAGTTATCACCTTTTTTTTTCAGTTCTATTCCAACGGGACCAGAATCGATCGTAAATACCTATCAAAATCTACGACACTGATGTATAAATCATGCAGAATTATTCAATTATTGGTATTTAACTAATATCGCAGAAATATTATTAACATTTTTGTGGGTTCAGATATTTCTTATATATGTGGCACACATCAGATTAATCCATACCCGTGCAGTTATTTTTTTTAAACTATAAGTGTTTGTACTTCCTGTGAGGACCTAATGGAAAGAACTACAGGTCTGTATTGTTTTATCCAAAATCTCAGGGACAGCTTTGTCTCGGAAACCGGATTTTTTCAGTTTTCTGATGTAGCCCAAATCGCGTTTTAAAACAAGCCCAGTTGCCCAAAATAGTAATCGCTCAAATTGTGATAGAAAAGTAGCACAAAGAAACTTTTGATTTTCAGAATATTTTGGCTTTTGGGTGTTCAGATAAAAGATTATAGACCTGTACACAGCTGAAACTGGAATAAGAACTGTAGAAAAATAATGAAAGTTGGTCACACGTTGAGGAAGTCACAGCTAGCATCGCTAGGCATTTCATAATTTGGAATTCTCTCGACTGCTTGAAAATTTGAAAAACATAATGGAGACAGGAAGTGAAGGCTTAGGTAAAAAAATAAAGGAAAGAATTGAACAGAAAGGATGGGAGAAATCTGATTAAATGCCTATATACACCAGAAACTGAAAATCAAACAAGATGTGCGTGCTGTGACTACATTCAGTAGTACTATTGCGTTACAAATCAGATTAATACACCTATTTTAAAGTGTCTTATCTTTGTAACTTGTAAGGCCAGCCAGCATAGGTGTCGCTGTTACCAGTCCTGTTGTAATCTTAAATTAAATGTATTAACTTTATCTGTATTTTTATGTTATGTGTGCCTATAAAAAAAAAAAATATATATGAACTTGTCTTTGGCTGATGCAGGTCGACTTGCCCAGAATCGTGATGGAGACAACGTTCTGGAAAGAATACGTCACATGATGATATATATATATATATATATATATATATATATATATATATATATATATTATATATATATATATATATATATATATATATATTGGTTTTACATTCAAGAAAAGTTGTCTAAATTTTTAAATGTTGATTTCTTTAATTTGATATACACTAGTTGTGGCTATTGCTAAGAGGGTGTTAAGTATTAAGCCTACCATTTCTACTCTTTAGTAATACTTTGCACATAATAAAAGTGTGTTAAAGTTTTTTTCTTTGTTTTATACAACAAAGTGAATAAAATGTTGGGGTCATTTGCACATGCATGCACACCCACACAAAGAGGAAGGCAGTAAATAAATAAATATTGCACACATAAAGGTATGTCTTAGGCACTTGTGAGAAATAAAGAAGTAGAAAACTAGACAACAGAAAAACAACAGAAGTGATAGGCTCCCTGGAGAATCGAACCCAGGACCATCCGACCGGCAAGTCCGCCTAACTACGGAAGTTAATCGCACTATCCTCCCTGCCAGCTAGGCACCACAAAAGTAGTGCTTCGTGGACAGGGATCATTAGCGCGATTGTCCGCACGCAACACCAGATGTGTACCAAGGGTGATCCAGCTTAATTAATGACGCAATCACTTCTGTGGTTCCCGCTATATTATTTATTTATTTACTGTTTACAGTCCTCAGGTTGCCCTTTATTTGTTTAAAAAGAGATAAAACTAGTGTATTTACTCAGATATTTATGTTTTGTAGATTATCTTTTTAAGATGATAAGTGCTATTTGCAATAAAAATATTTTTTTTGTTATACACTACAGTTTGGTTATGTCTACCATTAAAGATTTAAAGTGCATGCTATTGATCTTTTGTTATCATAATTACTCTGAACATTTTTGTTGTTTTATTGTTTGAGCAACTTCCAGTGATTTGTCTTTTTTTCACTCTGCCGATGTTTGAAAATGTGACATGTATTAGAAAACCATGACAATATTGTACTGGAAGAAACAGCACTACAACATGTAGAATCATACATAACACCACGGGAGGGGCTGGAGCAGGGGCTCAGCAACACTGAAGTCCCGAGGTGGACGATCAGGTGGTATCACCACCTGAGAAGAAAGTACATCTGAGACGGGGTTCGCAGCAGGGGCCCATGAATACTCACAGTCCGGGGCCGTGGGACATGAATAGGAACAGTAGAGGCATATCTGAGGGCCTGATAGCTAGTTACTGCAAGGTATGGGTCCGCAATATCCCCCTGAGTGCTAGCTGGCGCACACTCAGACGGGCGTTTAATGAGGTTGCGCCGGTTAGGTTCGTTGAGGTATTGTCATTGCGAGACAATACCAAGGTTGCACGAGTTACTTTCGCGAATAGGTGGGATGCGCGTCAGGCAGTCAGGTGGAAGCACATGTCGTTGCTCCATAACCACCTGCTGATAGTCCAGCAATAGCAAGGGATAGGTATCAGGTTCGTGTTCAGTTAGGTTGTTTCGGTTAACGCGAACCGAACGGTAGAGTCTGACCCCCGCCACCAGTACTGTTCTGATAAAATATAAGTTGTTCTGTGCAGCTTTATAATATAGTGAGGGTGACTGAGGAGGTGGATTTCAAATGTGAATACCATGTTTGTGCTAAATGCTATGCTTATGAATTTCATGTATTTTGCCGCCATAAAGGCAATCTAGTATATGTTTAAACCTTGTTACGAAAGATTGTTGGTGCTATTTGGATATCAACTGTAATGTTTGCTTATGTAAGAGTTGCTGTTAGTGTACAGCGCACTGTGTTATGGTTGACCAGGGGAGGACAGTCGTCATTTTTCACGACTGCCAGAACCTTGGGTAACCTACTTCATACTCATGTTGTGTTTTTGGTTGCTGGGAGAATGCAGTAACAACAATGGTAGTGGAGAACTATGGCACTCTCTGTTCATATGAGGATATGCTGGTAGTGGCACATGTTCGTCCAGACTCCTAAGGGGGTCGGGCGAAGCTTCCTCCGGATGGAAGAAAACTTCGTTTTCTTTCTGCGTGGGGGGGGGTGGGGTGGATGTCACAGCGCTATTCCGCGGTGCATCGTATGTATTGTGGTCGGCGAGAAGTCACTCGGAGAGGCCGAGGTTAGCCGAACTGGTGTGTCATGTGACCACCGGAAGTCAGGGGGAAAAGGCGCAAAGTTCGGGAGTCAGAAACTAGCCTTCGTCCAGGAAGGACGCATATTTCCCTTTTTGCCAGCGAGATTGCTGGGTGATTCAAGTTATGGATTATTAACTGAGTGCTTGCCATATTTCAGTCCGGGTTGATAACACTAGTCAACAAATTTTCAAAAGTTATTTGTACCAGAAATTAAATATACCATTTCTTATTGATTTTGACATACTGATTTCAAATATCATAATGAAATTCACCAATTGGCTCTGATTTTTAAAAAAATGATGAATTTACATTACAGTAATACAAATAATGTATGCTTGTTTAATTCTCTGGAGTGAACAGCTAGTCTTTCTACTTTAGCATTATAAAAATTGTGGTTACATACTCAATAAAATGATAGAAGAAATAAAAACATTATTTCAAGTTCACATATCATGTTTTAAAAGGCACATTTGAACCCATTCGTCATTATTCAGTCCCTGTTCGAGCTCTCTTTGCTTGCTTCTTGTAGTCAATCGATGAGGTGTCTCTTGTCACAGTCCAACAGTAATCAGCAAGCATTGAAGGGCTCCAATTGCCTTGATACCTTGTCTCCATAGCAGCAATGTCCTGGTGAAATCGTTCACCATGCTCATCACTGACGGCTCCACAGTTTGACGTAAAATAATCCAGATGAGAATCCAGAAAATGAATTTTCAAAGACATGTTGCAGCCAAGACTCTTATACTTCAGAAGGAGATTTTCTACAAATTCAGTGTAATTATCAGATCTTTTGTTTCCAAGAAAATTGTCCACCACTGACTTAAATGCTAGCCATGCTGCTTTTTCCTTGCCATGCAACACGCAAAGAAACTCGTCATCATGAAGAAGTTTTCGAATTTGCGGACCAACAAATACTCCCTCTCTTATTTTAGCTTCACTCAGTCTTGGAAATTTTCTGATGAGGTATTTGAAAGCCTCATCTGTTTTCTCCATTGCCTTGACAAAGTTTTTCATGAGACCCAGCTTAATGTGCAAGGGTGGCAACAAAATCTTGCTGGTGTCGACAAGTGCTGGGTTCTCAACGTTCTTACTGCCAGGCTGCAATGACTGCCTGATTGGCCAATGTCTTCTGATGTAATAGTCACTTCGTGCATGGCTATCCCACTCACAGAGAAAGCAACAGTACTTGGTGTATCCACCCTGTAGTCCAAGCAAAAGAGCGACCACTTTTAAGTCACCGCAAAGTGACCAATGATGATGATCGTAGTTTATACACTTCAAAAGCTGCTTAATGTTTTCATAAGTTTCTTTCATATGAACTGTGTGACCAACTGGAATTGACGGTAACACATTACGTTACCATTATTCAACAAAACAGCTTTAAGACTTGTCTTGGATGAATGAATGAAAAGCCTCCACTCTTCCGGTATGTAATTGATTTTGAGGGCTGCCATTAAACCAGAAATGTTGTGGCACGCAGAAAGGTCACCCTCTTCGAAAAAGAATGTAATAAGCGGCTTCTGGCGGTTCCTATACACAGAAAATGTAACATCTCCTACCAGGAGATTCCACTGTTGCAATCTGGAACCCAAAAGCTCCACCTTGTTCCTCGGTAAATTCAGATCTCTTACAAGATCATTCAGTTCACCTTGGGTTATTAAGTGTGGTTTAGTGGATGTAGTTTGCTCAAAATCTGGGTCGCTTGAGATTCATGGTTCAGGACCACTAATGTCCTCTTCTTCATCAGTGGAAGCAGCTGAAAATGATTCTGGCACTTTGGGAACTGGTAGGTCATCGCCATGTGGTACCGGACATATTGCAGAGGGGATTTTTGGATATTCCAGAGTCCATTTTTTCTTCTTTGATATGCCTTTCCCAATTGGAGGGACCATGCACAAGTAACAGTTGTTGAGATGATCAGTGGGCTCTCTCCAAATCATTGGGACTGCAAAAGGCATAGCTTGCCTTTTCCCAGTCAACGACAGTTTAAGATGTGCTGCACATGTATTGCAGCATGTGTGTGGCGCCCAGCTTTTATCTTGATCTCCTATTCTGCAGCCAAAATACAAACTGTACGCCTTCTTAATCACTTTAGTTATATTTCGTTTTTGTGATAGAAATGTCACCTCACCACATATATAACAGAAATTATTAGCACTGTTCACACATGTCCTAGGCATTTCTAACTACGATACTTTTGATAAGGACAAATGCACTAACTAATGGTACAATTTTATCAGAGATAAGATATTTATACACAAAGGTGATGTAATCATAGGTAGGATTGCATCATCAACTACTAGTTACATTTTTATTGGTCATTAGAAAAAATTATGCAATCGCCCACAACAGTTGCATCATATATATAAATTGACTGTAATTAAATAAACTAGTAGCATATATCTTGAAAACTAGAGCCAATCAACATTTTTTAATGTCATTTTCGTTTTCAGCACACCAAAATTAGTTAAGATCAGCTATTTTCATTTCTGGTACATTTTGGTTGTTGACTAGTGTATAATTATGCAATTCTAGAGCAGTGTAGGGTCTAGGTTGTAATTTCTACAGACCGTAGTTTAATAAGATGTCAATGATTTGAGTGTGTCATTGTCTCAGTTTTGCCGCTCAGGTGAGCGATATTCATAGCAGTGATTTTGATGTAATTCGTACCTTCATGTATGAAGGGGATAGATTAAGCTGCTAAGGCAAGTTTACAGGGGTGTTTTCATTATTGTATTTCATGCGTTTGTTGGCCGTGTGAGGCCGTATTGTGTGTATAAAGTATTAAAGGGAAGTTTTTGTTAAAGGTGTTATTTCTTATGTCAGCCATATATATATATATATAAATATATATATATATAATATATATATATATATATATATATATATATATATATATATATATATATATATATATATATATATATATTCTTCTTCTTCTTCGATCCTTAACCACCGACCGTCAAAGCAGTCAGTGGCCGTCACGCCTAGTGGCGTCTTGTAGGGCAACAACAAATTGATTCCACTTTGCATGGTCGGTGGCCATCCTTCGTACAGTGCCCCAACTCTGGTTCATTCTTTGCATCTCAGCCTCCACAGTCCTCCGCCAAGTTGTTTTTGGTCGGCCTCTCTTTCGCTTTCCTTCAGGGTCCAAAGCATAGCTGTTCTTGTGATGGCATCGGGGTCTCTTCTGAGGACATGACCAACCCAGCTCCAGCGTCTGCCAGCTATGATGGTATGCATGTCCTCTTGCTTGCTACGAGTAAGCAGATCTTGGTTGGTGATGGTATTCGGCCAAAAGATTCGGTGAATTTTTCTTAGGCATGTTGTGTGAAAAGAGGACAATTTTGACATTTCCTTCTCTGTGACTCTCCAGCATTCCGCACCATAGAGAAGCACAGAAAGCACGCAACTCTGGTATAATCTTAATTTTGTGCTTGTGCTGTATTGGGAGGACTTCCAGATGTTATTTAGGCTAAAGAAGGCTGTTCTTGCCTTATTCATTCTGATGTTGATGTCTTTGCCTGCCCCACCTTCTGGTGTTACTATGCTTCCTAGGTATGTCAAGGTATCTGTCTGTACCAGTTGCTGATTCCTTACTGATATGGGCTCAGGGTTGCTCACATTGAGCGTCATGACCTCAGACTTCTTTAAATTGATGTTCAAGCCCACCTGCTGGCTAAATTTATTAAGTCTATCCGTTTTTTCCTGGATGTGTTGATGTGAATGTGCCAGCAGTGCAATGTCATCTGCATATTCCAGATCTTCCAATGTAGAAAATGTAGTCCATCTTATTCCTCTTGGACTGCCCTCTGTTGTTTGGCGCATCACCCAGTCTATGACTGTTAAAAATAGAGTGGTTGATAAGGGGCATCCCTGTCGTACTCCTGTCTTCACCTCGAAGGTTAGGTTGCTCTGCCCAACACTACACGTAAAGTTGGCATAGAGGCTTTTTATGATTGACACTATGCAGCTTGGAATTCCATAAGCCCTCAGTATTTTCCATAAACTGTCCCTATGTATGCTGTCAAAAGCCTTTTCAAAATCAACAAAATTTATGTAAAGCTGTCTTTGCCATTCTGAGCACTGCTCGATAATGTTCCTTAGAGTGAATATATAATCTATACATCTTCTGTTCTTTCTAAATCCTGCTTGTTCTTTCCTCAGTTTGTAGTCTACTGCCTTTGAAATTCTCTGTATAATTATCCTGCCTAGTATTTTGCTGGAACTGAGAGAAGAGTGATTCCTCTCCAATTATTGCAGTCTGAAAGATCTCCCTTCTTGGGCAATTTGACAATTATTCCTTTGTTCCACTCTGATGGTGTTGTCCCCGTTTTCCACACTTGTGCAAATAGTGGTTCTAATAGTTCTGCTGCTAGCTCAGGGTCTGTCTTAAATAGCTCTGCATTTAAGTTATCATGGCCCGGAGCTTTACCGTTCTTTAACCCTTTGATTGCTGTGATGATTTCTTCTTTTCGTGGAATGTCTGTATTTACATCTAATCGTTTTCAGCCTCAGGAACATTCAATTGTGTCTCTGGTATTTCCTTGTTCAGAGTTTCTCTGAAGTGCTCTGCCCATCTTGTTTCCTGTCCCTCTGCTGTCTTGATGAGATTTCCTTGCTTATCTCTTACTAATGTAATGTTGTTTGCACCTTGTTTTCCGCTGATGAATTTAGTTATTTTGTATACTGTGCTTTGTTCATTTCTCAGTGCTGCCTCTTCTGCCTGTTTTGCAAGATCGTCTAGGAAATTCCTTTTGTTGGCTCGGGTTTGGCGTTTAACTTCCCTGTCCAGTTGACTGTACTGTTC
The DNA here is from genome assembly GCA_024509875.1 of Oreohelix idahoensis. Classification (NCBI taxonomy): domain Eukaryota; kingdom Metazoa; phylum Mollusca; class Gastropoda; order Stylommatophora; family Oreohelicidae; genus Oreohelix; species Oreohelix idahoensis. The sequence goes on along the minus strand of JAMPIV010009520.1, from coordinate 368,788 downwards.
GCTATATAGTTGCTTTAACCTGGGGGACTTCGCTTCTGTTTTCTTTCTTTTCATTTCCTTTCTCATCTTTATGGTGTTTAATGTTTCTGGTGTTATCCAGTCTTGCTTCTTCCTTTCCTGGAATCCTAAGCATGATTTGCTACTTTCCTTATATATTGTTGAAATGGTGTTGAAATTCTGGTCTATATCATCAGTCAATGTCTTTTCCTGGCTTTTGGCAAATTGATATTGTTTCTTAATGTCGGCCGCAAAAGCTTTTCTGGTAAGGGGGTCCTTCAATTTGCTGATGTCAAACCTTTTCTGTGTAGTTACAGTTGGTCCAGCCCTTCTTAGTTTCACTTTCAGTTTTGCTACTACTAAATGGTGATCGCTTCCCACATCTGCACCTCTTCTTACCTTCACATCTTGTAATGCATGTCTCCATCTACCGTTAACCATGATGTGGTCTATCTGGTTTCTGTCCCGACCATTTGGTGATTCCCATGTTAACTTGTGAATTTCCTTATGTGGGAAAAGTGTTCCTCCAATGACCAGGTTGTTAATGCTACAGAAACTTATTAGCTTATCCCCATTTTCGTTTGCTATTCCGCTGCCGCATTTCCCCCATTGTTCTTTCATTATATGTATTGTGTGTACCAACTTTCGCATTGAGGTCTCCCATTACTATAACAAGATCATATCTAGGTGTGTCCTCCATTTCTTTCTGCAGTTGTTGATAGAATTCATCCTTGACCTCCTCATCGCTATCATTCGTTGGTGCATAGCATTGTATTATTGTAGTGTTGGTGAATCTCCCTCTCAATCTCAATCGTATCAGTCTGTTGTTGATGGGTTTCCATTCCAGTAATGTCCTTTCTATTCCTTTCTGTAGAATAATGGCTACGCCTTCACTGTGCTGTCCATCCTCTCTTCCAGAGTAAAGTACTGTTTCTCCTGTTGCTGTTTTAACTTTTCCTGCCCCTGTCCATCTGCTCTCGCTTATCCCCAGGATGTGTAACCTATAGTTTCTCATTTCTGCCGTGACCTGTCTTAGTTTACCTGTCTCGTACATTGTCCTGACATTCCAAAATCCTATTCTTGTATCCTGTTTTGCGGTCAGGACATATATATATATACACGAGGGGCGTTCAGAAAGTAATGCACCACATCGTTTTTCTCAGGAGCTGTTTATTCAAAAAGCTTGAAATTTATACACAATATACATGGATATGTCATGTAAACATCGGTATTATTCAACATAATCCCCATCAACTTGTACGGCTTTATGCCAGCGCGAAACAAGTGCATGTATTCCTAGCCATTTACCAGATTTTGTCTTGATCATGTAGCCATTTCTTCGCTGCATGAATCACTCCTTCATCATCCTCAAACCTTGTCCCACAGAGTGCATCTTTAAGTGGACCAAATAGATGAAAATCAGAGGGTGCCAAATCGGGACTATAGGGTGGATGGGGTAGTACAGTCCAACCCAATTTGGTGATTGCTTCCCGTGTTGCCAGACTTGTATGAGAGCGCGCATTGTCGTAAAGGAGAAGCAGGTCTGCTGGATTCTTGTGCGACCGAACTCTGCGAAAACGTTGATTTAGTTTTTTCAATGTCTTAATGTAAGCTTGCGAATTGATTGTCTTTCCTCTTGGCATAACGTCCACAAGAATCACACCTTCAATGTCCCAAAAGACAGTGATCATGACCTTTCCAGCTGAAGGAATTGTCTTGAATTTCTTTCTTCTTGGTGATTGCGGATGATGCCACTCCATTGAATGTCTTTTTGTCTCTGGTTCAAAATGATGTGCCCAGGTTTCGTCAATTGTAACGATCTTAGCCAAAAAAATATCTCCATCAGCATTGAAACGCTCCAACAATTCAGAAGAAATTGCTTTCCTTTGCAATCGGTGGTCATTTGTGAGACTTCGAGGAACCCATCTTGCGCAAACCTTAGAAAATCTGAGAGTTTTTATAACTGCATTTGCACAACCAATGCTGACTGACAGCTGTAAGGCCAATTGTTGAGTAGTGATTCCGCCTATCAGTAAGAATAATGCCCTCAGCGCATTTAAACATTTCTGCGTTGGTGGCTGTGGCAGGACGTCCACAGCGTGGCTGATCAAGCAGCTCCGTATCTCCACTTCCTGATTCTTTGATTCTCTGAACCCAGCGACTGACTGTACTCCTGTCGACTGCAAAACTTCCATACACATCACATAGACGCTTGTGAATATTCACAACAGTTTCCTTCTCTGCAACGTGAAATTCTATCACAATTCGCTGTTTATAACGCAAGTTGCTAACATGCTCCATTTCAACGGTTTAGAGCAGCCATATTATTTGGCCGGTTGCGGTGCAATTTGGTGCACACAATTGGCATATATCATATTTGAAGTGTGCAAAATTTCATGCTTCTATCTTCATTATTAGCTGAGAAAAACATTGTGGTGCATTACTTTCTGAACGCCCCTCGTATATATGAATTTGTGCAAACATTGCAATATCTGTAAGTTCTTATTTGTGCTGATGTATAAATCATGCAGAATCATTCATTTATTGGTATTTAACTAATATCACATAAATATTATTAACATTTGTGTGGGTTCAGATATTTCATTATTTCTTATATATGTGGCACACATCAGATTAATCCATACCCGTGCAGTTATTTTTTTAAAACTATAAGTGTTTGTACTTCCTCTGAGGACCTAAGGGAAAGAACTACAGGTCTGTATCGTTTTATCCAAAACCTCAGGGACAGCTTTGTCTCGGAAACCGGATTTTTTCAGTTTTCTGATGTAGCCCAAATCGCGTTTTAAAACAAGCCCAGTTGCCCAAAATAGTAATCGCTCAAATTGTGATAGAAAAGTAGCACAAAGAAACTTTTGATTTTCAGAATATTTTGGTTTTTGGGTGTTCAGATAAAAGATTATAGACCTGTACACAGCTGAAACTGGAATAAGAACTGTAGAAAAATAATGAAAGTTGGTCACACGTTGAGGAAGTCACAGCTAGCATCGCTAGGCATTTCATAATTTGGAATTCTCTCGACTGCTTGAAAATTTGAAAAACATAATGGAGACAGGAAGAGAAGGCTTAAGTAAAAAAAAAACAGGAAAACATTGAAAGAATTGAACAGAAAGGATGGGAGAAATCTGATTAAATGCCTATATACACCAGAAACTGAAAATCAAACAAGATGTGCGTGCTGTGACTACATTCAGTAGTACTATTGCGTTACAAATCAGATTAAGACACCTATTTTAAAGTGTCTTATCTTTGTAGGAGCCGCGGTAGCATAGTGGTTAGTGCACTGGCTTCCTAGCGCAGTGGTCTATGGTTCGATCCCCAGATGAGACGGAAAATTTTTAGGCCACAAACGGCTCACTAAGGTTGACACCATTTTGCCCCCAAACGGGTATTTACCAGAGCTTCTCTGGGGAAGTTAAGGCGGCCGTGTGCGTGAGTTGCCGACCCAACATTCACCCCTCGTGTGCCGTTGACTGGTCAAATAATATGGGCCTAAACCATATATTATGTGCAATATGCCTCAATGGGCGTGTAACGGGTTCCTTTACCTTTTACCTTATCTTTGTAACTTGTAAGGCCAACCAGCATAGGTGTCGCTGTTACCAGTCCTGTTGTAATCTTAAATTAAATGTATTAACTTTATCTGTAGTTTTATGTTATGTGTGCCTATTAAAATTGTATATTGTGTGTATGTGTATATATATTTATTTCTCACAAGTTAGACAGCTAAAATATTTTGGCCATGTAAAAAGACACCTTACTGAAGACCATAATAGAAGGCAGAGTTGAAGGCAAGCGTGCAAGGGGAAGACAGCGCTATAAGTGGGAAGATAACATCAAGAGATGAACAGGAAAGAGTATATAAGAGTTCACCGTCAAGACAAGAGACAGAAGACGCTGGAGATCCAATGCAGCCCAACCTTCGTTGTGATTATTATTTCCTGCCTATATAACAGTGATGCTAACATTATTTTTATACTGCTGTTGCTGTCTGTCATGATATGACCGAGGTAGCTTCATTCTTTTTGTTATCCTTCAGCTCCCAATGGAGAATAGGCTTTCAACAAATTCACGTCACGCCTGTCTTGTTATATCCTTTCAAGGTGTTCTATGTTTTTTTTAAATCTCTTTTATCTCCAGCTTCCTTTCCCGTGTATCTAATTTTTTTTTGGTCTCCTTTTTTTTTGTCCCTGGGATTTCCAGAACATAGACTGCATTGTAGTGCTCTAGACTGCACTGTAGTGCTCTATTAGATGGTTTCTCCGTTCTTGTCCTCTCCAATGTCATCTTTTTCATGCCATGTCAAACTGTCCAATGTCTTCTCCCTTTGTCAACTCTTTTTTCCTTCAATCTTTCCCGTGGTCACAATATATTCCAGCTTTCTTCTTCTCATTACTTGTGGAAAGAAAGATGGATTGCTTCCTTCTGATGTGTGTAAAAAGTTTCACTTTTGCACTTTCTTACTTCCATTGACAAGGAATTGTTGCATAAAATACTTTTCAATTTATGAAACGCTGTTTTTACCTGGCTATTCTACTCGTCACTTCTGAGATGTACCTTCCATTTGATGTTATTAATGTGCATAGGTATTTGAATCTATTTACTTGTTTTAAAACTGTTTCATTTACTTTAATAATGAATTTTTCCTGCTTTCTCTAATCCTCATAACTTTTCCATGTGTCTCATTCCATATATTTGCTATCTTTTACCTGAGGTATTTTCTGTGGAAACACTTGGTTCTTACTGAATATTTAAACTTTCTGTATTTAACATAGTACTTGCTTTCTTTTCTCTTCTGCTTTTATTCATTTGTCCCTGACAAAGGCCTTGTGTGCCGCATCATTTACAAGTTATTTTTGTCCTTTGTTCTAGTAAGATGCTTTACCTGTTTTCATTTAACATTGACACTGTTTTTTCTTTTTTCCTTTGTCTTAGTAAGACACATTTTTGGGTCTTTTATCCTAGTAAGACATGTTACCTATTTTCATTTAACTTGGACAATTTTCTTTTGGTCCTTTGTCCTAGGAAGACACATTACCTATATTCATTTAACATCGACACTGTTTTTTTGTGTGTGTTGTGTCCTTTGCCTTAGTAAGATGCATTATCTAATTTCATTTAACGTAGACAATTTTGTTTAGGTCCTTTGTCCTAGTAAGACACATTACCTATTTTCATTTAACATAGACAATTCTGTTTTGGTCCTTTGTCCTAGTAAGAAGCATTATCTATTTTCATTTAACGTAGACAATTTTGTTTAGGTCCTTTGTCCTAGTAAGACACATTACCTATTTTCATTTAACATAGACAATTTTGTTTTGGTCCTTTGACCTAGTAAGACACATTACCTATTTTCATTTAATATAGACAATATTGTTTAGGTCCTTTGTCCTAGGAAGACACATTACCTATTTTCATTTAACATAGACAATTTTGTTTTGGTCCTTTGACCTAGTAAGACACATTACCTATTTTCATTTAACATAGACAATTTTGTTTTGGTCCTTTGACCTAGTAAGACACATTACCTATTTTCATTTAACAGACAATTTTGTTTTGGTCCTTTGTCCTAGGAAGACATATTACCTATTTTCCTTTAACACACACATTTTTGTGGGTCTTTAGTCCTAGTAAGACATGTTACCTATTTTAATTTAACATAGACAATTTTTGTTTATCCTTTGTCCTAATAAGACACATTACATATTTTCATGTAACCAATTTTTTGGTCTTTTGTCCTAATAAGACACATTACCTATTTACATTTACTCTGACTTTTTTTCTGAGATATCCCACATTAAACTGATGTCAGTAGCTATATGTTGTTGTATATCTGATGAATTTCCAATCTTTATTTTGGCTAACAGGTGATAGTGATCTGATGCCAAATCTGCATTCTACATTCATTTACATTGTGTAATGATAACCTAAATTTCTTGTTTATGCATATTATGATCAATCTGATTTTCTATTCTGTGTTCTGATGATAACCATGTATCTATTCTTTCATGTAGAAACATGCTTCCTCCTATCACCAGTTAATTTGAAGCACATAAGGTTATTCAATGTCCCATGTTCGTGTTTTCCCAGGATATTGCCACAGCTGCTTTTATCTACAGGCATACCTCGCTTTAAGGCTCTTCGCTTTAGAGTGCTTCACTAATACGGTGGTTTTCAATTATGTTCATGTTTATTATTTTTGGATATTGCCACAGCTGCTTTTATCTACAGGCATACCTCACTTTAAGGCTCTTTGCTTTAGAGTGCTTCACTAATATGGTGGTTTTCAATTATGTTCATGTTTATTATTTTCGGCGCTTGCCTTGCTCTTAAGGGGGAATTTCGGCAGTGACATACACATCAGCTGACTGCAAACTGAATCGAGCGAGTCGACCAGTGCCATGTTGTTACCCGCGCTCAGTCTGTTAACAGCATTTCTGCACTTTGTGTCTCAGTGTCGTATTCTGCCATTTTTCAAACTTTTCACTTGTGTTGTTGTGATTATTAATTACAGTACAATGGCCCCAAACTTTTTTTAAATTTAAAAAAAAAAAAATTGGGGCAAGGAGCGTCCAGTTCAACCTAGTCGGTTATATTAGGGCACATGTCCAAATATAAAAGACCTTTAGGTCTGGATTACTTTGGCCCCTAAGTGTATAAAAAAAAAAGGTAAAGGAACCCGTTACACGCCCAGTGAGGCATATTGGGAATATGGTGTTAGGCCCACATTTTCTTGACCATCGACACACTAGGGGGGATGTGGTGAGCATTACGCCGGCTGCCTTAACCTTCCCAGAGTTGCTCTGGTACCCAATTGGGGCTGGGTTGACCCAGGAGCTGTTTGCGGCCTAAAAAAATCCCACCTCATCTGGGGATCAAACCACTGAGCTAGGAAGCCAGCGCACTAACCACTATGCTACCGCGGCTCTAAGTGTATAAGCAAAGAGAATAAGATTCGTTGAAGGCTCAAATGATGAAGCTCCACTATCTCCTTCAGCCTTCCTTCAATAATTACATCTTCTAAAATGTTCATTTGTCAGTCACCATAATAAAGGACGAAAATATTTTAGGCTAGCAATACAGTACTGTAGCATTTTTTTTATTTAATTATTTTTACTTTTGTATTTTTTTTTTAAAGTTTTTTTTTTTTTAAGGCCTGGCGCTATTGTGCACTTAATAAATGATAGTGTAAACTGTTTTGGGGCTTTTATATGCACAGGCAAGTGAGAAAAATAGCTGTGATTCGCTTTAACGCAATATTCGCTTTACGGCGGTGGTCTGGAACCTAACCCGCCATATTAGCGAGGTATGCCTGTATTGTTATCTTTACATTTAGGTCAGTCACCAATATTGTAATGTTTTTATTTCTCTCTTTATCCATGATATTTTGAAATCTGGAAGTCTTCTTTCACAGATTATTAGTTATCGTTAATTGACATATAACATTAGATGATGTTTATTTTCCTTTTGGCGCTTTTAATGTTGCTGATATTTAGGCTGAGTCCAATTGCTTCACATTTTATACATGCGTTCTGTGCTTCCCAACATCAGAGCCACACCTTCATGATGAGGATAGCATTGTTTCTCCAGTGTTTTCTCATTCTGCGTTTTCCCTTCCATCTTGTGTAATACATGCAAGTTACTCTGCTCTTGAGTTAAGGAAGGCAAAGAGAATGGGAACTGGTTACCCCACCTCATAAAGCTGGACCTAGAATAGTTAAGTCTTTTGACACTTCTCTCCCTTACAGCAGTATCTGCTACAGGGTTACCTTTACCTTCATATGACACTTTGTTTATCAAGAGAGAAAACCGCCTTATTAGCGGAACGCCATATAGCAGGGCCCTAGTGTAAACTTTTTGACATTAATGACAACAACATCAGCATGTAGAAACTAACAATCTTTATTGCATGAGAATGTGATACGTTCATTCCGTTCTGAACTGTCGAAGAACATTGAATTTATATTTCTGCATTGTTTTGAATAGTCTTAATATCTCACAGCTTCGTAAACTAAATTAGAATTAAAAACTTTAAAAGATGAAGACTTCAACATCTTTATAGAACGTGTAATCAACATAAATAATGTTACCTGAAATTTTTGTCTTTTCCAGTGATTCTTTAGAAATACCTAAATATTTAGACTGCTTATTATGCCTTGTTCAGTGTAGTCTAACAAATCATTCTGAACAGATACAAATCTAAAGTGTGCCTAATAATAAAACTGAAAAGGAAGGAAGTGTAAATTCTACTTAATGGAAGTTTCTTACAGTTTAATGAAGATTTAAAAAAAAAAAAAAAAAAATTTAACTTAATATATATGTTTCCTTTTCCAGTGATACTTTAGAAATACCTAAATATTTAGACTGCTTATTACGCCCTAGTTCAGTGTAGTCTAACAAGTCATTCTGAACAGATACAAATCGTAAATTCTACTTAATAGAAGTTTCTTACAATATAATGAAGATTTATTTTTAATTAAATTGTTAATATATCACCGGTCTTTACTCTCTTAAAGAATAGGACTACTATTCCCTCTGGCATGTCATAAGAGGCCACTAATTTGAGGTTGAACATGGGGCTGGCAAAATGGCTGGAATTCTTTGTTAAAATTTAAAAAAAAAGGAAACAAATATGTGACATATCCCCTTAAAAAAAAAAAAAAGTCACGTATGTGAATTCAAATTAGTTTTTTTTTTTTAACTCTTTCTGACCCATGCAGTTTTTTTTAGGTTTTACTCATGCACCAAAATGGATGTTATTTTTTTTCCCCCACTTGATTTTTTTTAAAAACAAGCAGTAAACATATATTTGTGAGAAAATATCTCATAATAATGTACAAAGTAAGTTTAAATTGGTTGAAGAATATTTGTAAGTTTTATGTGCAACAGATATGTTGTTTTTTGTGTGTGTGAAGACTTGAAGAATCTAACTAACCAAGTGGGAGAATAAAATGTGCCATACTGCTCATGGAGTTAAAGTATCATCATCTAAACCAGGGGTTCTCAACCTCTTTTGCTCATGAACCCCCTTCTGAGTCTTATTTACCTCAGTCCCCCCCCCCCCCCCCCCCCCCCCCCCCCCCCCCCTCCCTCTCCCCCACCCCCCCCCCCCCCCCCCCCCCCTACCGGTGGGGAAAATGTACTTTACCAGAAATATGGCACTTACTGTGGCCCCCTGGGGAAGCATTATTGAAATGCTAAACTTTACATGATTCCCTGGCATGCTTTGAAAGCATGCATAACTTTTCAATTCAACAATTTATCAGACTAATAAAGTCTTCACCATTATGAAGATCAAAGAAAGACTGCTGTTGTGATATCCATATCACAGAGTAGACACTGGCCTAATAATAATAATAATAATAAATTCTTTAAGCACCAAACACGGCGCATAAGGCAGAAACCAGTGCTCTCCAGGTTGTTCGTTGTGACGCCACTCCTCTTAGCTCTTGCACATTATTTAGGCCCAACGTTCTTCCTTCTCTTATTATTGTTCTTCTGAGTGTTTCTTTTGGTCTTCCTTTTTTCCTCTTACCCTCAGGAACCCAAGTGAGCGCCTGTAGTGGTATTCTGTTGTTTTGCATTCGTAGGACATGACCGATATAAGACCATCGTCTTTTCCTTATATAGTCGGAGACATATTTCTGCCTAGACTCTTCTCTTATTTGTCGATTAGTCTTGAATTCTTTCCAACTGATGTTCATGAGTTTTCTAAGACATTTGTTCTCGAATGTATTCAGCTTGTTCTCCAATGATTTTGTTATTTTCCAACTCTCACAGCCGTATGTTAACACTGAGATAACATTTGAATTAAACAGACGAAGCTTGGTATGTATATTCAATGATCGTAATTTCCAAATGTTAGATAATCTATTGAAGGCGCTAGCTGCCAAAGCAATTCTAGTATGGATTCTAATACTATGGTGATAAGTCACATATTTATTCAATTAAAATATGAGACGTGTATAATAAAGTAAATACCTATTCATGTGTCTTAAGAAATATTTATTTCTGCGCAATTTTCATGCTAAAGAAGTTGATGCAAAGACTTCTGTGCAAAGCACAATAGTAATAGAGTTCATACAAACTGAATATAATTTATGTGTGTATTACAATGAAAATCAGTAGCAGACAAAATTCAGGAATGTAACATTTGTGCACCACTGCAGGTCTAAAGCCTCACTTTCACAAACTTAGGATCATATGTGTGGTTGTAGACGTGGTTAGGAAATATAAGTGCTGGTTTCCCAAAAGGCATAGGTGAATCCTGGTTGTTTAAAAAAAAGAATTGATGAGAACATATCAAAAACAACATTACTGTAATTATAGTTGGTCACTGACCAGTTCTTATGATACCAGCTAGATATTACAATGAAAATAGATTATGTCTTTTAAATTGTTATAATTGTTTAGGGTTTTTTCCCCCATGTAAAGGTAGTCCCATAGCAGATACTGCCTAGGGTTGTGAAGTGTTAGAGACTTCACCATACTAGATCCAGCATGAAGAGGTGGGGTGACGTTTCCTTCCTCACTGCCTTTTCCATCCCCAACTCAAAATCAGGAACCCATTTACAGCTGGGTAGACTATTTAGCCATTAGGAAACCTAAATATCTGTAATGGTTTTATTTTTTTATTTTCATATAAATGAATGTTCTTAAAACAGTATGAGCAAGAATTTTTCATAAAAACATGTTATGAATGTTCTTAAAACAGAGTAGGCAGTATTTTCATAAAAAGGGTTATGAATATTCTTAAAACAGTGTGCAAGAATTACAGATGTACAGAAGAATAAATACATCTATAATAACTACATAAACTTATAGTAAAACTGTGTATGATGAAGCATACATCTTAAACTTGCTTTTCCCTGCTTAGTGAGTTGCATATGGCGGCTAAAGTCTCACTTTCACACTATTGTCATCATCTTCAAAAACTTGGTTGTACACAGGAATCGAATTGTCATATGCCGGCTTTTTGCTGTCCTAGAAGGTATAAGTGTGCAATAGAAATAAAAAAAATTTGTAAAGCAGTAGTAAATTTGGGTGCAAGGCTAATTTATTATGTGCTTTCCAATACAAAACTTTACATGCATGCAACTTTTCCTAGGTATAAATAACTATAGATATAATTACATGCATGTTGCTTTACCAGACAGTCCTTGTTCTGGAATCCCAAGGGTAAGAGAGGTAGAGGAAGACAATAGAACACATGGAAAAGAGAACTGGAGACTAGACATGGAAAGACCTTGAGCTGATGGCATGTGACAGGAAGTCCTGTGCTCCTTGGGGAGTTGAAAGGTGCAAGAAGAGAAGATAACTGAGGTCAGAGTATAGATACCAACCTACCGCTTTCATGACTGCTGAAAACTGGCCAGTGGACATTGATTTTTTTTTTATGATAGTATTTAGCACAGTATCTGCCACAATAATGAAACAGAAATAGAACAATGGTTTAACACTGAATGCAATAATATTCGACTGCTCAAAAGCCTTAATTTTTGACAGTGAAATGCAGCTATCTCCACTTTCTTTTACAATAATTTAATAATTGGATATACACTGCCCTGTGTAGTTCTTGTGAGTCTCGGAGGAGGTGAAGAAAAGATAGGTCTACTACTACATACATGTAAGAAAGATGTGATGGAATGAATTTGTACATAAGTTTTTCATCCTTCTCTTCTTAATCCTTACATTTGTTTATTTTTGAAGTTTCTTTCTTAGGCCACTTTCTCATGGTTTAATTTCACTGCCCCCTATTTGTGGGCATAATTCATACCCCACACTGACTTCTGTATTTACTAGCTGTAACCAGTGAGCAAGATCCGTCACTCACTTAACGATCTTAAGAAACATAACAGAGGAGATTACAGTTGATTATGCACCAAGAATCCCCCTGTAAATTATGCTAATGATGACAAACCCAGACTTATGTCACTAGATTTCACATTTGCCATATGTATATGCTCATTTATCTTATGTCTCTGTTTTCTTCACATGCATCTCTAGCAAAGTTCATGATCAGGCGAATTTAGACCTGATAACAGACATTTTCGCCCCTTTCTGCAGGGAAAGATTCACATACTAATTAACCAAGCCTGGCAAAAGCGAAGTGTAATGGTCATAAATTCTGACTGGAGCTAGTAGCAGAAAACGAAATGTTTAGAAACTGGTTACCCCAAATCCAGATGATGCAAGATGACTTTTAACCTGGCCCAAGTTAGCAGGGTTAAAGTCTCTGCCAACATTTCTGCTTAAATTGAACATGGTTGTGGCTGACGATCAGAAGATGAAGAGAATAAATGAATAAGTTAGCCGAGCTAAAATAAATTTTTTTCCCAGTGAGCACATCAGAAGCAGTGATTAGCCCTTGGAAATTTTCCCAGAGGTAAAATAATCTCAGTGTAAGAAAATTAATTCACAGGGCTAAAGTTTATCCAGTGATAGTTATAAATTTTGGTAAGAGAAATCCATTTTTGTGATATATCTATCCAAGTGGTAAAGTTATATGCATTTTCTTCTTCTTCTTCTTGCGATCGCATCTTTGATGATTACACCGTCAGACGAGTTCTCATGATGAATTCGACTGTTGTTTGAAGTTCCTCTTTAACTCCATATAGCTTTGAGTTTAGTGTTGAGTCATTGGGCCAGTATATCTTTCTTAACTGGTCATACAGAGGACAGTCCTGTAGAACATGCTCAGCAGTTTGTTCGTTTAATCCACATGTGCACAGTGGTGAAGCAGACAATCGTAGCTTGTGCATGTGTTTATTCAGTTTGTTATGCCCTGTCCTGAGTCGAAAAATAGTTATCTGTCCCTGCCGGTCGAGAGTGTGATAGTCGTCTTTGGGTTGGTTCTGTTCTCTTCTGATAGTCTGGATAGCTCTCTTTTTCTCAAAGTATGTGACTTCATTATCTTCTTGTTCACATTCTCCTCCCTTTTTTGCAAGTTTATCTGCCTTTTCATTTCCGGGTACACCACAATGAGATGGTACCCACTGAAGTATGGTTCTCTTTTTGGCAGCTACCTTGTTTAGTTCATTTCTCAGATGCGGGAGTTTACCACCCTTGAGAGCTTGCAGGACAGACAGTGCATCTGTGAGGATGACTACCTGGTGGCAGTCAGAGTTGGTGTTATAAATCATATTTGCAGCTTGCTCTAGAGCTTGAACCTCAGCTGTATAGTTGGAACAGAATTTACCAGTGGGAATGTGCCTAGTCTCATAGTGGTTGTCAGGATATGAGATAAAGATACCGGCACCTCCATTCCTAACAGCATTAGTTGCTGATCCATCTGTATAGGCATGTATCCATGATTGATCGGGATAGCTTTCTTGGATCATACTCAATGTAGCAGTTCGTTTTTGCAGATCATTATACTCACATCCACTTGTGAGACCACTGACTGATGTATTAATTTGGAGGGCACTGCTGGCCTGCTCCCATGGTACAGGGTATAGGGTGGGCTTCAGTGGTGTTGTCTTCATGGATAGGTCTTCTTGATGCTGTCTTATAAGTCTTTTCCCCCGATGCACAAAGCTGCTACGCTTTAGACGTCCCAATGCCAGATCATCTAGTCTTGCCTTCATTGGGTGCATTTGCATACTGTTGTACTTTTCCATCTGGATCATGGTTTTTTGTGTCTCTTCTATGGGACAATGTCTGTAATCCAGCAACCTTCTGCATCTCTGTTATTGGTGTAGTTTTCATGGCTCCTGTAATGAGCCTGAGAGCTTGATTTTGCACCTTGTCCAAAGACTGCAGATGTGAGTCAGCAGCTGATGACCATGCTGCTGAGCTAAACTCTAAGTGTGGTCTTATTACTCCATTATAAATCTTCTTTAGATTTCGTTCATTTGCTCCCCAGTTGGTACCTGCTAATTTTCTGAGTATGCCTAGTTGTCTTCGGGCCTTTCCTTCTGCATTTTCAATATGCTTATTCCATGTAAGCCTTTGGTCAAATGTCACCCCAAGATAGGTGGGGTAGCTTTCTTCCTTGATCACGGTTGTCCCTAGGTGTATGTTAGCTGATTTGTCCTTGGGGGCGAGGGAGAACAGTGTTGTGGAGGTTTTGTCTGTGTTTATTGTGATAAGCCATTTCTCTGCCCATGACACTAGCATGTCTGCTGCCCGCTGCATTCTATAATTTGCTGTGGTGACGTTTTCATCAGCGCACCAGAGTACTAGGTCATCTGCATATAAGGCAGCTTTAACTCCTGCAGGGAGATCTTTCACCAGGTCATTGATGTAAACAAGGAAGAGTGTTGGGGAAATTACTCCTCCTTGAGGTACCCCCTGATGGAGCAACACTTTTCTGCTCTGCAGTCCGTCAAGAGTGACTCTAGTTCTCCTGTTATGCAAGTATGACTGGATCCATTTCATCATGTTGCCTTGGATTCCACTTCTCCTAAGTTTTGCAATGAGGCCATCTTTCCACACCTTGTCAAAGGCCTGCTTGAAGTCGACCCAGATCGTTAGGACCTTTTTCTTCTCCTGGAAGGCATCTTCTATTGCTTGAGACAAGTAAGTAACTTGGTCTTCTATACTGTAGCATTCTCTAAATCCAGCTTGTTCCGGCACCAGGATCTGCTCAGACTCTAAATACCATTTCAATCTGTGGTTGACTATTCGCTCCATAGTCTTCCCAACACAGCTTGTGAGACTGATTGGCCGGTAACTTGCAGCCTCGGTCTTACATTTCCCTTTCTTTAGTATGGGTATTGTGATGGCTTCTCTCCATACTTGGGGTACCGTTCCTTTCAACCAGCTGTGGTTGAATATCTCAAGCAGTTTTGTCTTTGCTGCTGAGCTCAGATTTACTAGCATTTCGTTGCTGATTTTGTCTGGGCCGGGTGACTTTTGAAACTTAAGCTTGGAAATAGCCTTCTGTAGTTCTCCTAGTGTGATGGGTTCCCTCATTGGGGCAGGAGTATCTGTCTGTCCCATGGTTGCCAGTATTTCTTTTCTTATCTCTCTCTGATGATCTATGTTAATGGGTAAGTTGCTTTCTGAACTGTATCTTCTAGCAAACAAGTCTGCAGCTTGTTTTCCTCTGAAAAGTTTGCCACCTTCATCCAATGTGATAGTCTGCCTAGGTGAGGAACGCTCTTCATTTAGAGACTTGACTAATCTCCAAAGTTTCCTGCCGTCTTTCTCAAGGTTCAGCGATGCCGTTTTAGTTCTCCAGCTTTTCCGTTTTTCTTCTAGCTTTGTTCTCTGAAACTCTGCTACAGCCTTTTTCCATTTGTTGTGAGTTTCAAGTGAAGGCTGAGACTCTGCGTCCTTTCTAGCCCTGTCCATGGCTTCCTGACGTTCTTGGAGTGTGCTGGACCAGTATGGTATGTAGTTACGCCGGCATCCTTTGGGAATGGTTTCTTTTGCAGCTTGTAGTATGCATCTGTTGAAGTCTTTTACCACTTCATTAATGTCTCTGTTCTGTACCTTGAGGGTAGACAGCAGCGTGTTCACCTGATGCCTGAATAAACCCCAGTTGGCTTTTTTGTAGTTCCATCTTGTAATGGCTGGGCCTGTACTGAGAGTTGCACTCTGGACAGTAAGAAAGATTGGGCGATGGTCGCTTCCCCCTAGTTGGTCTCCTACTTCTCTACTAATAGATCCAGCTATATCTGGTGTGGAGAAGGCAAGATCTGGTGTTGAAGTTGTGTGCCATCCTCTGGAGTAGAAGGTAGGAGTATCTGTGGCATTATTGACTAGGATTAGGGAGTGATCATCTTGCCAAGTTTCAACCTCTTCACCTCTGTGATCCAGATGGTTATAGCCCCAGCTCTGGGAGTGGCTATTAAAGTCTCCAACTGCTATAAAGTTGGTGGCTGGTACCTGTATAGAGCTGAGACTCAGGGGTTTGTTGTTCGGACAGTAATAGTTCAGGAGTTCTATTTCCATCTTGTCTACCTTTATCTGCAACAGCTGATATTCTGCTCCATCCATGAAGGTTTTCCTTTCGTGTGCAGGAATGTTATTCCTTACAAGAGTAAGTACTCCTCCTTTTCGTCTATCTTTTCTGTCGGATCTGAAGCATTGATATCCCCTTATTTTAAAGGTTTGATCTGCTTTCAAGTGAGTCTCTTGGATACAGCAAACACTGACTTGCTTCTCATACAAGATGTTTTCCAGCTCTGTCTTTTTGCTGTATCCAGCCTGCTTGCTGTTCACTCCCTCTGCATTCCAGTGCATCATGACAAGTGGCACTCTGGGTTTCTCTTTTTCTGTTTTGTTTTGGTCAGTAGTTCTCCTCCGCCGTCTGCTGACTCCACAAGATGGTCTAGAGGGTCCTCCAGTAGCTGAGGGTGGGCTCTGTCGAGGCTCAGAGCCCGGCACTGCACCTGCCTGGTGGAGCTCCACAGGGCGAGCACCAGTACGAGATTTATTTGACGGTGTACTCTCCATAGAAAAAAAAAAAGCGAGTTGCGTGATACTGTGGTTTCCGGTGCGCCTTCTGGCCCAGTATCTATGACTTTAGCACCTGTTCAACGGGAGAGTGGGCTCATCCCTAATCTGTTTATGTTCCCAGTAGTAGACTATTCGCAAGCAGCCTGGGGGTGTCACTGCTCTGCGCGGACCTTGTTTACCGAGGCGGCGTCCGAGCTCGTATGGTGAAAATATGGTTGCATTATCTTCAAAATAGCCCTGTCTTTCCTGCCATCCTGCAACTTTGAGTTAGGGAGTTCTGAGCTCCAGTCTCTTTCCCAGGCATTTTATCCTGGCCTGGCACGCATACAGAGGACCCCACTTCTGGTTCTAAGTTAGCAGTTGGGGACAGGTGGGGTAGCACACTGTGCATTCCCCGTCATCCAGGGGGCTCTCCAACTATGCAGAGCTTGCACAATGCTGTGCTCTGGTTCTGGGCTCACCCAAGGAATCCTCACGTCCTGCACAGAGCCACTTCCAGATACCCACCACCTGCCAACCCCCCATTGTAGAAATCTCCTGCATGCGGCCATCCAGTCAAGAGCCAGTATTAAGTCTGGTGCCCAAGTGATTCCCCCCAAGCTCAGTGTGCAATTCTGGGTTCTCATCATGCTGCAACACAGGGGGGATTGTGATGCTCAGCCATCTCTCTCAACTCTGCACCGATAAATGACATCGGGGACTTAACTGTGTCTCAGTACTGGGAGGCCCCGTTTCCGGGTACACCACACACAGCCAGTTGAGGCAACGGTCGCCGTGGGCGTATATGCATTTTAAAATTCAGTATTAAAGATAAATCTAGTGCTAGAGTAATTATTCTGGTAATAAGACGACTAATGAATCAGCCTTTGGAGCATCAAAGCCAGTGAACTGTATTAATATGTAAAGACTTTGCATATAAATACACATTATATTTTAAATGACTTATGATGCTTTCTAATTATCTTTCGCCTGTATCAATCTTGGTGCCTCTTATCGAGTGTTAATACTCTCTGACTATTAGTGACATTAATATCTATACACCTGCTTCATGTCTCAGCTTCTGCTAGCAATGAGCTTTTCTCAGTAATGGCTACTCTTTGTCTATTGTTTGACAGCATGAGACTGTTGATAGTGACTCAACCGATCTATAGCAAGAGAAAAATGCATGGACTGTTATTTAAGACCGTACTTGGTTTCTGTAAGACGGCACATTTTTATTCTCAATACAGATATTTTCACACTCTTTTGACCTTAATCAACCATAATCAGGAGGTCAGAGAGTCGCCGCTTTGGTTAAAAATGTCCAATCAAACAGAGAAAAATTGGGCACTGCACTGTTCATATCTTCCCCCGTCTTAAGTGTCATACTGCATGCTTAAATAATCTCATTTACTGGACTCATGCTGGGCCAATTATACTGTAAGTCAAAAGCCAGCTGGATGAATCCTTAAAAAACACGGCCCAAAGAAAACATATGATGCTGAGAGGAGAAAAGCCACAACATAAACTGGTCTATAAAAGCCTATTTATATAACCATAGACAACAACTACCGCTTAAGAGTTCTACCTCGGCCAACTATATAAGCTGAGTTTTAAATGACTAAAAGCCAACTTCATTACTATTGTATTATTAAATAAATGAAAAATAATTTCCAAAAGTATAGGCTAAGCTTCCTCCCATAATTATACAGAAAGTACTTTTATATTTGGTTAAAACATACTTACTTACTTAGTCATTCCCCTTCTACCGTGAGGTGTAGAGATTTGGAAGAGAGCGCCAGACTATCCTATCGGCTGTCTTCCTCCTGGCCTGGTTTCATTCTAGTCCTTCAAAGATTGTCTAATGTTGTCCTCCCAGCAGACTCTGGGGGTTTGGATCCCTGGCTCTTTGTTTCCCATGCTTGTCGTGGTATCCGATCTTCTCCCATTCTGCAGACATGGCCAAACCATCTTAGTTGGGACTGTTCTACTTGGGTCTGCAGGGGGTGGGATTTTAGGCCTTGATGTATCTTCTGGTTGCGGACCATGTCTCTTCTTGTTACTTCAACCACCTTCCTCAGATACCTCATTTCTGAGATTTGGATCTGGCTTTTACGGGTTGTAGTCATTGTCCATGACTCGCATCCATATGTCAAGACTGGGACATAGGTGGGGCGGTATACAGCCATCTTCGTTTTCTTATGAACCTCTCTCTTGCTGAGGAATCCTTGATTTATGGCCTGAAAAAGTCTCCCAGCTGCTGCTTTTCGAGTTGGTTAAATCATACTAGTATTTATTATATCTTCTTCTTCTTCCGTCCTTAGCCACGGACCGACAAAGCAGTTCGTGGCCAATACACCTAGTGGCGTCTTAGGGCAACAAGAAATTAATTGTTGTTCCGTTACGCCTAGTGGCGTTTATTGGTACAACAAAAAATCAAATGTTGTTTCCGTAATCAGAGCGGCTGGCAAGCGGGTGAATTTATTATATCTAACTTGCTTTAATTTACATTTAATTGCTTAATCTTGATTCATCATTGTTGATTTTATACTGGTTGTTATCGCTATTTTCCAATGCTTTTTGTTATTCATAGCAAGCACAAGGCTTTTTCAATAGTCTCACCAATATTTTTCGCTCAATTTGGAAGACTGTTATAAAGTAGCTTCTGTCCAATATTAAGTTAGCATTAATTAATTCTGGGGCTGCTATTTTGCTTTCATGCTGCACAATTCACTTCCATTTTAACTGATTCAGTACGTAATTATTTTCAGCTCTGGACGGAATTATTTTTAGGCCCCAAAAATTTACACATACATAATTTATGTTTACAGACAATGTGTGTCTAATCATGAGTTAAGTATAACGTATTATATATCAAATTAAAGTACATTGGATGAACAATATAAATCCATATGCCTTTCTAGCTAATTTTATGTTATGTTTATGTTATAATAGATAACATGTACACTGAAAAAAGATAACTTGAAATTTTGAACAAAAATTTTCGACTTAACGTAAGGCTTGTAACATAAATTGTTATCACAATACAGTTTCACTGCTCTCTTTGTGCAGGTAATCCATTTAGAAACAGAAAAAGTAAGAAAGTTATGGTTGATCGCACAGTTTGTTCACTGTTCACATATTAGTAACATATCCTGTGTGTTTTCGGCCATTATGGCGATATGACAAAACACGATTAAAGATGAAGATAAATGTGAAAAAATTCCTTCAAACGCAAATAAAAGACGTTGAAGCTTGTTGAAATTTGCCCAGTTTTGTGTTTACTTCCGTTCGAGATAAATTCCGGGCAGTATAAAATATCAGAATAGAAAGAAACAATGAAATAAATCAGCGTCTTTTAAAAGATCCTGCGGTCACAGCGGTCGGCCATTGCGTCTTTTAAAAGATCTTACGTACAGAATCAGTTAAACTGTCAGTTTTCAGTGATTCCTTACATGTACTATTTATTTTCCCAAATGCATGAATGTTGCACATCATAAGAAATGTTTCAGAATGTTTACAAGGTAATCTCAAAGACTGAACTGTCAACCTGGAACCTGAGCTTCTGGAATCAGTGTTTCTGCATCTGGACCATCTACCCCAGACATTCCTGTTGATATCTCCCTCGATACTTATACTATTACATATTCATAAATGTGTTTGTTGAAGGCCTATGCTCATTGGGGAGCTAAAGAGTATTGATTGATTGATTGATATTCATAAATTCAGTAAAATTTAGTTTTGAAGGCAGAGCAGAATTTGTTTTGTTTATTTTAATACACTGTTGCGTAATAACTTTGAAAGACCCCCATATCCAGATAACAATTAAAACCCCACACATTCTGAATAAATGAATCTCATACCTTTCTACTTACTTACATATTTTAAAATCTAATGCAGAATTGAAAAATAAACAATCTACCAGCTTAATGAAGTCAGTCTTTACAAACTACTACCAACAAAGATCCATTAAATGAAACAAATCTTGTATCTTTGCAAACTACTATAGTCCGTTCGGAAATTCGTGCCCACAGAAAGCGTCAATTTTCTTCAAAACTGTTTGTTGTAGTATGGACATGAATTTTTGCATGCAGTCTTAGATTTTCCATGCAGTTAAGATTTTGCGATCATTACATCCACAGTTGTCACGAAATTTGCAAAACGGCGATTTTCTTTGATCTTCTTGGAACATTTGCCTAAATCTGCCCGTAACATTAATTCTTACAGTAAATCACAACGTTTGTGCGACAAGACAGTTCAAAGGCGTGTCCTAAATATATGATTGGTTGTTCACATGATTTTGATACCAGGAATGATGTTCTGATAATGAACCATGAAAGCAGTAAATCATCGGGAAGCTATGACAAATCGTAACTGTTTATGTGTTATTATAGATTGGCATATGAAATTAGTTTATCACAAACGAAGGAATGCGATCGACGTGCCTCATTCCGAATCGGACGACTCCAATAAGTTCACAACAGTCATTGGTTGGATAAACTGCAAGCCATCTCGCTGCTAGTAATCTTCTTCTTCCTGTAGCACGTGTTCTTCACATTTAGCCCAGTACTCTGTGCCTATTCGTGAAAGGGCCTCACGAGTCATGTCTTTAACATCGCACATTTTAAAAGTGGTGTTCTGGGCGGCCACTTGCCCTTTAACTCTAGCCCAAACCAGCTCTATTGGGTTAAGGTGAGAATGGTAAGGTGGGAGTCGAAGAGAAACATGACCCTGCTCTTGGATGATTTTATCAATCAGATACTTTTTTGTCTTATTCCTCTGTCTCACAAGCTGCAACAACTCTGGTTTTAAATAGCTGTTGTCAGCGAAGATATTTTCATTCACAAGCCACCTCCTGATTTCGTCTTTCGTGTTTGCTGAAGTGGGAGCTTTATCCTCCTGCGCTAGAACATTATGGTAGGACGCATTATCCATCACCAGGCAAGACGGCCTATCTAGAGTCGGGAGGAGTGTATTCACTATCCAATCTCGAAACATTTGCCCATTCATTTCACTGTGGTAGTCCCTACCATCTACAGACTTTGATTGAAAAATAAGCTCTGCATCATGGACAAGCCCATTCTGTCTGCTGCCAGCATGTGCTAATATAATGCGTTGACCTTTGCTGCTAGGAATTTTCCTTCTATGGTCTCCGTCAACAGATTGCCATTCTTTCTCGTTCGTATGATGAGCATTAACCCAAGATTCGTCTAAATACACTATATCATAGCCGTCTTGCCTTCTCTCACGAATCTGCCTAAGGTATTTGCTTCGAGCTGCAACCAGATGTGGTTTTTCACATTAAAAATTCCTTCCGCCAGACGTTTTTCTAAAAGTGAAGCCGACACTTCTGACAAGTTGCCAAAGAGTTGTTTTTGAGACGTTAATATCACATTCTGCTTGCAGCCGACTTTTAAGCATGCGGAGAGTAACAAGTTGATTGGCATCAAACATCTTCAAAATCAAACGTCTAATGACATCCTTGTCAAAATCATCAATTTTTTTCTTCCTTCCTTGCTTAACCGCAGCCTCTGTACAATCACCGTCTTGTTGTATCCAACGTCGAAAAGATCTTCTATCCACACCCAGGGCCTTTCATGTTCTCCTACCTGGTTCTTGGATGTCGTGGTATAAACAACCCATCTTAGCCTCTCTGCGAAAATGCCTGTACAATATAACAGTTACCTTCTGCAAAGTGATAAATTTGCATTTCAGATTCATTGCGCTTTTCATAATTATGCAGATTAGTTTATTAATATATTATACGCTGGTGTCATTTTGTTTTGT
This sequence comes from Oreohelix idahoensis, assembly GCA_024509875.1. Classification (NCBI taxonomy): domain Eukaryota; kingdom Metazoa; phylum Mollusca; class Gastropoda; order Stylommatophora; family Oreohelicidae; genus Oreohelix; species Oreohelix idahoensis. Next base: position 346,600 of record JAMPIV010009520.1, on the reverse strand, counting down.
TGCAGCCAACTCATTGCAATTAGCATACGCCGCTGAAATAATTACTCGCGACTGTGTACAATAGGTGCGGACATGTAGTCACTACACTAATTCAAACAAAAAAAATATTGAATAGCACATTTCATCGCTTGTGCTGTGCTGTAACAAAAATTAAGTGCGCAATTTTTGAACGGATCGTGTTACTTTCCTGTAGAACTAATAAAAAATTAATCCAGACAACGGTAAGAGTTTTTTTTATATAATTTAAATAAGAAAATTCGAACATGACATGAGTTTTGTAAGGGCAAAAAATATATTAATAACTGCATTGTTATCAGTAGGGCACGTAGCAAATTTCAATAACATCCGTCAAGGGGTTGCAAAGTTACAACGTTCAATGTGTGGGCACGAATTTCCGAACGGACTATAACCAAAAATTTCCACAGATGAAGATTTTACAATATTTCTTCCAGCTAAAAATTAATATAAGTTGGTGAAGTTAAGTGCTTTGAATACTAACATAACAAGTGTTTCTTGTGCAATGTACAAGAGTGCAAACAGTTTAAAACAGTGCTGAGGTTCCTTAATAAGTACCTCCATGAAGATATGTTAACAGCATGCAAGTTTTTCTCATTCAATCAAAATGCCATAAATTGAAGTCCCTTAAATAACTGTACAATTTAAATGTTACAGATTTTATGTAGTGCTACTAAAGAAGTTATATTCATTCCATTAAAGAGGTTAAAAAGAAAATAAAGCAAAAAAGATTTAAGATAAATAAAAAACTAAAGAATTAAAAAGCTACGTCATGAAAGTTTGACAGACTTACTCTGACATGTTCAAATGAATCATCCAATGCCTCTTTCTGTTGCCTCTTTCTGCAGCACAAACACTAGAGATAGAAAAAGTAATGAAATGCAGAATAACTCAAAATATGCCCTTTCTGCTTAATTTCAGTGGGTCTTAGTGCCCATCATGACATTACTAAACATAATTAAACATCATTTGTCTTTTAGATACTCGTTTATCACTATGCTACATAATGGAATACAAAAGAATTCACATTACTCTGACATGAATTCCAGCGTTAGACCATTAACCAAGACCTTGAAGCACCTCCCCATGGTGCATCCTGGGAAAGTCAATCAACTTGATGGTTGCCTAGTTAATGCTTAGGGACTAGTTGCCCCACCATGGGTGGCCCAACATCACGATCCCCCAGTGGTAAACATGATGAGAATCCAGAATCACATATTAAGCTTGGGGGAATCTCTTGAGCCCCAGACTTAACTCTGGCTTTTATCTGGTTGGCTGCTTGCAGAAGAACCTCACAATGATGGAAAGTGAGGTTAGCTGGGAAAATGCTCTTTACAGGACATAATGATTTCTGGGAAATCTAAAGTCAGAGTACAGTATTTTAGCCCTGCATATTTGGAGACCCGTCGCACTCCCCTTCCCCCTTCTAGCTTCAAGCCAGATGTAAGGATTCTTTAAAAATGCTTGCTAAGCTGGGATAGAGTACCTAGGAAAGAAACTGGAGCTCATGACTCCCAACTCAATAAGTTTCAGAATGGCATTAAAAAAACCTAGATCTACAAAGTACATAGTGGTAAGGATTCTTCAATTTGGCATTGGCAGTATAATTACTTGTTTCTTTTGCTTCTCTGTTTGGTCAATAATCACAGACTTCTTTTCTTGTGGCCATTATTTCCATCAGTGATCACAGACTCTCATTTTTTGTGGCCATTACTTCTGTGATCACAGATTTCCATTTTTAGTGGCCATTACTTCTGTGATCTTACTTACTTACTTAGTCGTTCCCCTTCTACCGTGAGGTGTAGAGGTTTGGAAGAGAGAGCGCCAGACCATTCTATCAGCTGTCTTCTTCCTGGCCTGGTTCCATTCTAGTCCTCGGTCCTTCAAAGATTGTCTAATTGTTGTCCTCCCAGCGGACTCTGGGTCGTCCTGGAGGTCTGGATCCCTGGCTCTTTGTTTCCCATGCTTGTCGTGGTAGCCGATCTTCTCCCATTCTGCAGACATGGCCAAACCATCTTAGTTGGGACTGTTCTATTTGGGTCTGCAGCGGATGGGATTTTAGGCCTTGACGGATCGTCTGGTTGCGGACCATGTCTCTTCTTGTTACTTCAACCACTTTCCTCAGATACCTCATTTCTGAGGTTTGGATCTGGCTTTTGTGGGTTGTAGTCATTGCCCACGACTCGCATCCATATGTCAAGACTGGGACATAGGTGGAGCGGTATACAGCCATCTTCGTTTTCTTACCAACCTCTTTCTTGCTGAGGAATCCACGATTTATGGCCTGAAAAAGTCTCCCAGCCGCTGCTTTTCGAGTGGCCAACTCTTCTTTGATGCCTCCCTTTCGGTCTATAATAGCTCCGAGGTATTTAAAGTGGTCGACCTGCTCCAGGACCTGTTCTCCCAACTTAATCTGATGTTTTCTTTCTTCTCGTGATATCACCATGGATTTTGTTTTAGAGCTGCTTATGACCATCCCTCTCTTCTCCAGCTCTTCCTTCCAGACTTGCAGGTTGGATTGGAGATGTGCCTCTGATTTAGCAATCAGGGCAACATCATCAGCAAATGCCAGCTCCGAAATATAGACCTGTCCCATCTTCCAGTACCCCACTGAACACTTTCTTGTTCTCTCCTTACATGCCTTGATGACATCGTCCATAAGGAGTATGAAGAGGTAAGGCGATAGGATATCACCTTGTCCCACACCAGTGGTGGTCCTGAACTCTTCTGACTTATGGTTTGCTGTCCTCACATAAATCTGCAAGACTTGTAGAAGCTCTGCATAGCATGAATCAGAGGTGCTGGAATATTCTTCCTTGCCAAACAGTCCCAAAGTCTGCTCCAGGGGACCCTGTCAAACGCCTTTTCCAGATCTATGAAACAAAGATGGATCTCACTCTTATACTCAAGGGCCTTTTCACTCAGCTGTCTGAGTGTGAAGACTAGGTCTTGAGTACTTCGGTTTGCTCGGAATCCGCACTGGACCTCATCCAATTGTGGCTCAGCTAGGCGTCGGAGTCTCTGCTCTAGGATTCTAGAGTAGATTTTACCAGGGACACTGAGAAGGGATATGCCTCTATGGTTTCCACACCGTCGACCGTCACCCTTTTTGAAAATTGGTGTTATGATGGCAATCTCCCAATCCTTTGGTATGGTCCTGTTGCACCATGCTGCCTGTAGGACCTTTAAGAGTAATAGGTCGCCTGATGCTCCCATGCACTTAACCATCTCTGGTGTCACACCATCATGCCCTGCTGCTTTGCCCATCTTGATTTTCTCCAGTGCTGCCCTCAGTTCTTCCATCTCTATGTCATCTTCACCATCATTGGTTTCCTCTTCTGTGTCAGTGGTTATCATTTCTGATGCTTCATCATGCTCACCATCCAGGAGCCCTGAGAAATCCCCCCCCCACCCCCCCCCCCCCCCCCCCCCCCCGGGGCAGCAAGCAACCTGCCCCGCCTGTCCTTTACAAATCTGAGAGGGCATTGTCTCCCCCTCCCCATGCTCCCCAGGGTCTTATAGAACAATCTCTGGCCTTCCCGTGCATCCCTCTCCAGCCTTTCTCCAAACCCTTCCCAGGACCTCTGCCCCGCTGCCAGCACCTTGTTCCCCGCCCCCGCTCCGAGTGTCACACACTCTCTACATTTTTCCATTTGTCCCGCTGTGCCTTCAGCTCCCAAGCATTGTCTCCACGCCATCCTCCTCTCTCCTACCTTCTCTTTGACTTCCTCTGTCCACCAAGGTGTCCTCTTTCTCTGGTTCCCAAGTCGGACCTCACCGCACGCCTCCGCAGCAGCTGTCCCTATGATATCCTTGAATTTATTCCAGAGGGTTTCCAAGTCATCAGGTCGCTCCTCTGTGTTACTCGATCATGCATCCAATAATCCCATCTTGTGGCCATTATTTTCATCTATCCCGCATTCATCCTCCTACCTTCAATTCTGACACGGTATCTCTTCTTCATTTGTTTCTTTCTATATCTCTGAGAGTTTCAAAATTGCACCTGTCATGTAATGCACATGAACTCATGTTTGTTGAAGGCCTATGCTCCTAGGGGAGCTAAAGGGTACAGACAGTGCTGATAATGTGCAAAAATGATAAAAGCAAAATAAAGTATGAATATAACCCATTCCCCAACCTCCAAGAAAGAAAGCAAAATTACAACTACTTACATAACTGATGATTCCAATGATAAGTAAGCCCACAACCCCACAAACAACTCCTATGATGATTTTCTCATTTCTATCCAGTTCATCTCCATCATCTGTATTCGGTGTCTCTTCGCCTCCATTCTCTTCTGCCACTTGAGATTCTGTTTTCACTTCTTCAGTAATATTCATCAAGGCAACAGGCTCTGTTGGTTTTTACAGTGAAAGTTCATAACGTAAAAAAATATCAAAGGTAAAGTCAACATTTCACACAGAAACCTAGTGCACATAGGTAAGTGCACAGCTGATCTGCAAATAAAATAACTAATTGAAAATGTCAGCTACTTTTATCATCTTCTCCGTTTCCATCCCTTGCAGAGCACAGAGCCAACACTGCACCTGGTAGCAGGAAGCCTGGACTAAAGCATACTTGTGCTCTGTGGTTTCTATAGCGATTTCTGTTACATGATGAGTTTGTCACCCCTCATACACAACCTCATATTAGCTGCCTCTAATGGCATGTCACCCCTCATACACAACCTCATATTAGCTGCCTCTAATGGCATGCATGAGGAAGCAGTAGTCCAATTCTTTCTTCATCTTCTAGAGCAGGGGTTTTCAACTTTTTTTTTTTTTTTTGCCCATGGCCCCCTTCTGAGCCTCATTTACCTGTGGACACAGCTCACCCCATAGTCGCTGTTAGCTAGAAAAAAGTACTTTACCATCTTACTATGTCCCCCCCCCCCCCTTTTCAGGAGAGGGGGGCATATGGCACACATTGAGAACCACTGTATTAGAGGACTCTCCCCCTGGCATCACATGACACTAAATGAATGAGTGTATTTGTCTCCCCCTGGCATCACATGACACTAAATGAATGAGTGTATTTGTCTCCCCCTGGCATCACATGACACTAAATGAATGAGTGTATTTGTCTCCCCCTGGCATCACATGACACTAAATGAATGAGTGTTTTTGTCTCCCCCTGGCATCACATGACACTAAATGAATGAGTGTATTTGTCTCCCCCTGGCATCACATGACACTAAATGAATGAGTGTATTTGTCTCCCCCTGGCATTACATGACACTAAATGAATGAGTGTATTTGTCTCCCCCTGGCATCACATGACACTAAATGAATGAGTGTATTTGTCTCCCCCTGGCATCACATGACACTAAATGAATGAGTATATTTCTATTTCGGCAGTTAAGAAGTGAGCAATTTTTTGTTCACAAATTAAAAGCTTTTTTACAACAGTGGTGTTCATGTTATCCTGCACTCGCCATAATTAACTGGTGTTAGCTGTACACACTTTTATGTATGCAACCGATAATGATGAGTTGTATTATTATAATTATTGTTCGTCAGGTTTAAAATAAGTTACAGGTGAGCAAGACCTGTTAACTGGAGACATTATCAACATCATCATTTCCACTTTTTTTCTCCCTATGAAGCCACAACTGCAAGCTGACCTCTTTGCAGGACAGCTGCACCAAAGCATTTTGTGTGTGCTCTGCAGCAGTAGTTTCTGTATCAATACATTTTACATGATGAGGTTGTGTATGGGGGGGTTGGAAGACTTGGCATAAGTTTGTTGAAGGCCTATGCTTCTTAGGAAGCTGAAGGATGGTGATGAATCTCACAATGTACTCCAGCATACATTTCACCATCATCTAACTTTATGCTGTTTACAGAGCTGAAGGATGGTGATGAATCTCATTTTTCCTATCAATGTTTCCTGTTATGACAATGAAGTCTAGCATATATTTCACCATCATCTACCTTTATGCTGTTTACAGAGCTGAAGGATGGTGATGAATCTCATTTTTCCTATCAATCTTTCCTGTTATCACAATGTACTCCAGCATACATTTCACCATCATCTACCGTTATGCTGTTTACAGAGCTGAAGGATGGTGATGAATCTCATTTTTCCTATCAATCTTTCCTGTTATCACAATGTACTCCAGCATACATTTCACCATCATCTAACTTTATGCTGTTTACAGAGCTGAAGGATGGTGATGAATCTCATTTTTCCTATCAATCTTTCCTGTACTGACAATGAAGTCTAGCATACATTTCATCATCATCTACCTTTATGCTGTTTACAGAGCTGAAGGATGGTGATGAATCTCATTTTTCCTATCAATCTTTCCTGTTATCACAATGTACTCCAGCATACATTTCACCATCATCTACCTTTATGCTGTTTACAGAGCTGAAGGATGGTGATGAATCTCATTTTTCCTACCAATCTTTCCTGTTATCACAATGTACTCCAAGCATACATTTCACCATCATCTACCTTTATGCTGTTTACAGAGCTGAAGGATGGTGATGAATCTCATTTTTCCTATCAATCTTTCCTGTTATCACAATGTACTCCAAGCATACATTTCACCATCATCTACCTTTAAGCTGTTTACAGAGCTGAAGGATGGTGATGAATATTATGATGATGATGCACAACATTATATTAATCATTTTTTAAAGACATACCAGAAGAAACAGTAACCCTATTTTTGTCTTTGTCTCATCAGAGAAATTTCTAAATTGACAACACTGGAGCCATTAAAGTTATAAAACAATGTATTCCCCTCTACATCCCATGGTAGAAGAGGAATGACTATGTAAGTAAGCAGTAAGTAAAAAATGTATTCTAAACACAAAATTAGTTTTTTATTATAATGATGAAGCTTCAGATTCAAATTTGTCTCACATAATTAAAATAAAAAACTTGGTAAATTTAATGTCGCTGTAGTTTCCATCTCAATCAATAGCACTGTGCCATCAAACTTTAGTCATGCATAAACAATTACTGTTGTAGCTTTAGCCTGTGTATTGTAATTGAAATCAAGTAATAATTTACGAAAACAGCATTTCACTGTTGCTCCTTCCTTTAAAATTATGATTATTAAAAAAATATTTACCAGCTGTTCTAATACTTTCAGTATTAGTGCCAAATCTTTGTTATAGGCTTCTGCATTGTCCTCAAAATTGACGTCAACTTTGACACTTCCTTCATATGGGTCGCCAGTGTATTTAATTATTCGTGAGTCAATGCCGACTTCTTTCAGCTTGTTCAAGAGCATGCTAACATGGAGAAAGTTGAGATTAAGTGAAATAAGCATGACTATATGCATATAAATAAAATTTCGGACATGACAAGGAACATATTGGCCATTTTATATATTTTCTTTGTATGTCTCTTCTTCATTCAACCTCCCTCTTTCCAACAACTGTCACATGAATAAATAAACTGTGATGCACTAAAAATAGGACCACATATCATAGATACAAAAGTGTAAAGAGATCAATGAAAAAAAACTGGAAATGAAAGCGAATTAATTCTTTGTTTTCCTTCTTCATTTGCTGTCACAAACATACATCTATTTCTCTCATAAAGTTGACGGTCTATCTCATGTTTTGTCACTATACAGTTTCTTTTTCAAACACAATGAAGGCAATTAAATAATGTCTTACAGTGGTGTGGTATTATTAGTGTCTTATGTATCTCCACTTTTGTCGCATGTTATTTATTAATGATGAGTATTGTTACATATGTATAAAATTATCACTGTTGGCTGTATTACTAACCCTTCCCATCTCTTCATGCAAGGTAAACTTCAAAAGATCACTTTTCATTCATCTCTTGTTTCTTTCTTCCCACTCCTGTCATCATTTTTTTTCAATTTAACTTTAAACTATTGATAAAACTCGAGACCGGAAACTAACTGCTGTACTTACTACCACATAGTAATTAAAATCCACAGTGGATACTAGTTATCCTAAGCCATGACGAATAATAAACTTTACAAATGTCAACCTGCCCTAATGTAGTTCTCGGGGTCATATCTACTGCTCCCTCAGGCATGTCATCTAAGGAGACAAACATGCGGTTGTGCATGATGTTGGCGACCTCTTCGTGTAAAATAAATTGCTACATAAACCACCCCTGTAAGAACATATGATTGCTTGGTGTAGGCTTCCTGTGAGGGGACCAGCTACACTGGTGGCCTCATGATCCATATGGACAGAAAAAGAAGATGATGATGACGATGATATTCTAACCTAGGCCCCTGTGACTGTTTTCCAAACTGGACATTAAGTCATCATCATCAGTTGCCATCTCCACAACGAAGGTTGGCTGTAATGGATCTCCAACGTCTTCTGTCTTTTGTCTTGGTGGTGCACTCTGATAGACTCTTTCCTGTCCATCTCTTGATGTTATCTTCCCACTTATAGCGCTGTCTTCCCCTTGCACGTTTGCCTTCAACTCTCCCTTCTGTTATGGTCTTCTGCAAGGTGTTATGCCTTTTTATGTGGCCAAAGTATTTTAGCTGCCGAACTTTGACCTCCCTCATTAGTTCTCTTTTCATACCTAGATTTTCTAGGACCTCCTTATTTGTTTTCATCTCTTTCCATGAGATACGCCACATTCTTCTATATATCCACATTTCAAGAGCCTCAATTCTTTCTTCCAAATACTTATTCATCGTCCATGTTTCTGCACCATACAGAAATGCAGAATATATATAACACTTTATGATTCTCAGTTTTAAATTGTGAGAAAGCTGTTTGGATGTCAGTATATGTTTCATGTTGTTGAATGTAGCCTTGGCCATTCCTATTCTCTTCTTGATTTCTGTTTCACATCTGCCATCTTCTGTTATTATATGACCAAGATATACGTAGCTCTTGACTTGTTCCAGGATTTTCCCATTTACGCTTATCTTTAATGTGGGTTTATCATCTGTTTTGCTAATTATCATAGTTTTTGTTTTCTCAATATTAATGTCGAGTCCATATTCATGACTTATACTGTTCACTTGCTTCAGTAGTTCTTGTAACTCCTGTTTGCTTTCAGCTAAATAACATTAAATACCCTACTCATAATAAACAGTAACTTTATGTCAGGAAATTAAGTTATGTTTAATTCATCTCTTTACTTAAAAACAAAAGTGCAAAAATGTACAACTTACTCTACCAAGATCTGTAGTTTGTTGTTCATTTTAAAAGTGCTGAAATCTGCTCTGAATGTAAATGTCACTTTAATTCTCTTGATCTTGTCAATTGCTGTGGAAAAGATGCAAGAGCAAACAGTGGACAAACACGTGTGAATGTTTTATTTTATAAATGGCCACATTTTTATTTACAAATAAAATTGTGTTTATTCTAATACAAGCTTACGTATGTATCGTCCAAGAAAGCAAATAACTGCAAGACTACATATTATTATCACACTAACTATGAAACTGCTGTAACAGGCCATATTCATAAATAGAATGACTATAATTCTTTAACCACAACTCTTTATATTTCAAGGCAGCACTGGACAAACAATGAAATCAATTAAGAATACAAAAGGCTAGAGAAGCTTCCATTGCATTAGGAATATATGGACATCAGAAGAAATCAAGTCCAACACAAAAATCAGAATCTTTCATTCAAATGTTCAGTCAGTCCTATTTAATGGCTCTCAAACATGGAAAACAATACAAAAAAACACAACAACAACAACCAAAAAGCTACAGACTTTTAAGAATGGGTGTTTGCATAGAATAGAAGGATTGAAGTGGTATGACAAGATCACTGATGTGGAACTGACAACAAGAACTAGGCAAATGCCAGTGGAACAAGAGATGAGAAGAAGACGCTAAGGATGGTGATGAATCTCATTTTTCCTATCAATCTTTCCTGTTATCACAATGTACTCCAGCATACATTTCACCATCATCTACCTTTATGCTGTTTACAGAGCATGAAGTTACCACTGCAGCTGGTCACCTTGCAGGAACCCCGAACCTTGCAGGAACCCCGCACCTTGCAGCCACATACTCTTGCAGTGGTGGTTTCTGTGACAATTTGTTTTACATGATGAGGGTGCCAGCCCCCCCTCCCCCTCCTCCATGCACAACCTCATATTGCTTTGTATGACGTGCCCAAGAGTGCAGTAGTCATACTCTTTCTCTGTCAAATCAGAGACCCCCTCTCCAGGAACTACAGGAGGCAGTGTACATTAACATGCCCAAAGAACATCTGATATGTGTGATAATCTTTGTTTGCACACTGGCCTTCTTCAGGACATACCCATTACTCTGATTTACCTGTCTTTGGTATTATTAACAGAATATAGCTCCTTCAGTTAATGTTCTTATAGAGTTTAAATAAATAAACAAGGGAAACTCGAGGCCTGTAAACAGTAAATCAATAATACACACATAAAAGTCTAGTTTTCTATTTCTTTATTTCTCACAAATGCCTGAAAACATACCTTTATGTGTGTATTTCTTATAGTATGCATGGTGTTGTCTATACCTCTGCCTTCTACAAATCCTCACTGCTCATCACCAATTCTGCTTTTATTTTACACTCCTTATAATAATTCAGATTAATATTTTAGTCACATAATTTATCACATTCATTGAGCCATGTCTTCACATTCAGTGACTCCTGGCGTCTTTGACAAAGCTATGAATTTGGATTTCAGTAGATATAACTCTGCCTAGGCCGGTCCCAAGCCTGGCTGAAAAAGGAGGAGGACGGCCTGCATGGAGGCTGTAAGGAGGCAGCCCCTCCATCATGCAAAAGGCACAACAGGCTAATCACCTGTTTGTCTTAAAACATGATTACAAGAAATGCAAGAGAGAAAACCGGACTGATTCTAAAGGCGACAAACTGGAACTGACTACGATTTATGAAACATGACAATCTTTGAAGGACTGAGGACTAGAATGGAACCAGGCTAGGAGGAAGACAGCCGACAGGATAGTATGGTGCTATCTCTTCCATGGCGCTGTCTCTTCCAAACCTCTACACCTCATGGTAGAAATGGAACGACTAAGTAAGTAAGTAAAGTTCAGTAGATATTAGGTAAGTTTCTGCTTTTGTTGATGGCTTCTTTGACAAAGCTATGAATTTGGATTTCAGTAGATATCATGTATGTTTCTGCTCTTGTTGATGTCATTCAACAGCTTTGTGATCACTTCTATTCCAAATTCTTCTTAGTCTTAGTTTTCTCTAATGTTACACAATCTGGTCCAGGGGCCTTGCCCTTTTTTTTCTTCATGTAGCAGATGGCATCCTCAACTTCTGCAACATGAACTGGTGATCCTTAGTCCTAGTAAAATTCAAACTGAGTACGGGACAAAATATGAAGAGATAAAAGCAATAATAAAATTAAATAGTTTCAAAGCAAAATAGTACAAAGAAAACCAATACTCAGTTATGACTAAAGGGGCTATTATTATTATTTTTACTTTCAAAGAAAAATGGCACATAGAAAACCTATAGTCAAATATAACAGAAATGTACTACTATTTACCAACAAGAGATCAAGAAATAATTGTCAGACTGAGAATTAGTCACTGCAGACTGCAATACCATTTGTTCAACAAATTAATAATTGTACACACAAAGATTGTATGTTTTGTTTCTGCTGCAGGTTCAAGTTCCCTGCTCCTCTGGTTTAGCCAGGCATCATTTGTTGTCTTTCATTTGTTGACCATTTCTTTATTTAGGCTTTCAAATTCTTCACTATAGTAGTTGTATGAGGCAGTTAATGAGATTTTTTTTCTGGGGCTGGCTTCCTGGGAGGGGACCATGAGCAGTGGTGGTTCCATGCTTCATAGGGAACAAAACAGGGAAATGATGATGATGATTACTCTTTAACTTACTTCTTGGTTTGTTGTTTTTTGTGTGTGTTTATCAGTTGTAAAATTTCAACTGTCATCCATGTCTTCTTTGCAGTCCTCTTTATTGCTGTTATTTGTTTCTTTGAATTGTAATGTATTGTCTTCATCAGCATTTCCCATTGTTCATTTACATTTGTCTATGATGTTAGCAGCAGTATATTATTATTATATAAGCAACATAAAGCGTGATCAATCAGAACAGACTTTTGTTCATTATTTACCTTTACAAGATCCATCAGCATTTCCTGCTGTAGACACTCCAAATTGATCTACGCACTGACACTTTGAGCTCCGGCACTGCTTGGGCTGGAAAATGCCCTTGTCATCACAAGCAGGAAGGTTGGAATAAGTCTGGTTGTCCTTAGCCTTCTCAGTATCACTTAAGATGTTACATACTTGCAGTTCACACATACCCAGGGTCACTGATGAGATAAAGAAGGATAAAACATACAAATACAATTGCTCGTATAGCAGATCTCATGGCAGAAGAGGAACGACTAAATAAGTAAGTAAAATTTCCATCAATAAAATTAATCATATAATATAAAAATATATAAAAACAACTAAGATTGGAGCCATACTTACAAAAAAATTACAAAGCAAAATGAGTACTCAATAAAATGCATTCCTCAGCAAAACCACATTCACAGAGCAATAAAATAACAAAGGGAACATACAGACTTAAAAAAGAAATAAATGAATCAGAAACGTTTGAAAAAGAAAAAAAAAAATAAACATTAAAAAATCCACATAGCAAGAAGGAAAAATCACTAGACAACAAAAGAAATTATGAAAAAAAACCAAAAAAAAACGTTTTAGACGTGAAAGATTTCAGACGCTGAGTTAATCAGGAGGCAAAATGAACAAATGTAAAGATGCAAAATCTGGTAGATGCAAGTAATAGAGACCAATTAAATTGCAAATATGACGAGCTCAACGATAAACATTCCTACTTTGAATGTAAGGTGAATTATTAAAAAAAATGAAATACAGGAAATACAAAAGACGAACATTTAAAAAAAGGGAAAACAACAGGAAAAATGATCATAAGCTGAGGTAGGGAAAGGTCATGGAAGATAGCAATAGATACACACACATATGCATGCATAAAAACACTCATAGAATAATGCATGGACACATTTATGCTAACATACATACATTCATACTTTAACATATACATACATTTAAAAATAATTTTCACATATATGTTAGACATTTTGGCAAAATCTGTAACTTATTGCAAATTAGGTTTATAGAAAAATGCGAAAACAAAAAAAAATTTTCTTTCAAAAAAATTAATTAATTTTGAATTTATTATGTATTTCAAACGACCTCAGATCTCAACTGTTAAATAACATTGGTTACACAAGTCAAAAAGGATATTAGACTAATATATTCCAACTGTTAAAGATGTGGCCTCCCCCTTTTTAAAAAATCATTTTTAGACTTCTTTCACCCTTACAAAGGCCCCTGAAAGATCTCTCTTGTGAGGCTAAAGTCTCAGTATCTCAAACTGCCAACAAGATAGCAGCTTTCTCTCATGGCTTTTTCACATACAGACTCTGGGCATGTTTTCACAGTGGTGCCAGGGCATAGTACATTATCTGTAAAAATATGTGAGAATTAAAATCAAAATAATTTGGAGAAAAAAAAATTAAATTATAAATGTACTGTTAGCACACTAGGCTTAGGACAAAAAAAGTCATGCACATAATACTTAAAAGGCTTGTTATCTTTCACATATCAATCACTTGTATCAAACAGCTTCGTAGTTAAAGGAAAGGTAAGAATTCAATTGGTTACAAATGTGCTTTAAAGGTTAATGTTTTTTTTCTCATAAGAAACTGCAGCAAGGCCAACATATATTTTAAAACAACTTAAATAAAAATAAAGTTCTGTTTAAAAACTCCACATTCTATTTCATTGTAATTAATGGACGAAATTAACACGCATTCAAGTATGTTCACACATTACATACAAATCCATCATATTCAACTTCTCCACTTTCAATCTACAATCAGTGTCACAGTACAAATGCACTTATATGAATGCTTACATACCAGTACACTTTTCTGATTCATCAAAGGTGAAAACTTTGCAAACATCATCTGGTAATTCAAAAGTAAAATACAACATTACATTTTATATCCATGTTTTACTGGAGCTCAAAAATAAAGCAAATGGTAGTAATACTTTGCCCCACAAGACATGGCACTTTACTACACAAGACATGCCACTTTACCACACAAGACATGGCACTTTACCCCATAAGACATGGCACTTTTCCATAAGACATGGCACATTACCCTACAAGACATGTCACTTTACCCTACAAGACATGGCACTTTACCCCACAAGACTAATCAGTCATGGATAACAACCTATTGCTGCAGTAGGCAATGAGCAAAACCACGCAAGCAGAGTTGGACAAAGTCCAAAACCAAGCTCTAAGGTTCATATGTGGAGGAATGAGAACCACACCAACAGCTGCTTGTGAAATTGATGCAAACGTAGAACCAATGGACCTACGATGTAAGAACGCTGTTCTGGAAGCTACAGAGCACTATAGAAGAATGAGAAAAGATCACCCCAACAGACAACGGGTTGAAAATTGGAAGCCCATTAGCAGACTAAAACAAAAATCACCACTACAAGTAGCAACAACTATAGCAGAACAACACCACCTCCCACAGACATGGGAAATAATTGAACAATACCCAGTCATTTATCTTAGAAAGGAGTTAAAACTTCCAGTAATAAACACCACACTCATGGATAGAACACTAAAAGAGACACGAACCCAACAGTACTTAAAACAGCTACTTTAGAGGCTATAGACAGCTACCCTATATTGCAATACATGCATACACAGATGGCTCAGCATTCAAGGCCACCATAAATGCTGGACTTGGAGGGTATGTGAAATACCTAAATGGCAGTACACAAGAAATATATGAACCGTGCGGAGAATTCTGTACTAATTACCAAGCAGAGATTGCAGCAATAAACACCACATTCACATCAATAGACAGCCAATTTAAACAAGAAATCCATATGCCCTCAGATATCATAATCTTCTTACTTACTTACTTAGTCGTTCCCCTTCTACCGTGAGGTGTAGAGGTTTGGAAGAGAGAGCGCCAGACTATCCTATCGGCTGTCTTCCTCCTGGCCTGGTTCCATTCTAGTCCTCGGTCCTTCAAAGATTGTCTAATGTTGTCCTCCCAGCGGACTCTGGGTCGTCCTCGGGGGGAGGGTCTGGATCCTTGGCTCTTTGTTTCCCATGCTTGTCGTGGTATCCGATCTTCTCCCATTCTGCAGACATGGCCAAACCATCTTAATTGGGACTGTTCTACTTGGGTCTGCAGGGGGTAGGATTTAAGGCCTTGACGTATCGTCTGGTTGCGTACCATGTCTCTTCTTGTTACTTCAACCACCTTCCTCAGATACCTCATTTCTGAGGTTTGGATCTGGCTTTTATGGGTTGTAGTCATTGCCCATGACTCGCATCCGTATGTCAAGACTGGGACATAGGTGGAGCGGTATACAGCCATCTTCGTTTTCTTACCAACCTCTCTCTTGCTGAGAAATCCTCGATTTATGGCCTGAAAAAGTCTCCCAGCTGCTGCTTTTCGAGTGGCCAACTCTTCTTTGATGCCTCCCTTTCGGTCTATAATAGCTCCGAGGTATTTAAAGTGGTCGACCTGCTCCAGGACCTGTTCTCCCAGCTTAATCTGATGTTTTCTTTCTTCTCGTGATATCACCATGGATTTCATAATCTTCACTGATTCAAAATCAACACTTCAGGCTTTAGAAGAATACCTTCAAACTGAAAATAAAGAAATAATACAGCTGGCCGAAACAATTGACAACCTGCTGAAAAAATACAACGTCAGAGTCACTCTTCAGTGGATACCAGGGCACACAGACATACCAGGCAATGATAAAGCAGACAGACTAGCAAAACTCGGGGCAAGCATGGTTCAAACAAACACTCAAGCAAGCATGCAGACAGCTAAACGAATACTCCAAAACAACTTCAAAGAGGAATGGCTGAACCGATGGGCAAAAGGGTCTACTGGACGTGCCTTGTATAAAGAAATGGCCCATCCCAACAAAAATGACAACATTAATAACCTACGACGTAAGGAGCAGAGCACAATCTTCCAACTAAGAACAGAACACACCAGACTCAACAAGCACTTAAACAAATTAAACCCCACACATGAGCCTAATTGCCGCAACTGTACCCATCCGTATGAGACAGTTCAGCATGTGCTGCTCACTTGCCCAGGACTCTCCACAGAAAGACGACAGCTATTGCCGGGCTCCCCAACAATCACAAACACTCTATACAGCACCACTCAACAGCTACAGAACACATGCAAATTCTTCAGCTTGGCATTGACTGCTAAAGAGCGACGAGCTCAGCAGCCCTAGTTAATCAACAACAACAACAACCCCACAAGACATGTCACTTTACCCCACATGACATGGCTTTACCCTAAAGATGTCACTTTACCCCACAAGACATGTCACATAATGTGAATTAGGAGGGTTAGGCAATGGAGTCAGCTACCCTATCTCGTGGGGCTAGTGATATCATCATGTTAAACAAACTACGAGACAGAAGCCATTATTGCAAGAGGACATGAATATTTTTTACAACAGATTATTTCTAAAGGAATTTTAGTGATATTTATAGCAATAATAACCTACTTTCAGCTTCAAGAAGGATGTCTAACACATTTCTTGGAATTATAAAGTAATAAATCAATTAAATTACATGGGACATGTCTGAGTAGGTGAGATTCTAGTTCAGCAATATGTGACTTCACCAAAAAAAAATCATAAAAATTATAATTTTCATTTGTTTGTAATCAAATCTACTGGATTAATTTTTCTCTCGATATAAATTTTAATTCCAGAGTTTTACTGCCAATGAGTTAAGTAAAGCTGAAATATTCTCATTTCAGTGCACACTTTCAAATTATTTTTTGTTTTTGTCTCTGCGTTTCACAAAACATAACAAACAATTATTACATCACATACAAAACTCATTGCATTTCATAGAATTCTTCAGCCAATTTCTTAAAATTTGATGCATATTATTATTACTTATGTCTGTTGAATTAATATGTATGTCAACTGCCTGTTTTAAAACATCACTTGTAGGGCACAAAAATGCATCTATTTTGGGGCCTGGGTGAAACTGAAAAACTGCCTGGGATAGAAAGAGTTAAAAAAAAAAAAAAACACTTACAAAATGTTGCTGAGCAAGTGGAATAATCATACCTGTACATTTGACCTCCTGGCCATTATTATCAACGAACTTTGTACTGCAGTCACTTGAGCACAGATCAGCCACGCACAAAGCCTCAGGCTGACCAGGACACACCTTGCTTGTACAAGCTTTCATGCAGGCAATGTTAGGTTGATTGCCACCAAGACAGACTATGAAAATAATCATTTTTAAAGTGATGTAATTGTGCACAAATTTTAGCAAAAACCAGTGTCTTTTTTCCCATATCTTATCTATGATGCATTTATTTAAAATTCCAGATACACTCACATTTTCATTTTAGTATGCACCAAACAATACTTGACACAATGCTATTTGAGTAAGAGCTATTTTTCTTATGGTCAAGTTAAAACACAAATTAGGTGGCCAGTAAAGATTAACTGTTTTATAATTGGTCATAATAACAATATTCCCCTTTTCATTGGAATACTGAGAAGATTCATTTGTTGCAAGTCTGGCAGCATTTTATTTATTCCTGAACTGTTTATTAAAAAAATAGCTGTCCTAACGCCTTGCCCTAAAGTTCTGTTTTAGGATTATGCAGATGGATGGTTTAGTTAGATTTTAATCAGATGATCAATCCACATCCTTCTCTGTTTATCTATCAGTCTATACATTTGTGAGTCACCAGTATCTTGTAAAAAAAAGTACCCTTCATTTTTGACACATCATAATAATAGTCACAATTATTAAAATGTACTGACCAGGTGTAGTGAAATTGACAGAGATACAACGGTAAAATACTCAAAAGATAACATTTAAGGATATAAAACGTCCCCCAAATTGACACGAGGTACGGAATTGGACGTTTTGCGATACCAAGCCTTGATTTGAATTGAGCGGCAGAACGCGGATGGTAGGAAAATTACAAAAATTTAAAAAGTAATTTTTCTTAATATTAATGTTAGGAAAATAAAAATTAGCTGGCCGGATGGCCTATTCTGAGCAATGAAATAATATGATCTTAATTTTACAAACGGATAGATAATATTGAAGATAATGACAAAAGACAGTGTAGTTTACATCATCGACAGACTGCCTTGAATAAAAAGTGTCGTTATTTGCACACAAAACACGACCTTGGGGACGCAGGTGTTCAAAGTTACTTATTATGGAGGAGAGGGTTTTTGAGCGGTAGCTGTGTCTAAATATAACTTTTTACGACAAAATTTTAAGGGGAGAGAAAGGTTGCTTCAAAAATCAAGCACATTTTTTTTAGAAACACAAGTAGAGACGGACAGACTAACAGATAACCATCCATACTTGACTGAAGCATGACTGAAATGACTTTAGTGTAGAAATTTGAAATTTAAAGTACAACTAGGCAGTGATTGGCCACAGACAATCATATCATTAGCGCTCAGACGCGAAAGTGGGGTCATTCTTCAATAATTGTTCAGTGTTAGACACAGATTTTAAAGTGTGGTGTTTTCCCATATGAAAGACAGTGAATAAATTTAGGGACGCCATACTATAGCCAGCAGCTCAGCTGAGTTTTGCTAGCAATTCTGTGTTATGTATTCATAATCTGGTAAGATTGAAATTATTTCTTTATATATTTTGAATATTGTTTCATGTTCGAGTGATTTGATACTGCCATATCAAAATCTAGCCTTACAAACAAGTAGGGATTTGCTCTAGACCCCCCGCCCAAGTCAGGGTCTAGGGACCAACAAGGTACATAAACTACAGCAAGGATTATGCAAGATAGATCAAGCGTTGAAACAGGTTACCTATCTTCTTTTAGGGCCGACAACTAATAAATATTTTTCAGAATCTATGGTCTGGGAGGATCTGTCTGATGTAGGCCCACCATGGTAACTGTGCTGTTTGGTCAGAGAGATCTGACCTGTCTGTATGATGTGGTTGTTGTGTCAGTGTTGTGTCCAGACGTGGGTAGAGAATAGATTTTGACACATGGCCCATACTTTGATTGCAGAGCTGTGAGTTTCTATCGACAACAAAGCAGAGTCTATTCGGTGGGTGACTGTACTCGAGTGTATCTGTGCAGTTCTTGTGACAGAGACCACCATTATTGCCCGCCAGCACGGAGAGGTGGGACCGCAAGTTTTCAGCACCAGAGCTACAAAAAAGATGAGTGAGCCTCTGGTCTGCTGGACATTCACCAACTATTGGTAGTGACTAATATCCCCGTAAAAATTCCCACCATTTTCTGGACATTGTGTAGTCAATATAGACAGGTGTGATGAGGCCACCCCAACAGCACAAACAGTAAATATCCTCCCAAAGAGATGACTACTCGAACTTTTTTTAATAAAACTAACTAGTCTAGTACTTAAATAGGTACGCTCTTGCATTTATTATGTAACATTCCATGCATTTTTTTTCATAAATTTTCAATCCTTCTTTTAAAACAAGTTCTGGTCACATAAAACTTGATCCAGAACCAATAAATGTAATATAATTATATCAAAAACTTTATACACGTGAGTTAGTTCAGTGTATTTTAACACTTGTTAATCTTATTAGTCTTCTTAAATGTCTGTGGGTGTATTTATAACTAACACACCACATTACACATCATTACCCTAGACACTTTACGTAGCCACATTCATTAAAAAAAAAAATTAAGTGTGAGGTCGTAGTGGTAGCAAGAAAGGCCTTCTGATAATTCTCAACTACATTTTATCTCAGGAGCCTTCACAGCTGGCCTCATACAATTTACATGTAGTACCATCATCATCATACAATACCATCAATACCACTACATAAATTGGGGTCTTGTCCAGGGATAATTAGCCCAACAGTAAAATTAGGATCTCCTGGTGGGAGAAATAAAAGTAGGGAAATAAATTGTAAAATTTCCTTTAAAATTAAAAGTGTCCCTGCAGATAAAAGTTGGTGAATCTTCACAGCCAGTAATAATTAATTAGTTAACTGGTTAGTTAGAATTAGTTAGACTATAGTCATATAGTAATTAGAAGTACTTAGTGTATTTACTGGTTAGAGATTTATCTTGTATATTATTATATTGTCCAAAAAGTATGGCAGAGCTAGCAAAGTTTAGATCAGCTGCTGTGCTCACTGCGAAGGAGATGGGGATGGATGGTCAAATTTTAATTCAATACGTAACGACTGAATGTGATAAATATATTGAAAGGGAAGATAGAAAGGTAGCTGAAGAGAAGAGGTTACAAATTGAGGCTGATAGAGAAATTAAGAGGCTGCAGATTGAGGCAGAAGAAAAAAGGCTGACTGCCGAAAGGGAGGCAGAAGAAAAACGACAGCAAAGGGAGGCAGAAGAAAAACGACAGCAAAGGGAGGCAGAAGAAAAAACGACAGCAAAGGGAGGCAGAAGAAAAAAAAGGTTGACTGCCGAAAGGGAGGCAGAAGATAGAAGGTTGCAGAGGGAGCACGAATTACGACTAAGGGAGCTGGAATTACAAGGCCCGGCCCCTGAAAATGGTGCCAGCCCTTTTGCCTCAGATGCTACGCCCAGTATGGGAGCCTCAAACTCAGCTATGGGGTTTCATTTAGACCATTTTGTTGAAAAAGACGATGACATAGAGGGGTACCTAGGACGTTTTGAGTTATTAGCTACTACATATGGGTTAGAGAGAGAGAGAGGTGGAGCTTAAAGCTATCACAGGGATTGAGGGGTACTTCTTACGAAGTATTTGCCAAAATGAACAGGGAAGACCAAGACAATTATGACATGTTAAAGCAGGCTTTGTTATTAAGGTACGAAAAGAATGGTGAATTTTATCGTAAGAAATTCAGAAATGCCAAACTGTTGTCTGGGGAGACATACCACCAATTTTCTGCCAGAATAGAAACCTATTTGGAGAAATGGACGGCTCTGGGGAAGACCCAAGATCTTAAAGAAATGATCATGATTGAGCAATTGAGAGAGTCCATGGCTCCAGACATGAGAAAATTTCTCATGGAACAGGGTGCAGAGAAGTTGGGGGAAATTTTAAATGTTGCTGAGAGGTATCAGGCAGCTCAGGCAGAGGTAAGTGGTGCTAAGAAGAAGCACATAGACAATTTTAAAGCTCCACAGCAATTTAATAAATTTGATAATAGAGAGCAGGGAAATAAGGGTAGGACAAACTTTGAGCGGCAAAGAAATGACTATCGCGACAGAAACTCACAGTTCAATGACCAAAAGTTCAATGAAAGAAAACCGTTGAACCAAGGAAAAAGATGGTGCAAATGGTGCAAGAAGGATAACCATAACACCGAATTTTGTAGAAGGAAACCTTCAAACATTGCTGCAATGAAGTCGGGGAGGCAAAGAGTAAAGGTTAATCCTAAGGGACAACAGGAACCTTATCACCCCCCAGTTTGTGAGGATGTTATTTGTAATGGGGTCACCATAAGGTGCCTTTATGATACAGGTTTGGATTATGATTCAGTTGTGAAGTCTAGCCTAGTGGACCCAAGTCAGTATACCACAGAAACTGGAAATACAAGGGGCGACTAAGGACATACCACTCATGACACTTCCCATCGCAAGGATAACGGTGAAAACTCGCTATGTGGAAGGAGAAATCAGAGCAGCAGTGATAGATGAACCAATCTACCCTCTGATATTGGGGTGTAGATACGTCTTCTTGGTGTGACGAAAGTACTGAGATTCTGTCTTTCAAATGGCCCATGTCTTTTTCTCCTTGCATTTTGTTCACTATATTTTAGGAGGGATTACAGGTAATCCTTCTCCATGTTTCTTCTCCTTCTATTATTTACGTTTTTTTCAAGATGAGATCACGAGGGAGTTTGATCTCATCTGCTTTATGGTTCTTCTTTATGTGTTTAGAATGGGGGTGTAGGGAATTAGAAAGTATTATTCTAGATTAAGATTATAGATGCTAGATCAGGATTGGCACCAGATTGTCTTTTTTTAAAGATATTGCGTGGCCATATACGCATTTTTCGGGAGTTAAATTATTTGCGGCCATTTTTGCTTCATTTCCGCAGTATAGGGCTAGGACCAATTCCCGGTTCTTTGTCTAGCGGGGACTGGTTGCATCAGAAAGATCTAAGGTTCTGATTGGCGGAGAGCTAACTGCAGTTGCAATGCAGAGCGCCCATTGGCTTTAAGAACCACGCCGCGCATATGACGTCATGAAGTCGGCGCGTGGGGGTCTTGATTATAAAAGGCCTATATTTCATAAGCTTCTTTCTCTTTTAATGAAAATTTGCCAAAGCCGGGTGCCAGAAGCAAATTGTCGATTGCCTTCAGTTGGACATTCGAGATTTGGTAAGCATGAATTTTTGCGTGAGGACTTTATTTAATTTTTCTAGTCCTAGCCGATCATTTAAGTTTCTTTGGGCAGTTTAGTTTAATTTAATTCTTAACTCCAGAGCCATCAATTCGATCTGAGTGATAGACATGAGAAACTAGGTCCATTTAATTCCTTGTTGAAAGAATAGCGGCATGGTTTAAAAGTTGAGATATCACCGCTTTGTATTATTGCAAAGTCGGTCGGGAGAGAAACTCGCATCTGCGAATTTTATTTATTTACAGAATAGTCGGGAGCGCGTAATGTGTATTTTTATTTGTGATTTTAGTGAGAGTATTGATGCTCGCTATTTATATAGTTACGCAGATATCTGTGGACGGGAGTGAAAGAGGCATAATTTGGAAGCGCGTGGGCGCGTTGGTTACGGAATTGTTATTGATACGACGTTCAGAGGGACGAGGGGGAGATAAACACGTGGTTGAACTACGGGGTTTTCAATTTGATAACCAGGGGTTATGTATAACTTTTGACGGCATGTAGATGCTAGCGTAAACAGGGTTATAGGTTATTGATTGTGCTTTGTTATTCTGTGTATTCAGAAGATGGAGATGACATTTATTTATGTTAAGGGAATTATTTTGTATTTCATTTTGAATGTGATTACTATTATTGACGGGAATTTTAGGAATTCCTAGAGAAGGCTAGTTTTAGTTGTGTTAAACATTACGGCATTAGTGTCAGCGTAAGAAGTAGGCCACAGTACGTCTGCCCAGACGGGCCATTGAAAATATGGTTGTTGCTCGGAGTTAGTCAGGCAGAACAGGCGATCTGGGTTAGCCAATGTTTACCTTGGGCTCAGGTAGAGAAGGGAGCTCAGTGGGGGGAGCGGACTTTGTTTGCATGATTTTGTATGGTGGTGCATAACGGGAGAGAGTAGGGGAGCTGTATTGATTATAGACGGGGGAGACTTAAGTGTTAAAGACTTAAGGGTTTGTCAGGAAGTTAATTGTTATTTGTAATAGAGTATTAACGTTTTGTTTAGCTGTTGTTTTTGCTTTTGTCTAAACAGCAGGTGCCGGTTTTTTGTGGGAATGAGAGCGGAATTTTGAGACCACAAAATTTCTCCCACGGCAAAGTTGGGGCATTCGCAGAACCGCAAGGGTTTTACGTTAGTTGCCAGTAGTGGACGGAGAGGAAGAAAATACGTTTTCCCAACCAGGGGAAGACATTTTCCAGCGAATAGGATTTTTGTGGATAAATCCTGAGCTCTGACGCTCGTTACACACGCAGATTTGGCAGGCTGCCAGCGGTGTGGTAATTTTGTATTCGTTTCTTCACGGCCATATATAAAGCCGACAGCCCAGTTATAGGTACTCGGGCAGGTAATTTCCGAGTGGTAGAAGTCCGCTACAGTTCCAGTCCAGAATCCAGTGGGGTTTTGTTAACCCTCAGTCATCAAGTCCAGAGTTAGTGGAGAGAGATAGGGTAAACATTCTCTCTACTGAAGTCAGCACAGATAGGCAGAACTGTTAGTTTTGGTGAATCATAGCAGAGGACAGCTGCTGAAGTTTAGAGGTGCAGTTAGTTGTGTTCAGGAGATTCCAGGATAGGCTGTGTAGAACCGAAGTCTGTGCAGAGATTGTGTAGTCACTTCGCCGTCGTTCCAGCTATCAGTGGACTTAGAGTTAGAGTTAGAATTTAGAACAGCTAGTTTGGAGTGTAGGCGACATCAAGTGCAGTGTAGTTCATTACAGTTAACCTTACCTTCTTTCTCCATACAGGTTGCAATTGTGGGAGAAGGGTTGGGGTTGATGCATTTTTAACTGTGCTTGATTTTGTTTCAGGAGTGCATCCTCGCACTTGATGTAAGGGACATGCATATGTTTGTTGTTTATAGGTGTATAATAAACTTGTATAAATTGTAGCTGGCATCAGTCATTTCCTTTAGTACAGTAGCTATATGTTGTCTGTACCTTGGTGTTTGTGAATCTTAATTGAACCTTATCCCCATAGGGTAGTTAGAGGTGGTTCGAGGCCATAGCAATTTAAACGTCCGAAGTGGCGAGGAAAGAATCAACCTCGGTTCTCAACCTCGGAGCCAATGGTCTCAACTTTCACAGTTTGCACTATATTTCTATCTGAATCTATCATTTCAGTCTTTCTTCTTACTATTGTCTTGTCACTATATGTAGACAGTCTCTAGTCCTAAATCCATTTCGTGACACTTGGGGAATCCCGAGAAACCTGTGATCATGGCGACAGTGCAGACCAGGTCACAGAAGAAGGAGGAAGAAGGTGAACCTATAAACGCTCATCCAGAGGAGATGAGGAAGGCGCAGGCTGAGGATAGGACACTCCAGCCATGTTTTAAAAAATTACCCAAATGCCACACACCTCCGAGCAAGGGGGAATATTTCATGAAGAACAAACTCTTATACAGGAAGGCCGGAACTGGAACAAATGGTCACAACCAGCTGGTTCTTCCCATTTCATATAGAGATAAAGTGATGGAACTCGGACATGCGATTCCCTTCAGTGGTCACATGGGAATCAGCGCCACCGGACAGCGTATAGCTTGTCATTACTTCTGGCCAGGGATAACGGAGGATATAAAAAGATATGTCAAATCCTGCCCAGAATGTCAAAGGGTAGCTCCAAAGCACTGGACTGCTCCTGCAACTCTAGGGGAAATGCCCATAGTGGGAACACCTTTTGAGAGGGTTGCAGTGGATATTGTGGGACCTCTCACTCGGACCAAGAGGAGGAACAGTTACATCCTTACTCTGGTGGACACTTGTTCTATGTGGGGAGAGGCGGTAGCCCTGCCATCAATTGATTCAAAACATGTAGCAGAGGCACTACTTACAATATTTACCCGATTAGGATTCCCGCATCAAATCTTGACGGATAATGGTTCTCAGTTCAAGGGGAAACTAACGGAAGAAGTTTTTAAGCTATTTCAAGCCAGGCACTTTCATTGTAGTCCGTACCATCCACAAGGGAACGGCCAAGTAGAGAGGTTCAATGGGACTCTCATTTCTATCCTGAGAAAGCTGGCACACGAAAAACCGGATCTGTGGGATCAATTCCTGCCCGCCGCATTGTTTGCGTACCGGGAGGTACCACATAGTTCAACCGGGATGGCTCCCGCAACTCTGCTATTTGGGAGGCCAATAAAAGGGCCTTTAGAAGCTCTATTAAGGACCTGGACAGATGAGAAGGCGGAAGAGACTGTTACCTCATCGTATCAATACGTGAACGAACTGACCACTCGTTTGAAAGCTGGATGGAAACTGGCAAATGATAATTTGAAACAAGCCAGGAAGAAACATGCAGCATACTTTAATAGGAAGGCAAAGGACAGGGAACTGGCAGTCGGAGAGAAGGTGCTGCTTTTACTACCCGGAAGCCAGAATAAATTACAAATTGGTTGGCAAGGTCCATATACGGTTCTAGAGAAGGTGTCTAGAACAAACTATAAAATTGACAAAAAGGGGAAGGAAAAAGTTTATCATGTAAACCTGTTAAAGAAGTATCTGGACAGACCACTCCAGGAAAGCACCCCCTTATTGACCTTAGCTATTGCAACCCAGATGCAAAAGGAACCACTCACCTCACATGAATACCCATTACATCCTTGTGAAACAGCAGCACAGGTAAAAGTCAGTAAGCACCTGACTAAAAACCAGAGGGAGAGAGTTCAAAAGGTTCTGGAGGAACATACAGATGTATTAACAGATAAACCAGGCCATACAAATTTGCTACAGTATGACATGAAACTGGTAGACTCAAACCCAATCTGTATGAGAGCCTATTCTATTCCGTTCGCGAAGGAGAAGGCATTAAAGGAAGAAATAGATTATTTATTGAAGGAGGGGATTATTTCGCACAGTGAATCATCTTTTAGTTCTAGTGTCGTTTTGTTGAGGAAACCGTCTGGGGAACACAGACTGTGCATAGATTACAGGAAACTGAATGCTGTCACAGAAGGACAAGTGGATCCATTACCAGACACAAAACAGCTATTTGCCAGACTGAACAAGGCAAAATACTTTTCAAAGGTGGATCTTAGTAAAGGCTATTACCAGATCCCAGTGAAGCCTGAAGTGAGACCTTATTTGGCTTTTAGCACTTCGGATGGACATTATGAATTCAATATGCTACCATTCGGACTGAAAAATGCTCCGAGTGTGTTTTCAAGGATGATGCGAAAATTGTTGGACCCCCTGAATAACCCATGTATCACAAATTTCATGGATGATATTCTCGTCGCCACCGAGACCTTTGAAGAACACATTGAAGCTCTGGAGATGTTGTTTGATAGACTTCGGGAGGCGAACTTAACTGCTAGGCCAACAAAATGTTGTATTGGATGCAAAGAGTTGGAATTCTTGGGACACACTGTATATCAGGGTAATATGACCCCTGATCCTAAGAACTTGGAAAAAACTGCAGAGAGCACCTAGGCCGCAAACAAAAAAAGACGTGCGATCATTTGTGTCGTTATGCGGATTTTATCAGAAATACATCAAGAATTTTAACGCTATTTGTGCTCCTCTGACTGATCTGACTCGCAAGGGACTTCCAGATAAAATTATTTGGACTGCACAATGTGAACTAGCGTTCCAAGAGTTAAAGGAAAAAACTCACTAGCAAGCCTATTCTCAAACTGCCTGATTTGACACAGGACTTTGTCTTAAGAACCGATGCAAGTAATGTGGGACTCGGAGGGGCTTTGTTGCAAAGATCATCTTCACCTGATGGGGAACTGAAACCAGTCGCTTATGCAAGCCGTAAATTGAATAAGGCGGAACAAGGATACTCCACAAGCGAAAAAGAATGTTTAGCATTAATCTGGGCAATAAAGAAGTTTCAAATCTATCTGTATGGTAGGACTTTTGTGGTGGAGACGGATCATCAGCCTCTCGTGTTCTTGTCTCAGGCTAAGCATGAAAACGCAAGATTGCTGAGGTGGTCTTTATTGCTTCAACCTTATCAGTTCAGTATCCAATATATCCCAGGCAAATTGAATGTCGGTGCAGATTTCCTCAGTCGGCACCCCTGTGATCAAAATTAGAGTAGTGGCAGACGTGAGGAGTAATTTTACCTATGTGTATCGCTGGTTTTGGAACTTGCCATAGGCATGTTTTCAAGTGGGGAGATGTGTAGTGAAATTGACAGAGATACAACGGTAAAATACTCAAAAGATAACATTTAAGGATAAAAAACATAATGCGTAGGCTGCTGATGTACATGATCGCCTAGACCGCGGGTCATCACCCTCCATAAAATTGACTTGCTAGACAGGAGGGGAACGGCGGATCAAAAGAAAAAAAATATGACTGGAAAGGCTAAGGAGACGCAATGGGGGGGGGGGGGGGTGGAGGAAAGTAAAAATTCACGTCCCCCAAATTGACACGAGGTACGGAATTGGACGTTTTGCGATACCAAGCCTTGATTTGAATTGAGCGGCAGAACGCGGATGGTAGGAAAATTACAAAAATTTAAAAAGTAATTTTTCTTAATATTAATGTTAGGAATATAAAAATTAGCTGGCCGGATGGCCTATTCTGAGCAATGAAATAATATGATCTTAATTTTACAAACGGATAGATAATATTGAAGATAATGACAAAAGACAGTGTAGTTTACATCATCGACAGACTGCCTTGAATAAAAAGTGTCGTTATTTGCACACAAAACACGACCTTGGGGACGCAGGTGTTCAAAGTTACTTATTATGGAGGAGAGGGTTTTTGAGCGGTAGCTGTGTCTAAATATAACTTTTTACGACAAAATTTTAAGGGGAGAGAAAGGTTGCTTCAAAAATCAAGCACATTTTTTTTTAGAAACACAAGTAGAGACGGACAGACTAACAGATAACCATCCATACTTGACTGAAGCATGACTGAAATGACTTTAGTGTAGAAATTTGAAATTTAAAGTACAACTAGGCAGTGATTGGCCACAGACAATCATATCATTAGCGCTCAGACGCGAAAGTGGGGTCATTCTTCAATAATTGTTCAGTGTTAGACACAGATTTTAAAGTGTGGTGTTTTCCCATATGAAAGACAGTGAATAAATTTAGGGACGCCATACTATAGCCAGCAGCTCAGCTGAGTTTTGCTAGCAATTCTGTGTTATGTATTCATAATCTGGTAAGATTGAAATTATTTCTTTATATATTTTGAATATTGTTTCATGTTCGAGTGATTTGATACTGCCATATCAAAATCTAGCCTTACAAACAAGTAGGGATTTGCTCTAGACCCCCCGCCCAAGTCAGGGTCTAGGGACCAACAAGGTACATAAACTACAGCAAGGATTATGCAAGATAGATCAAGCGTTGAAACAGGTTACCTATCTTCTTTTAGGGCCGACAACTAATAAATATTTTTCAGAATCTATGGTCTGGGAGGATCTGTCTGATGTAGGCCCACCATGGTAACTGTGCTGTTTGGTCAGAGAGATCTGACCTGTCTGTATGATGTGGTTGTTGTGTCAGTGTTGTGTCCAGACGTGGGTAGAGAATAGATTTTGACACATGGCCCATACTTTGATTGCAGAGCTGTGAGTTTCTATCGACAACAAAGCAGAGTCTATTCGGTGGGTGACTGTACTCGAGTGTATCTGTGCAGTTCTTGTGACAGAGACCACCATTATTGCCCGCCAGCACGGAGAGGTGGGACCGCAAGTTTTCAGCACCAGAGCTACAAAAAGATGAGTGAGCCTCTGGTCTGCTGGACATTCACCAACTATTGGTAGTGACTAATATCCCCGTAAAAATTTCCCACCATTTTCTGGACATTGTGTAGTCAATATAGACAGGTGTGATGAGGCCACCCCAACAGCACAAACAGTAAATATCCTCCCAAAGAGATGACTACTCGAACTTTTTTTTAATAAAACTAACTAGTCTAGTACTTAAATAGGTACGCTCTTGCATTTATTATGTAACATTCCATGCATTTTTTTTCATAAATTTTCAATCCTTCTTTTAAAACAAGTTCTGGTCACATAAAACTTGATCCAGAACCAATAAATGTAATATAATTATATCAAAAACTTTATACACGTGAGTTAGTTCAGTGTATTTTAACACTTGTTAATCTTATTAGTCTTCTTAAATGTCTGTGGGTGTATTTATAACTAACACACCACATTACACATCATTACCCTAGACACTTTACGTAGCCACATTCATTAAGAAAAAAAAAAATTAAGTGTGAGGTCGTAGTGGTAGCAAGAAAGGCCTTCTGATAATTCTCAACTACATTTTATCTCAGGAGCCTTCACAGCTGGCCTCATACAATTTACATGTAGTACCATCATCATCATACAATACCATCAATACCACTACACCAGGGCATAACAAATCCTGGGAACCGATTATCAAGGTTCTGTAACTTTTAGTGTGGTACTTCTGCTCCTGATGTTCATTTTATTTTGATAATGTCATTACAAAACAAGATGATAGCATTAATATTTTAAGTCTGTGCCAAAGTTTTGGAGATGGTCCCAAAATAATGAAAAAATCTGTTGTGCCCTGAATTCAACATTTTAATTATCAATGTAAAGTCGGTCAACTTACTTTTGTCAGTATCAGAAATGCTTTGGCTTGTACCTAAAAAAAATAAGATTTAGATAAAGGATTCAGACAATGCCAAGAGATGAAGTAAGTGAAAAATGCTGAAAGCACTGCACTCCACTCAGTTTATAAACTAATTTAAAATATTTACTAAAATAATCAATCCAGGAAAATCATATATTTATTGCTGTCACCAAACAAATAAATAAAACTAACATATTTATTGCTTAAATTAATCTACGGCAAGAGACAGCAGAGTGGCAGGATGTTTGTAATGTAGTATGGCTCAACTTTGCTCCAGTTAATCCATCCCTCTGTCACTGTAATTAAGGTACATGATTTTTAAACATGGATTTAAAGACAAAGATAAGTGGCGGAGCTTAGAAATGTAGGGCAGAAGGTGAAAGAATGTGCAAAGCTTTATCCATTCTTGTGAAAGAGAGTGCTCTTTATCAGCTGACTTGCTGGCATCCACCATGCACTTGCTATTAGGTATGCCTTAGACAATGTTATGCTGTACATTAAGGTCTTCTTTCTTTGATCCTTAGCCGCCGACTGTCAAAGCAATCAGTGGCCATCATGCTTGGTGGTATCTTGTACGGCAGCAACAAAATGCTTCCACTTTGCTCGGTCGGTGGCCATCCTTTGTGCAATGCCCCAGCTCTGGTTCATTCTTTGCATCTTGGCCTCCACAGTTCTCCGCCAAGTTGTTTTTGGTCAGCCTCTCTTTCGCTTTCCTCCAGGGCTCCATAGCATAGCTGTTCTTGTGATTGCATCGGGATCTCTTCTGAGGAAGTGGCCAATCCAACTCCAGCTTCTGCCAGATATGAGGGTGTGTATGTCCTCTTGGTTGCTCTGAGTAAGCATTTCTTGGTTGGTGATGGTATTCACCCAAAAGATTCTGAGAACTTTCCTTAGACAGATTGTTTGGAAAGAGGACAATTTTGACATTTCCCTCTCTGTTACTCTCCAGCATTCCACACACAGCTCTCATATATAATGTCTTAGACCTAAGGGTCTTTTATATATTTGGACATGCGCCCTAATATAACCGACTAGGTTGAACGGGACGCGCCTCGCCAAAATGAGGCAAAACCTTATTTTTAAAAAAAAGCTCTCATATAATCTTAATTTTGTGTTTGTGCTGTACTGGGAAGACTTCCAGATGGTGTTTAGACTAGCAAAAGCTGTTTTTGCTTTATCCATTCTATTGTTGATGTCTTTGCTTGTTCCACCATTTGGTGTCACTATACATCCTAGATAGGTAAATGTGTCTGTGTGTTCCAGCTTCTGGTTCCTTACTGTTATGGGCTTAGGATTGCCCACATTGAGTGTCATGACCTCTGTCTTCTTTAGATTGATGTTCAGACTCACCTGTTGGCTTTACTTATTCAGTCTATCTATTTTTTTCTTGGATGTGTTGATGTGAATGTGCGAGAAGTGGCATCCACCATAAACTTAATATTAGGTTAAGCCTTACACAATGTTATGCTGTACATTAAGGTCTGGAGATCTAAAGTTATAAAACAAATTATGTTAACGAAGTGTAGTCATGTGTACACACGTCTTCTCATCAACATACCAGCAGTGGGAAGTAGTAATGTTACAAATTTGTCCTGTTCTTGATGAGTTATCACATTACTTTATTCAAACTTAACACATTAACTACCGCGAGCCGGTGGGACCAGCTTTTGAAATCCTATCATTTGGACCGCGAGCCGCTCTGAGCATCGATCTATGTTTAGTAATAAAACGAATGAAAAATATACTGAAACACTTTCTGATCTAGTTCGAGACTTTAATTTGCCACCGGAAAACAAATTCCCAAAGCATGGTTGTTGTAGAACACTGGAAAATTGATATTATGTTCATATTTTTCAGTGTTTTGGGTTAGTTACCAAATCGTGTAAAACTGTTTACCATGGCAACTAGTGATAGGACCACAAAAAATGCTTGTACAGTCTAACGGCTGAATTGGCTAGAAACTTGTTTCAACAATTGACTGATAGATCTAGCAACGAGGACAAGAGTTAAAACGGTGTGCACATTGTTTGAAATAGTGATTTTGATAGAGATGGGGCGCAAGCAGTTATAATTGTGAAAATATTGCAAGTCCTCGGCCATCGGAGGGCCGTTAAATAGCAACAACCTCTATTAGAGTTACAAATGGTGCTTATTGTAATAGTACATTCATTTATCTTTAAAATGACGTGTAATTCATAAACATCTGTAAACAATTATGAAAACTACAGCTTACTCTGTGCAGACACCTACAGGATGAAAATGGGAAAAAAAATTTAATTCGGCCACAGTGTGTTTTTCAATTCGGTAGTTAATGTGTTAATAATTTTCATCACTTTTATTGGCCTTTTTTGAAAAAAGGGCTCAAAGATGAAAAAGCAGAGTAGCTAAGTGGTTATTTACTGTAGTTCTTATCATCAGCTCACTGAATAGATGATATTAGTCTGCTATGGCCCGTGCACCATCTGAAGGTTATTTCTTCTCTTCTGTTGAATTGATGATAGGCATCAATTTAATAGTGGCCTGGATGCTCTGTCTTCAAAATATTTCCTGTATGAGCTCTTGATGAGTCTCTTGACTTCTGTGCTATGCTTGCGTTTGTCTAAGGTAGTTTATTACCCATCTTTTGTCAGGCTATCAGCCTCTTCATTCCTGATTTAATTAAACCAGTTAATAGCATCACAAAAATGTAGTAATCAATCAACTAAACAAAATAAACATACCACTTTCAGTGCAAATCAGGCTGAAAGACTGTTCAACTGTTAATCCATTGACGTAATGGCCTGTACTGTTAACACACCAGCAATAGTCTCCAAGGCACTGTTTGTAGCTGTACTCTCCAGTTGCCTGGCAACTGGGTATGAAGATGTCCTTTACCAAATATAGTTCTGGGTCTCTGGCTGTGAAGGGATATCAGTTAAGTGGTAAGTACCACTACGAAAGAGAACTTTATACTCTCATCATCATCTCCTTCTTTTTTACTCCATATAAGTACACATCACCACTGCAACTGGCCTTTTGAGGAAGCCAACAACAAAGGCAAACTTTTGCAGCAGTGGTTACTGTAGTTAATTTGTTCTGCATGATGAGGTTGCTAATCCCATTTACAACCTCATATTAGTCACCTTTTATGACATGCTTTAAGAGAGCACTACTGTAGTCCTAGATCTTGCTTTGTCTCCTCTGAGACAAAGAAAACTCACCGGCCTGTGGCACCAAGTTGAACATAAATGCCCCATGCGACACAAGGGAAGATAATAACATAGCATGTATCTTTATGATGGCATAAAAAGAGGTGCAATACAAAACTAACAATCAAGGAAAAACTGCAAAATATTTTTTCTTTCCTCTGCTTGTACCGTCAGCCAAGAAAGGACTACTAATCCTTCAGGCATATCGTAAGATAAAATTAATATAAGATCGTGCAAGGGGCTGGTAACCTCATTGTGTAATATAAAATGCCAGATAAGCTATCACTGCATTGGCACATAATTGCTTTGGTGTAAGCTTCCTGTAAGGGAACTAACTGCAGTAGTGGCCCCCCACGCTCCATAAGAAGCAAAAAGAGTCATGATGAATGTATTGTTAACCATTACAGGAGATAAGTTTCCATTCCTGTGCAATACGAATGAACCCATTTCCATTCCTGTGCAATAAGAGTGAACCTGTTTCCATTCCTGTGCAATACGAGTGAACCTGTTTCATTCCTGTGCAATACGAGTAAACCTAGTTGGCATCATTCACTTTTTCTGAAAGACTTCATTAAAGTAAAACAACCATTTTCCTTTTGGATGCTTCCATGTAACTAAGCCAGATCTGTTACTGAAGATTTATGATATCAGAGTAGCAGTAGTTGCCCCCCTCAGTCATAACTGATTATGGGAATGTGCCCTTGAGATGACAGCCCTCAGCTGCTTTTTTTTCCCTGGTGTTCCTTTTGGGGTGTTTTTTTCTCTACTGTTTGTTGTCAGAGCTTCTTTTCACCCATAGTGAGTTTGGGAGTTTCCCCAAGTGCATGTTATGAGGTGGGTAAAGATGGCAATACTCTCCCACTGTTGCAAGTAACCCCTGCAACCATGCTCTATGCCATGGGTTTTTGCTCATTCCCCCCCCCCCTTCTGAGCCTCATTTACTTCTGGGACCCCCCCCCCCCCCCCCATAGTAGCTGTTAGCTGGAAAAAAAGTACTTTAAAAATCTTACTGTGGCCACCTAGAAATATGGCATGGCCCCCTGGAGGACATAGTCCATGTTGAGAACCACTGCTCTATGCCAGTTGGGCAAGATGGAATACAAATCAAAAGAAAAAGTATCACTCAAGACATGAAATGTTAATATGTACCTTTTGGCTCGTAATTTTTTTTTCTTTCTGGCCTCCTCCTCCTCCTCATCATCATCTCCTTTTTCACTCCTTATAGAGCATGGAGCCATCACTGCAGATGGTCC
Organism: Oreohelix idahoensis; assembly: GCA_024509875.1. Classification (NCBI taxonomy): domain Eukaryota; kingdom Metazoa; phylum Mollusca; class Gastropoda; order Stylommatophora; family Oreohelicidae; genus Oreohelix; species Oreohelix idahoensis. The sequence continues at coordinate 312,172 of JAMPIV010009520.1, read as the reverse complement.
CTTAAAGAAAGTCTACGCCAAAGCAAGAACTCTTGTCACTGTGGTTTCTGTTGCAAGTAGTTTATACCTTGAGGTTGCAAGTAGTTTATACCTTGAGGTTGCAAGTAGTTTATACCTTGAGGTTGCAAGTAGTTTATACCTTGAGGTTGCCAGCCTCATGCACAGCATTATATTAATGGCTTTTTATGACATGCCTGAGGGTGATTGATTGATTTTTGGACCCTGCACAAAATGGGAAAGCCAGTTCAGCCCCATATGGGTTATAATTTAGGTATATAGCATTCCTATTCTATATAGTACACTACATTTGTTGTTTTTCCAGACTCCAATATCTCTCGCGCTTGGTGTGGTGTTTCCTAACATCTGTAGTGTCTATGGGCTATTCCTTCCATGTTCTTAAGTGTATCTGCTTTACCCTGATGCGTTTCAAGGGGCTTGTACTTTGGTTTATTGTATTTTTCTTTCTCACATATTTCAACTGAAATTATCTCAAATACTTCTAATGGGCATGTGCTGCTTTTTTATGTTTGGTAAGTTATCTTACTTCTAGTACATAACATTATGTTTGTATATTTTGTTCATCCTTAATTATTCTAGGGTGTAGCAGTTCTATTCTTTGTCTCCTCAGAGAACCCGTGAATTATAAGTGCTTCTGACCTCACATTCCTTTTGAAGTTCTCTCAACCCACCCTTAGGGATAGAGGACATCCCTTCCAGTTTGGGAGACTGTTTTAGAAGAATCTTTGCACTCTTATTGCATGCAGAATTACAGTAAATCTTACCTGTACAAACTGCTGTAACATTACAAATGACCTCAGGTGTGTAACATTCTGCATCATACTGAAGTTTGCAAGCAGTATTAGAGACACTGCAATTTACATTCTGTAACATCACAAAAATTGTGTTATTTTAATAAACTTCAGTTCAAAGGCCACAGATCACCTTCTATAACACCACAGACACATTTTTAAACTTATCTTCAGCAATGTCACTATTATGAAATGTGGTAATGACAGGACTAGTGTTGCGCACAGATTCTTTTGGGTGGTAGTCTGTGACGCACAGATTACTGTTGGTAGGCATAAAAATGTAAAGTATAACTATTTGTCTGATGAAAAGTATTTTATTTAAGAATCAATGATTCTTAGTCTAAGGGACAGAACCCTGATTGATCGATGTTATATTCGGTTATTTGGGTTATCTGTTCTTGTGTCTCAATCTGGCGTATGAATACTAGATTTACGTCATTTTTCATCTGGTATGGCCAGAAACAGATTGGTCTTGCTTAAAATGTTTATGGCCCGAATTTATATTTATTCCTTGACTATTTAAGGTGATTCGGTCTTATATCTTTGTATCTTTGTATTTCTATGTCGGACTATTTTGTGAGCTGAACTCTGGGGTGAAAGGCTTTTCTGCGCATGCGTCGATTTGGGGTGTCGACAGAGAAGGCTGCTGTCATGTCGTCGCTGCTATGGGCTGGTTCGACTATAATGTCTGAAGATTGATCTCTGTGATTTATTCTAGGAAGGAGATTGTTTCTCTGTATGACTGTAGTATCAGAGATTCTCCTAATGTTGATTATTAACGTCAAGGAATGGCGTGCGTTATTCGCTAGTGTGTGTTTACCTAAAGCCAGGTAAAACCAAAACCTTTTTTGCTGAACTTTTTTGCAAAGCCTAGATGAGAGACGTATTATCGTATATCTAGGATTGTTGACTACAGATGAAGATGACGTGTTATCTAGCAGCACTAGATTACTTGATGTATCCAGCCTTATTGATAGCAGAAATGTATAGAAGCCCAATGAGGACATTTATGAACGAATTACGAATTAATTCTGCTTCATAATTTTTCATCCTGGGTGAGCGAAGCTCACGGAGGAGAGCCATTTTTTGGATCCCGCCATTGTAAGCGGATCATCATCGGAGAACAGAAAAGGTCTTATTATCTGATGATAATACAGAGATCTACATATTTTGAAAACCCACTACTGTGGTTTAACATTGCTGCTATAAACATTGGATGAATTTACGGCTTGAGAAACTTAGCCAGGAGAAGGTTCTGTCAGTGAACCATTGTTGATGATTGTATCCACCTTAACTGGCGCGATTAGTCAGTTGAAGCATGAGACGATAGACAACCAGAATATTGAGTGCTTGCCTGCTATCGTTCCATTATATTTACCACTACATGAATGTACATCTGATATTGTCACCCATTTTTCAAGTATACGATGATTTTTGTGCCAACCTGTTCAAATGACTGTAGTCGTGATGTCGAAGTGTACGTCCATTATTAAATGTATGAAACGTCATCAGTGGTCTGCCCTTTATTGACTTCAAGTTATGATTGAGTGAGTGACCTGTCAACCTAACAGAACTATACACCCATTCGCGTTATTTACATCTACACTCTCACTCTATGTCAACACGGTTCCTTGTCAGCGCTCCAACACTTGACGTACAAGGTGACCTAACTACTTAACACTGTGTCGGGAAGAGTTGACCATTCATAACCTTATGAAAGCAGTATCTAACAACTCATCATGATCATCACCACCAGCTCCACCATCACTTTATCATCATCATCATCAGCTCCAAGTTTCATCCAGTTATTCTTATTTCTGTCTCACATTTCCTTCTACTCTGAGGGGTCAGAACTGTCTTCTGATGTTGGCCAAGGGCATTATCTATGTGCATTCTATCCACCTCCAGCATCTTTTCCACATTTCTAGCTCAACTGATATTTGTATGGTTCTCTCCTTTGCTTTTACAATGATGATCCCATTATACTTTATAAGCTATTTATTCTGCCTAACCATTTGTGTATGAATATCTGAAGCTTTTATGTTTATTGTTTTTGTCAAGTCAGTGACAATGCAAGTTAAAAATATAAAAAAAAAAGGGGGGGGGGGTTAGAGACTTCACTATACTAGGTCCAGCATCAAGAGGCGGGATGACCAGTTGCCTGCCTCACTGCCTTTTGCTTCCCTAACTCAAGTGCAAAGTTAGGTTACCCATTTACAGCTGGGTTGACTGATGTGTTTCGATACCATGAATTGAACCCGGCACCTTTGCCATGACAGACCAGTGCTCTAACCACTCTGTCAATTGGACGCTCACAATGCAAGTACCCACTGTAAATTTCATTCATTCATGAAATATTTCTGCCTCACAGGATAAGCACTGGTGTTAATTACCAGTTTGCACTTTTCACCTCAGTGTGAATTTTGAAATACAGGTATATAACCTATAAAGGTAGTTGACACAAACACTCACTATTGACTACAACATGACAAATCAATACTTACCAAACATGGGTTTGAACTTGGGGAACCTGAAAAACAAGGAAATAAAATTGTAAAACAAAAACTTTTTATTTCCTACTTTGTCTACTTGTTGCCACCTGGTTTTTTTTTTCACTTTTTCTTAAACATGTAATGAATTTTCTTAATGGATTATCTGTGTGGATTAATACTGATCATATCATTAACTGAAACAAAGGTTGTTCTTTCACTTCTTTCAAAGGTTTTCTTATCGCTGGACACACTAGGTCACAGTTGATTTCACCGGTAGTACCCATTTTTATTTATTTTTCTCATGTGTCCTTCTTAGCTCTCACTTTCTTTCCTTTCCCTGATGAAGGCCTTGTGTCCACAATGTTGGCTATTTTCCTTATCTTTTGTCCCGTAAGATGAACTACATATTTTCAATTTTATGTTCATATTCATCTACCCTATTCTAAGTCTTACAGCAATTTACCTTATTTTCCTCTTCTTTCAGTAAACAACAGATATGGACCAGAAAGAACTTTTTGTTTTAATGCTGGATTAAACCTACAAAATACTTAATCCACCTGAGATATAAACAACGATAATTTATTCTATAATTATGAGCTACCACAGCACAAAGCACAAGGGTTTGTTAGCCACTGAACTGCATTAATCATGACCTGTTTAATGAGATGTCTGAACACAGTTATGAGGCTTACAGGTATCATAGCATTCCTCTGGTGACTGAAAACGGTTGTTATTTCCTTTACACAGGCCCCAGATGAACATGTCACATTTACCAGATGCTGGGTCAAAGTACCATTGACTTTGGAAACCTTTGCAGGAACTTGTATCAGGTTGTAGCTGACATCTTTCAGGGTAGGCTACAATAAGGATTGTAAATACAGTATTTGTAATGTAACTAAAGAATGTTATAAACATTTGTCTAAAGTAAACTGTGGACCTGAAATAACGCGCTTGATATAACGCAGGATCCTTTATACCGCAGTAAGAGGTTGGACCCCAATTTTGCCAATTACCCCCCTTTTTACGTACATAAATTTTTATAATTTAATAATAAAAGCAAAAAAAAATTTGAATGAAATCTTTATTTTTAGTATCCAAAGTAAAAGATGTACAAGATTAAAATATCTTTTATTTATTTTTTTTGCCCATTCACGTGTAACAATAGTTATTTAAACTTAGGCTAGATGTGCTTCAAGCGCTTTATTCTCTCAAACATCAATAAATTTACATCAAAATAAGGAAATTTGATACAACACAAATTCACATATAACGCAGTGCCAAAGTCACAACCTCGACATCTGCATTATATCAGGTCGATTCTTCTTCTCTTTCTTCTTCTTCTTTGATCCTTAGCTGCCGACCATCAAAGCAGTCAGTGGCCATCACACCTGGTGGCGTCTTGTAGTCAGGTCTATAGTGTAGTATTATTAAAGAAGATTCTAGCTGGAATAGGATTTAAAAGATAAAGAGCAAAGTATCAAGGTAATTATTTGCATGCTATAATCAGTCTCTTGTTATTTCACATAGGTCTTGTACCAGTCCGTATTCTTCTATACAAACACCTGAAAACCGAAAAATTCTCAAAATCAAAAATTTCTTTGAGCGGCTCTGGGCTACTTTTGAGCAATTTTTTAAACACATTTTGGGAGACTTTTGGATATTTTTAGCTTTTTTTGCACGTGATTTGGGCAACATTTGTAAACCTAAAGAATTCAGTTTTTGAAACAGATGTCCCCGATAATTTCAGATACAATGATACGGACCTATAGAACAAAAAGAGTCTTTAATAACCTCTTCCTTTTCACAAACTCAACATCTCATGCAGGCTTTACTAAGCTTATCCTTTTATAATGTCAACATCACTCACCATTTCCCTTTTTGCTCCTGATAGAGCATAGTGCCACTACTGTATGTGGTTATCAGGAAACCTGCACAAAAGCATTAATTTGCTCTTGCAGGGATAGTTTCTGTAGCAATTTATTTTCCATGATGAGGTTGCCAGTCCCGTGCACAACCTCATTTTTGACGATCATCAGTTTCCTTTGTACTACTTACGCAGCAAGCAGCCACCACTGCAGCTGGTCCGCTCACAGAAGCCTGCACCAAGTAGTCACATGCTCTTGCAGTGGGGATTTGTTTTACATGATGAGGCAGTAAGCCCCATGCTGCACAACCTCCTATTGGTTGCCTTGTATGACATGCCCAAGAGTACAGTAGTCCTATTCTTTCTATGTCTCTTCAGAGACTCCCCCTAGGAACTACACGAAGCAGCATCATATTTCTTCTTCTTTCAACTTTCAAGTCCTCACGGCATACAGGCCTTCAACAAACTTATGCCAAGTCTTCCTGTCCTGTGCCATTCAGTTCAAGGTATCTCATGACACCTCCGTTCCCCCCATGTAGCAACACAGACTCCTTTCGGCTTTCCCTATGTTGCTTCATGTGCCTCCCTGCCAGAGGACCTTCTAACTTGGATGGCTAAGTTTTATTTTCTTTAGCTACCGTAAAATCTTGCATATAATACGCACTCGTGTATAATACGCATGCTTGATTTAGCCCAAAATTTTCTGGTAAAATGGAAATTCGTGTATAATATGCACCATAATTTTTCAAGATTTTATTTTATGAAACATTTGTTAAAAAACTGAAAGTATAATAACAAACAGAAATAGGTACACAACACCTAAATTTTAGGTACTTTAGGTACTCCCTCGTCATCACTCTCACTAGAAAGAAGCTCATCTAGTGTTGTCGAGTCAATGCCATCATAATAAATATCGCCATCATCTTCATCCGATGACACCTGTTCTTTCTCCCACAAAACGTCGTCCTCGCTGCCGTCAAGTTTATTCGAAATACAACATTTGAGGAAGCCTTGTTGAATTATAGTCTTATCTAATTCCTTCCAATCAGCAAGTACCCACTATGCGACATCTGTGAGAGTTGGTTGATGCATACGGCCACCAGCAGTATATGTGTGATTACTGTCGCTTAACCATGCATTCCATTTACGATGGATAGCATCTTTCATCGGCTTATTAACAGCGACATCTAAAGGCTGCAACAGACGGGTAATGCCGCCTGGAATTATAACCAGATCAGATTTGATTTTCTTCATTTCCTTCTAGATAGAAGGCATCCGATGACACCGAAACAAGTCGAGCACCAACATGGAAGATTGTTTTCGGAGACCACCTGGACGTGTTGCCCAAACACATTTTAACCAGTCAATGGTTAGTGCTTCATCCATCGATCCTTTAGCATGAACACGGATGTGTACACCTTTCGGAAATTGTACTCCTTTTAGTAGAGTCTTTCTCTTAAAAATTATGAAAGGCGGCAACTTTCCTCCATCTGCAGTACACACTAAAATTAACGGTGAAGTGAGACTTCTCGTGTCCAGTTGTACGTATAGACACAGTTTTTAATGCCTTTCGTGTCTACTGTGCTGTCATAGGGCATATCGAAAGTCAGAGGCGTTTGATCGGCGTTTCCAATCTGTGCAAGGTCATAGATATGTTCTTTTCTCAATTTGATTATGTACTTTTAGAACTCCAGAAGCTTTTTTTCGTGGTCATCTGGAAGATGCTGCGCGATAGTAGTTCTTCGACGACCTGAAAGACCATGTCGCTTCATAAAACGAACTGCCCACCCATATGACGCTTTAAATGCTGTTGTGCCTGTTTGAGATTTTTTTCAGTTCCAGAGTTTTAAGTTGGATTTCAATGCATGAAACACTGATGCCTTGCTGCCTTCTATCCACTACCCACTTCAATAATGTTTTTTCTAGGTCTGGAAGATCTGGTGGTGACCCACGATTTGCCTTTTTCTTGCTAGACAACACTTGCAGCGCCTCTTTGTTTTTTCGCCATAATCGAATGTTGCACTCGTTAATGGAAAAATGTCGACTTGCTGCCCGATTGCCATTAGATTCTGCATATTTTACCACTAAGAGCTTTTCTGCTGCAGTATAACATTTTCTCGAATTCATTTTTAGGGCTCAAAATAATAAAATGACAAACTTCACAACCAAGCTTAATAACAAAACAGATTGAAGACCAAGAGTGCGAAATGCATTTTGCAACAATGTCTGACACATAAGAAAACACATGGCCCATTCAATTTTGCGCCATTTTTCACTGTCAAATTGTGACAAAAATTTGACAGACTTTCCAATGTAGGTTACTTTCGATATCGAAAATGACATATTTTTTAGTACTCACGTATAATATGCACCCGAGGTTTAGCGGGCAAAAATGAGTAAAAATTGTGCATATTATACGCGAGATTTTATGGTAACCTGTCCATGTGATTGTTGAGGTTTTAATGATTTTAAATGTCTGCAGTATGGGGTAACCGGAATCATGCCCAACCCTCCTTAGTCACTTTTGATGTATTGCATGGTAGGTCACAGTGTTATAGTTTTTTGCTCCCATTTGGGCCAGAGCAATACATGGGTGAACCTCATATGTAGTCACCTCTTATTTAGTCACCTCTTATCTAGTCACCTCATATTTAGTCACCTCATATTTAGTAGCCCTTATTTAGTTGTTACGAGCTTTATTTTCTTATGTGGGCATATTTCTCTTGCCTTGAATTTCTCCTCTGACTGGACTGTCATTTTTTACTGCAGTAAAGTTAGTATATTGCCATAACTTTAGGTTTCTGCAGTAATATTGGATTCCGGATATTCAAGCATATTATTTCTCATTATATTTTTGCCCATTAGTCTGTCATTCAAGTTTCTTGATATCTCTTCGGTGTGTGTGTAATCAACCCAACATGGTCGATCAGAACTCTTGAACGAAGAACAGAAGTGCTTAAGTATGCAGCACAAACTTCTGCAACTCACAAGCAATCAACAGGAATGCCTGAATGACGACTTTTGCATTTATTATCCATGAATACCACATCATATGATAATTGACGACAAAAACATAAGGTTCATATATCACGTAGACAGTAGCGAACACTGTGCATTAGCCTCAGCTGTTTGACCTCTACACGGTCAAGTTAACCTTTACTTTAGCACATTAACTCTTCAGAGTTGTAATATCTAGCACTGTTAGCTTCTTTAGAATAATTACGCAGTAAACGTATTTCAATAGCTTACCATACCTTTAGCTTCTCTCTTAGGAGCCTTATTATTTATTAAATCTCTGGCTAGTTTCTCATATTTAATTTAGCTGCTCACGCCATCATAATCTGCCATAAATGAACCTGTTAACCTTAATCTACACACACCATATTACATTAATTTAATATTTGTGTTCTTCTCTTCTTCTTCTTCCCTCCTTAGCCATCGACCGTCAAAGCAGTCAGTGGCCATTACGCCTAGTGGCGTCTTAGGGCAACAGCAGATAGGTTTTCTTTGCCATTGTTTCCCATCACGCCTATTGGCGTCTTTAGGGCAACGGCAAATCAATCCATCTGCTGCTGTTTCCGTAATCGAAGTGACTGGCAAACGGGTGATCAGCCCGTTGGTAATATTTGTGTTATCCACCGATAAAACGCGTACCATACATTCTGGATTCAAACGTCCTTATACCTTACATTTGCGATTGGCTATTCAAAGCCTACACTTATATCTTTTAGTGGGCTAACCACACATAATCTAAAAAAAACCACTGCTCTATGCCCTAAGGCCACATGTCGACTCTGCGTAACCAAGTCTAACACGTCAGCAAGTAACGTACACATAGCGTTAGGAATCTGACTAGAGGCAATGCTGCATAGTGCGACCATCTCAAATAAAACCAAACAATGATGCTGGCAAAACCATGCGGCAGTCCTCAACATTAGTCACCTAAGGGAGTAGTAGTCCTATTCATTTAGTCTCATAATAGACTGCCCCCCTTCCCTGGAAATTATATGGGACAACCTTGTAAAATTGTTGTCATCCTCATGACATAAAATAATCAGGTCATTTTCTTTGATGCGCCTTAGGGAGCATGGAGCCACCACTTTCATTGGCTCCCTTGCAGGAAGTCTGTGCATAAGCACTTTATACTTTCGTGTAGCGTAGGAGTTAGCCTTATGAAGCATTCTTTCTATATCTCTTGAGGAGCCCCCAGAAACCAAATAGGGTTTAAAACATTAAATCAATAGACTGTATTCCAAACTCACCTGTGCTTAATGACTTCAGTCGTGCAGCTTGTGCAGAGCTCTTTTTGGATACTGAAGTGCCACCTACATCCTCACCCCTGGCAATAGCAGCATTTATCTGATGCTCCTGAACAGCAGCAGTTGCCAGCTTGAGTTCCTGTTCACATGGAGTCAGATCTGAACAAAAATCAAAATGAAAAATAAATAGCAGAAGTGGTACAAGCAACTAACTAAATTAAAAGTTATTTTTTGACATTTAGCAATGAGATAAAAGATAAAAAAAATAGAATGGCACTAAAAAAAAACCAAAGAGATTAAGTTATTGGAGAACAGTGGAAAAAATCTGCATCAGTGTCATGAAGACCTCCCAAACCAACCTACCAAAATGGAAATGTTAAATGATTATGAGGAGCCAAACTACTGCCATGAAAATATATCTGTCGATACAGAAATCCCTGAAATAAGAAAGAAAGGCAACCAGATCCCTCGACAACTTAAAATTTTGGCTCAGGAGATGATTGAAGAAAAGTATAGCCCCAAAGAGTGGACACACACATACAAAGATGGATACACATAGGGAGCAGTACAGAATGGTGGTGGAGGCATATTTATTAGATTCATAAATGGGAGGAACACCCGTTAGGCCTTCCCAAGTGGAAAGATCTCCACTTTCAGGGAAGAAGCTATGGCACTACTGCAAGCTTTGAGAATCATCACTAGATCAGAACAGCAGCTACCAGTACAAATCTGCATTTTTTTTCTAAAGAGTTTAACAAAATACTTTCACAATAGTAAAAGCACACATGAAGATGAAACAATTTTAAAAACTATAGAAGCTTGAGAATTAGTAAAAGAACATAAATCATGTATGAAATATTCTGATCAGAATGTTTAATCTACCAAAACAATAAGCAAATACAACCTCTGAAAGTGTGAATATAGATAAAGTAATGAGACATACTAGAATTGCTTTGGCAGCTAGCGCCTTCAATAGATTATCTAACATTTGGAAATTACGATCATTGAATATACATACCAAGCTTCGTCTGTTTAATTCAAATGTTATCTCAGTGTTAACATACGGCTGTGAGAGTTGGAAAATAACAAAATCATTGGAGAACAAGCTGAATACATTCGAGAACAAATGTCTTAGAAAACTCATGAACATCAGTTGGAAAGAATTCAAGACTAATCGACAAATAAGAGAAGACTCTAGGCAGAAATATGTCTCCGACTATATAAGGAAAAGACGATGGTCATATATCGGTCATGTCCTACGAATGCAAAACAACAGAATACCACTACAGGCGCTCACTTGGGTTCCTGAGGGTAAGCGGAAAAAAGGAAGACCAAAAGAAACACTCAGAAGAACAATAATAAGAGAAGGAAGAACGTTGGGCCTAAATAATGTGCAAGAGCTAAGAGGAGTGGCGTCACAACGAACAACCTGGAGAGCACTGGTTTCTGCCTTATGTGCCGTGTTTGGCGCTTAAAGAATTTATTATTATTATTAATGAGACAGAGGAAATCCTAACAAGAATGCTTAAACAATAAAACACCACAATTAAATCAAAAATGAATTTGTATATTTGATGATTGCATAAACCAACTTCTGTTTCTAGCTGGCAATTCATGCAGGAATATGAATAATTAGATCTACCATTCACAAACTGACCAGCTGTCTAACAAATATTAAACTGAAACAACAACTTTATTTTTCTCTGTCATCAGTTCTCTTCTCCATGTGATTTTTAAAAAAAAATCTCCTTTCTTTTCCATTGTTGATTCCAGAAAGATTGCCTTGCTATGCAATTAGGCGGTTTCCTCAGTGTGTGTTCTGTCCTCCACCAATGTCTGTTCTTCACTTTTTATTCTACTGATATTTCTCTGGTTCATATTGTCAATTTCACATTGATGATCCTGTTGTACAATCTTAATCCTTCTATTCTGCACAGACACAAAAATCATCATCTACAACAAGTACAAATACCAGTTGAAGAAAGAAGGTGATATATATGACAGATATGACCCAATACACCAGCAATAGACACCAGCAGACTATCATTTTCTGCCTGAAAACTGGCCACTGTAGATTAATAGGCCACCTCTATCGCCTCAGGATATCTCATACAAATGAATGTCCATGTGGAACCGGAATCCAGACCCCTAACACATTCTCCAAAACCGCCCAGTCCATGATGACCCACAATGCCTGAGCCGGCGAGTGGGTGCTGAGATCAGGAAGAAACTATGGGGCTGCCGCCCTGACCTGGAAAAGACTGTCCTGGTGACAGGCCTGCAGACTTAGCATGACTACAAACTGAACGCAGAAGAAGAAGATGATCCTCTGCCCCATGTATTGTTATGATCTTTGTCATTGTTCTGTGGATTTTCATAACCAAGTGCTGTGACCTCTCATTCAGTATTCTTAATTGTTCCTCCATCTAGTATCACTTAAGAAATAGAAGGGCAAGATGATCATCAAAGTCTTAATCGCTGAGCAGTTTCATCAGTGTATTGAATTTGATGATGTTTTGATAATCATATCTATAGTTAGTGATAAGATGCATCCCTCTCAAACTCCAGAATTAAATATGTCAAAAGAAATAACTTGTTAATGATCAACAAATAAAGTCAAGCAAAATATGTAAAGTATAACTAAACAGTCACCGACCAAACAATAAAGTCAACATAACATGAAGTTCAAAAAACTTTATAACAAATCAACCAATCAAACAAGCTACCAAGATCTATACCTTCACTGCAATCAACCATTCTTCCATCAGTGCTGTAATACTCTGCTTTGCATCCACCACAAGGATTGATGAGACACACAGCATCAGGATGTGCAAAACAAGTCTGAGCACACAGGGTTTTGGAGCAGCAGTGGAAGTCCTTACCATTGTCACAAACTGTAAAACACAATGATGAAAGAATAATGATTAAGGATAGAGCATAAATAAGTACCATAATTATTAAATTTTCAAAATGTTATGCATAAAATATAGATTTCTCTGTGCAAAATAAAAAAAAAATAAAAAACAAATAACAACAAAACAAAACTCAAACCCATTTTTCAAGTACTGTTTTAAAAAATAAAAGATACCATTACTTGCCTATTGAGGCATATTAGGAATATGGTGTTAGGCCCATATTTTCTTGACCACACGGCACACGAGGGGTGATGTAGTCAGCATCACGCCGGCCTCCTTTAACCTTCCCAGAGTTGCTCTGGTACCCAATTCATGAGGCTGGGTCGACCCCAGAGCCATCTGCAGTCTAAAAAATTCCACCTCAACTGGGGATCGAACCATGGACCACCAAGCTTGGAAGCCAGTGCACAAACCACTGTGCTACTGAGGCTCTCAAGTACTGTTTAAGCTGATGATATTTCCATCAGTCCATGTACTAGTCTTCTTTTTTCTGTTAAAATTAGTTTAACGTACTGGCAGTAAGAAGATATGCAGTGATTTTATAGTTTTATCTTTGCCAAAAGATGACTGGCAGGCAGCTATTAGCCTCATCAACATGAACTTGGGGGGTGGGGGGTGGGGGAAATAGGAAATGAGTGTGCTTGTCAGCAAATTCATTTACTGTACGCAAAAATTACATAATCATGAATGAAACATCTTAACCAAAAACAGTGTGAATTAAGCTCAGAGAGATATCGATGCAAGGATGTAATATTGCTGCTAAATCTGGCAGAAACAGAGATAACTCATTCGTTCATTACCTTCCAGCTACCCCGGAAGCATAGATCATTCATGAACACCCTCCACGTCTTCATACCCCACGCCACCAAGGTCTTCTCATAATCTTTTTATCTCTTTCATGTCTCTCTCCAGTTCTCTTCTCCATGAGTTTTATTGGTCTCCCCTCTATTTCTCTTGGGCTGGGGATTCTAGAACAGGAATTGCCCTTGTAATGCTATCAGATAGTTTTCTCAATATGTGTCCTATCCAACACCAGCAGAACACCAAAAACATGTTGCTTCATAAAGAAAGTGAAGTCTTTTGGCACCATACATCTTCAGTTTGTAAAGATGAATGCCAAAATTATGATGACACATTACTGTCTTGTTTCCAGGGGTCTCTGATGAGATCAAAAAAGAATAGACCTATGCCTTCCTTGGCCAGTTTAAACAGGTGACTAACATGAGGTTGTACATGAGGCTGGCAACCTCATCATGTAATACAGTTTGCTACAGAGGTCACCGCTGCAAGAGCCTGTGAATATTTGGTGCAGGCTTCCGGCAGAGGTACCAGCAGAGGTGATGGCTACATGCCCCATTGGGAGCAAAAGGAAAAATGAAATGATAATATTATATGAAAAGTATTTCATGCAGTAACTCTCTGGCATGGAATTAAGCAAGAGAATTTTTCAGGTTTACATTTTTTACATACAGGATGTTAGTCATGGATAATTAGTAAACAAGCAGGAAAAGAACAAGGGCCACAGAGATGTGGTTTTATAGAAAAATACAATGGACAGCTATAAAAGTGATGAGGATGTACTGTAAGAGGCCACTGCACAAAGGAAGCTTATTCCTCATGTTAAAAGGAAGAAATCCACTTTCTTCGGGCATGTTATGAGAAGAAGAAAATTGGAATATATAATGAAAACAGGAAAGATTGAAGGAAACAGAACTAGAGGATGATAAAGAGGGAAGATATTGGACAATTTGACATCACGGCGTAGAAAGAAGTCAATGACAGAACTGATAAACAATCCTGGAGACAGGAAGTTGTGGAGATACATGATCGTCTACACCATACTGGATGGTACTTAAAAAAAGAAATAGAAAATAATATAACAATTTCGTAGGTTTAAAAACAGGCAAAAATGACAGTAAGTCACACACTATACTGGGAAGTGTATGAAAAGTTATATTAAAATGAAAGCATGTCTTGGTTAAACAATATGACAATGCAAGTATCGTCTGATCTTCCCGTAAGGTGCATGCATGCTACCTTCAGTACAAAATTTATCTCATCAAGCAGACATTAAAATCCCCTTGTATTTTTAACCAGCTTAAACCATCATTGAAATGGTATATAAGGACTGAACTATAAGCAATATTTTGAAACAATGTATTTGTTAGTGTTTAGGCTTTTTTTTTTTTTTTTTTTTTTTTGTTGAATCTCATCATCTCATCTCAACCCATAACCCGTCATGGGTCGTAGGGGTGCCATGGTGGAAGCATAAGCAGACATGGTCCTCCACTGCTCTCTATTTGTTGAATATATGCATTCAATTTTATACTTTTAATGTGCTTTATAATCTGGAAAAGTGTTTTTTTTTTCCTTAAATGTTCATAGTCTGTTCTTGTATGGTTGTAAGCCTGCCATAAATAAAGCATTTAATCTATTAGTCTATTCACGTACTAGTTTTGCTCCAGCTATGTGGAACAATGTTCTTTAAAAAAAAAGCTCAAGAGAGTGGGAAATAATGATTTTTAGTGGGAAACCTTCACAAAGGAAGATGATACCAATGGGCAAATACCAATGATGATCATCATCAGCTGCTTTCTCCTAACTGAAGGTCAAGCTGCAGTGGATCTCCAACGTCTTCTGTCTCTTGTCTTGATGGTGCACTCTGATAGGATTTTTTCTGTCCATCTCTTGATGCTATCCTCTTAATTATAGCGCTGTCTTCCTCTTGCACATTTGCCTTCAACTTTTCCTTGTGTTTTGAGCTTCAATAAGGTGTTATGTCTTTTTACATGGCAAAAATATTTTAGCTGTCTAATAGCTGTCTATTCATTAATTTTCTTTTCACTTTGAGGTTTTCTAGGACCTCATGATGATAACTAGGGGCAAATATCAATGATGATATGAAAGGGCAAACACCAATAGTGATACCAATGGGTAAACACCAATGGTGATACAAATGAGCAAATACCAATGGTGATACCAATGAATAAATATCAATAATGATACCAACTGGCAAATCTTACCAGAAAAATTCACTTGAGAGATGTCAATCTGTGACTGGTCAGCTTTCATCATCATTGACTCTGATGCTGGCAAATGTAAAATATATTTACAAGATGACATTATTTTTCTTTAACTCCAGCTAATACTATTCCCCTACCAGCACCAGCTCTTTCTTAATTCTTCAAACCTGTCTTAATTCACTAAACATTTAAACAATCAGTGACATAAGGATTTAAACAAATGCACCTCTGAAAACTTTAATATCTTAGGAATAAACCACTGGGATATAGTTCATATTTTCAAAATGAAATGAAACTTTTATCATCAAGTGTCATGTTGACAATGTAGGCAATAGCTCCCTAACAAAATTGCAGGAAAAAGTATCATCAGCAGCTAAAAATAAGCAATCTTGATTATAAATCTGTTCTTTTTTTTCTGCCATAAAGAAATCATTCCTGACTGTGAATTTAATGACCACCTTCTCTCCCCCTCTAGTATAAAGAAATGACTCCTGACTGAAGATAAATGACCAAACTCTTCCCTCCTCTAACATCACTAAATGATTCCAGACTCTAAAGATACGTGACCAAACTCCATCTCCTCTAGCATCAAGAAATCACTCCAGACTCTGAAGATAAAACTTAGCTTATATTTTATTTATCATTTTTTTCTTCCATGCCCATACTTCTTATCAAATAATATACAGCTAACTACTGCAATAAAACTTCATAATCATTACCCTCAGCTCCCCAAGGAGCATAGGCCTTCAACAAACGCATGCCATGTCCTCCTGGCAACAAGACTTACATTTTATAGTATTCTTCAGCCAATTTACAAGTTTTGAGTTATTTCCTCATAAATTCATTTGTTTACTACTTGTTTTAAAATATCACTTATGTGGAAAAATAAGGCATCTATTTAGGAGCCTGCATTATTGTTGTTGTTATTGTTGATCAGAATCAACGTCATTGCACTGCAGGCAAACCCATAGGTGCTCAGTCTCCTTCAGCAAATGTTGAAAAGTATGAATCTTAATTGTTTCTTTTGCATGCTGGTTGTTTACACGCTGGATGCATCCTCTCATATGGTCATCTCTGCTGGTCTTATGTTTGATGCCAAATTCCAGCAGTCTTAGCCTTGATGATTCATCGATTGCAGTGTCATTCTATAATAAGTGATCATTTATTGCCCTTAGTATCACTCTCTTATCCATTTCAAATGCACCTTCTATGGTTGCTCTTGAAGATAATATATCAGCTCTTTCATTGCCGCATACCCCTGCATGGCCAGGACATCTTGTGTGAAACCTAAAAACTGCCTGAGATGCAAAGAGTTCAATAACTAAACTCTCTTCTGCTCTAGCAGTTAAAAAAACCACACCTGACCCTGAAGTTATATGACTAAAGTTCCTACTCTCTCAATAATAAAATGTTGAGAAGACATTTGCTATGCAATAACTAGCAAACTGAAAGTGAAGGTAGGCAGAACAAGTGGGAAAGATTAAAAGAATAAACAAAATAAGATTAACATAGGTCTAGACTGTGTGAGGGAGGATCAAATAAAAAAAACAGTCACATCCCACAAAATATGGTGATTTAGTATCAAACTCACCTGAACTGCACTGAGGAACACCTCTTGTAATGGTATTGTTGATGTAATTTCCTTGAGGTGAGACACACCAGCAAATGCCCAAAGCAGGCTGGCATTGTTCACTGGCCCAAGTGCCATCCTCCTCACACCTATGACATACAACAGAAAAATGCTCACAGTAATATCACCTGTTTTACAGTAATCAAATTCCATAATT
Organism: Oreohelix idahoensis; assembly: GCA_024509875.1. Classification (NCBI taxonomy): domain Eukaryota; kingdom Metazoa; phylum Mollusca; class Gastropoda; order Stylommatophora; family Oreohelicidae; genus Oreohelix; species Oreohelix idahoensis. The sequence continues at coordinate 295,023 of JAMPIV010009520.1, read as the reverse complement.
CTCGCCGTTTGTACGTCGGTCACATCTAAGGGATGCAACTGTGGTTGAAAGTTAGACATTAATTGTATTGTTTCCCTTATATGTACTCTCCTGAAAATAGTAACACTCAACGAAGAAAATTCGGTGAATTGTGCAACACAAAGTGAGTGACAGTGATATATGAATAAAATGTAAGTTTTTGATTGTAGAACCCAGTTTCATTCCGGAAACGGATTTGACTCATCATTTTGTTAAAAATAACCTTAAAATGTAAGTTTTTGATTGTTTCTTCACGACAAAATTTTAATTTAAAGTATTGCAGACATTGTTGGAGCTACTCGCTGGAAATGAAATGGTTTATTGGAGCATAGATACCATGATTTCCTATGACGCAGTTGATTTCCCAACTGAGTTCCTTAACAAGCAGTGCCCAATCAGGAATGCCACAGCATTTGCTGAAATTAAAGGTTGCTGCATGTATCATGCTATTGTGAAATCTGAATGCAAAAACGGACTATTGAATGGCACGCGTTTGGTCATAAATGTCTTGCATTGGAATTCCATTGATGCAGAAATTATCACTGGCAGTAAGTAATAAGGGAGAACGAGTCTTAATTCCTCGCATTGACTTAGAACCGAGTGAGCGCAGTTTGCCATTTAGAATGCAACGTCGTCAATTCCCAGTGATTTTAGCATTTGCAATGACGATCAATTAGGCACAAGGACAATCTTTTGATCACGTAGGAGTTTTCCTTCCTGAACCTGTTTTCGGACATGGCCAGCTCTATGTCGCCCTCACCCGAGGAACAAATCATGAAAACTTGAAAGTTTTTGTTTAAAACACTTTTTATCAGGGAACATTCTTTGAAACAAATCCACTCACTTTCAAAAAAAATGTTGTCATCAAATAACTTTTATATTGAATTAAAACATATTTTAAAAATATATTACAGTTTTTGATTTACTTCCGTCGTTATTGACGGGTTATTGCGAGTGGATCTATAATCAATATCACCAATCAGCTCCCTGCGCAGTATAAAACTTTAATTATTTCTTAACAAGCCATCCTGTCTTGTGCCTTCAGTTACTTCCATATATTCTTTATCTTTTACCCTAGGGACTGCCTTGTAATGCTATCATCTGGTTCCCAGAAAGTGTGTCCCACCCACCTCTTTTCCTCATCTGTTACTTCCATGGTTTCCTAACCTTTTTTGTGCCATGGATCCCTTTGATTGTTCTATGAAGTCTATAGACCCCTCTGATTGCCCTTTGAAGTCTATGGGCCCCTTTGATTGTCCTATGAAGTCTATGAATCCCTTTGATTGCCCTGTGAAGTCTATGGCCCCCTTTGATTGTCCTATGAAGTCTCTGGACCATTTGATTGTCCTATGAAGTCTCTGGATCCCTTTGTCCTATGGTCTACTGACCACATTGATTGTCCTAAGAAGTCTATGGACCCCTTTGATTGTCTGATGAAGGTTAAGGACCTTTGTTTTTGTTTTTTTTAAATAGACATAAAAACATAATTTAAAATTTAAGTTTTAATTTTTAAGTTATGTCTACAGACACCCTAGAATCCATTCATGAACCTCATTGGAGTCCATGTACCACTGGTTAAAAAACCCTGTTTTACTCCCTTGGTATGTATCTAGTTCTTTTCATCAATTCCACATTGATGATCTTGTCATACCATTTTAAGCCTTCTGTTCTGCACAATCATTCATTTAAGAAAGTTATGACTTCTTTGTTGTTTTTTGTTTTGTTTTAAGTTCTTTACATTCCAGAGCTGAACAGTTTCATAAGAGTTTACAACTTTGAATTTTGTACTGAACTTCAATTCTTTTGAGTGTCCTGAATTTCCTAATGATGTGAAAGTCTACCTTGCCGTTTTTAGAGAATAAGATGACTCATCTGTTGAACAAACTGAAACAAACATGAAAAAGAAAAAAACATTTGTATGATAAGCAAACTAAAAGTAAAATACTAAGGTGGTTTACAATAAGAAAGTATAGATCAGAGTACAATGATCTGGCAAGGGAGTTAAGAGATGATGGGTTCACAACAAAAGTGATAGCTGCAGAAGTAGTGGCATGAAGTCTAGTGGTGGCCTCAGTGTAGGATCTACTGAAAGAACTGGGCATGAAGGGACAGCCAAGAATAAGGGCACTCAAAAGGCTTGGCAAATTTGCAAGAAAGGCATTATTCCGGCTGTGAAAAAAATCAGTGGGCTATAATTATAACAGGACAGTAATTTAAATTTGACAAACTGCTACTTTATAACTGCTTCAAAGTGGCAGAATGGATAAAACCAGGAGTGAATCTAGAAGGTAATATCAAGATGGAGCATATTCAATACCTAGTGCAGGTGAAAAAAAAAAAAAACCAAAAGTTTGAAACTCGGGAGTCATAACCAGAGTGGGCCTGCTTCCCTTAGAGTTTAAACAAAATTAAAGGGCTGAAACACTTTTCTGATAGAGGGAACCACTTCTGATGATCAGACTTTACTCCTGTTGTAATGGTCTGCATATAGAATATCCTATCATTCGACTTGGAAAGACTGAGAACTGTAAATCTTACTAAGACCATCAAGACAGAATAGTGGAAATAAATCATGTTTGCAGCAGACAATATTCAGGACTTAAAAGGCTGTGGCAGAAGGTAAATGAATTGACTGAAAACTAGTAGTAAAGTCTAAGCTGATGTAACTGACGGTGATGACTTTTTGACAACTTACACTGGGATATGCATCACATCACAAGCATTGCCATTTATTGCTGACTTTTGAAAACTCTGTGATCTCATGGCCTTCACTTGTCTGGACAGACAGTCGGACTTCTCCCCTGGTGAATAACAAAATGTAAATATACTATTTGATACTTATTTTTTAAAATGTGTAATGAAATCAGTAACATGAAGCTATTTGATGATGAGATTTTGGCACTACAAAGCAGGTCACTCAAAGATTTCTGCAATTCTGCATAATGAAGTATTATTCAGGTTTGTCACATTTAGCAACAATAGGTATTAGCCCTCAAAATAATTCTGACCAAACCATGCATGAATAAACAAACTGAACACTCAGGATTCTATACTAAACATCATGATATAGAATATTTGGAATAATAAATATGGCGAAAACAGGATTGATTGAATGGCTTGCCCATCATAAAAGCTACTTAATAGTTAGAGGGTGCCACTGAATTTTCTCATGATGCTTGAAAGCAAAGAATTTTACAATTATAATTAAAAGCTTGTGAGATAAACTTATACATGTTTTCACTAATCTCAAACTTAACTAACCTTCAACAGTGGGACAGCAGTAAAGTTTGCCATAGGTGCTACGACGACAGGTATATCCCATGGGGCAGTCATCTTTGTCTTCACAATCATGGAGCTCACCACTGTCTTCATGATAAGGATTGCCATGAGGACACATCAAGTTGTTATCTAGTTTAATTTCAAAAAAAGACTATAAAACAGATGTTAATAACTCACTTGTGTACAAGTAAAGAATCTAGACTGCTGGGACAATCTAATCCTCATAAAACCACCCTTAACTCTTATAGGATGGGAAGCCAGATTTCATAGTCAGTACATTTGGACAAAGTTTTTGTTTCGTTTTGTCTCTGTTTTTTTTTATTTTACTAATCCTAACTTGTTTCCTTCACAGCTATGTATAACACTACTGTACTAAAACTATGAGCCAACCCTTAAAGTTTAATACTATGTATATGTAAACTCAACATTGCAAGTTTCTTTGTCAAATATGGGAAAGTCACTGTAAGCCAATAATTTCAAATCACTAAAAAAGAAACAAACAATTTATACTAAAATACAGATAAAAGAAAGACTTATTTATTGAGTGGTTTCATCATTGAACAGTGTGGCAAAGAAGAAAAAGTAAAATATAAACATGCAAAAAAGCAAAGAAGGCTCCAAGGATATGAGGCAACTCCGGAAACACTAAATGCATAACATTTAAATCATTATATTAAATCTGAAATAAAAATCTTAAAAGTAAAAAACCAAAACAAGGCTTCAACATTATTTAGAGATGGCTAAAGAAAAAATTATTTTATAACTTGGTTAGCACACAGGGAAAACAGTATACCTGAAAAGGTGGGAGAAATCAGGCAACTGCAATGAGAATGTGAAGATGGTATATTTTGAGAAAAGCATTTTTTTCTACTGAACATATTTTAATATGTAATCCTCAAGAAAATAGGCAAGAGAGACACATCATATATGGCCTAGAAAAACAATACAATGATTATATCCTTTAGGGAAACAGGAAGATGTTTCCAAAATATGATGTCCTTATGGAGCAAGGGATAACTCCTGCAGCTGGTCCCCTGTCAGGAAGCCTACACCAAAGCAATCATGTGCTCTTGCAGCAGTGGTTTCCATAGCAACTTCTTTTACAAGATGAGGTTGTTAGCTTCCTGTAGAACGTCTTATAACATGCTGTAACTGTACTTTTTCTCTTGTTGAGGTGATCACTGACCCAAGACAGTATACATGTTGTTAGGTGTGTGGTGCGAGCGTATGATGAACTGAGTGTGGGTGCGAATGAAGGCACGAATGTGTTTAGGCTCGTAGATATGTAGACCCTGCAACCCATACACTCACATGCAGTAGTCAAGGATGCTTGGACACTGCAGACACGTTTCAAAACATTTATTGACGGGAACACACATGGTATTAACAGGAACAGTCATTGTAAACAAGGTCATGCTGACCGGAAATCGATAGGTATACATTAGGCATTCATCAAGCTGGTAAACATTTGAATATTCGTGCATGGTCAATACAATGTTCTTCAATAAGGACAGTTCGTGGCGTCGCCCTGGGATTACTGACTAAAAGCGTCAGATACCTTAATCACTTTGACACATAGGTGCAACTTGGCATTCCCCGCCAATTGCACATTATCAGGCTGTAGTATAATAGCCGAAAAACACAGGCCTCGTTCTGACGTCGGCTGTGTACTTCTGATAAGCAGGTTACCATCAACCCTGCAGTAATGCTTATTGTAGACATAAATATGCCGCCAATCTGCGGCTCCCACAATATATCTTTGTCACTGGATTTCTGGATGGTATGAAGACTAATAGTCTTGGATGGCTACCTTGAGCACAACATATATGTTCTGTAATGGAGGACCGGTGAGCTGCAGTTCACAGACTAGGCAATCTTCTAACATGTTCTGCTACCGAAAGCATAGTAATGGAAAAAGTCGGTATTACCTGTGACCGAGTCCACAAAACTTAACAAGGAACTCTGCTGTCATTCCAACGCACAGAGATTCACTGGGAAAAACTGCCAGTGCAGTCACTTCGAAGATTCTCCCCGAAAAACACAATGGACTCTCGTCCCTTCAGAAACCAGGACACTTCCTGGCTTGCCGGAAGTCTAACTCAACTCCCGCTTAAAAAAACCTGCCCATGGGCATACGCCCGAACTGTCTACCTTTGACCCTAAAGGTCAAACACAATGAATGAATAAACAAGGGAAGACAACCCCTAATCAACCTGACATCGCAGGTAAAGACACAATTATTCTTATGATAAAAACATAAGCAAATAACTTGACAGATGACTCCGTCAAAAATGACAGCAACATATTACTACAACCCCCCTGTAAAAAAAAAATGAAATTTTTTTTTTTTTAAATATGTCCATGAGCAAGATTGCACAAGTATCACTTATGTGCTCATGAAAAAATGAACCTAATATCAGGTACAATAGACGCATAAACAAAGCGTCTGAAGAGGATACAAATCATCTCCCAACATAGGAGAAAATATTTCCTTCAAGGCAAACAAACTAAGGGGTACCATTAAAGAAACCTAAGTTGCTGGCAATACCAATCATATATCAATCATTACTAAATACTATAATTATAGCAATATACAAATGTCATGAATTACAATGCTATATTAGCAACATATCACTGATGGATGGACAAAATGAAATTTGTTAAATTATCTAAACATCATCCAAATACATTTGTATTACAACATATTAGGATATTAAGGACAGACAAAAGTCTGAAAGTGTATCAGGAAAAACTAGGACACAAGATTTAACTGGAATCATGTGGGCATCTGGACAATATGTCCGCCATCACATTATCCGAACCACGGATAGCTCGCACCGTGAAATGGAAAGGCTGAAGAGCAATAGCATAACGAGTAGATCTCGAGCTCTTCAAATCCTTACTTTGAATAGCCGTAAGAGCTTTTTGGTCGGTTTCCATAAAGAAATGCGCGCCCAGAAGGAACCTTTGTAGCTTAAGAATGGACCAAACCATAGCCAACAATTCATGGTCTAAAACCGAGTAATTCCTTTCTGCCGCATTTAGCTTCCTAGAAATATACATTACAGGATGCAGAGTTCCTGAATATTCCTGCATTAGTGCCGCTCCAATCCCAGTGGAAGAGGCATCACTACGAAGAACAAAAGTCTTATCAATCGTTGGTAGTCTTAAGATAGGATGAGATGAGAACAAATTCTTAACCTGATCCAATGAAGATTGGCATTCCTGGGACCAACGCACCATATTAGGAGAACCTTTTTTCAATAACGATGAAAGTGGTGCCATAATGGAGGACAGATTCTCAATGAATCTTCCATAGAATTGTATCAATCCCAAGAGACTATGCACTTGCTTTTTTGTCTTCGGAACCGAGATATTTAATATCTTCGAAATGTTTTGGTCCTCTGTCTTCAACAGACCATGACCAACTCGATGACCTAGGAAGGAAATTTCACTAAACCCAACAAAAGCTTTAGAGGGTTTTGCAGTCAAACTATGCTCACGTAGAGTAGATAGCAATTCCTTTAGACCCAAATAGTGTTCTTCCCAAGTATCGCTGAAAAGACAGATGTCGTCTAAATATGCGATGACATCTGCACGATCTGATAGAATTCGTCGCATTATGCACACGAAAGTCGCTGGGGCGTTCATAAGCCCGAAAGGCATAAAATTCCATTGAAACAGACCCCTAGGTGTCGAAAAAGCAGTGAGAGGTTTGGCGTGTTCCGTCAGTGGGACTTGCCAATAACCTTTCGACAAGTCTAGTTTAGTAAAGAATTTAGCTTTAGAAAGTCTAATAAGTAGATCATCTAATAATGGCATAGGTTCAGCATCGAACTTCGTAACTTGATTTAATTTGCAATAGTCAACGCAAAGACGTATGTTATTGTCTTTCTTTCGAACAATAACTATCGACGAAGAATAAGCTGAAGTGGATGGTTCAATTATTTGCAGTTGAATCATTTCATCCAATTCTTTCTCGACTTGTGCTTGAAAATGAATAGGTATTGGGTATGGTCTTACTCTGATCGGATTACGATCAGTAAGTATGATGTCATGTTCTATGACATCTGTGTGTCCAGGAATGTCGGTAAGGACATCCTGATATGATTGTAGCGTAGAGGATACTTGACGTTGCTCCTCAAAAGACAAGTTCGAAGAGATTGTAACGTCCCTCCACGATTCCGTTGAATTCAGTGGAATCGCAGGAAGAGGTAAGTTAACGTCCGAAAAAATAGTTTCCTCATCCTGTATAACGGACAGGGATGAGATGTGACCATGTTGGACTGGACAGTCGTCCGTCGCCTGGAAAATAGGCTGCAAATAGTCTGGACGTTCAATAAACTCTGTTAGCATATTTATATGGAAGGTTTTATGCCTTCCATCCACATCGACAATATAGTCGACATCTGAAATTTTGGAGACTATAGTGTATGGACCTTTCCATGAAATGAGAAGTCTATTCTCTCTTGAGGGAAGTAAGACATATGCTTTGTCTCCAGGACAAAGTTGATGTAGGCGTCTTTTCTTGTTAGCAAATCGCCTAGCATTTTCTTTCGCAAATTCAGAAGATGAAGTTGCTAACCTGCATGATTCGATAATCTTTTCTCTAAGAGCAATGACATATTCATATGACGATTGTGTATCATCGTCAATATTATCAGAAGTTATCAAATCATGTAACAAGAACATCGGACCGCGCGGTTGCGCACCAAAGACAAGTTCGAAAGGAGAAAACCCTGCATGCTCGTTGGGAACTTCTCTATAGGCAAAGAGGACTGCAGGTAAAACCCTGTCCCAATCTTCAGGATGATCCTCCGTTATCTTGCCAAGTAAGTTCTTTAGTGTCCTGTTAAGACTTTCTACCAATCCATTGGACATTGGATGATAAATACTACTGAGAGACCTTTTAATGTCTAGCGTAGCCATTACCTGAGACATAACGTCCGAAATTAACTGAGTGCCGTGGTCCGACAGTATTTCTCCGGGGAATCCCAGACGAGAAAATATGAGCCAAAGAGCATCAGCGATATCGACAGTTGATATGCTCTTCAGAGGAATAGCCTCTGGCCAACGCGTGCACATGTCCACGCAAGTGAGGATAAATTGGTGTCCTCTGGCTGACTTAATCTTGAACGGACCAATGATGTCTATAGCCATTTTCTGAAACGGCCGAATCGGAATATCTGCAGCCTGAATAGGAGCAGCATGTCTCGGACCTCTAGACTTGACCTCTTGACAAATTTTGCAAGATCGGCAATAAATTTGGATGTCTTTATTCACGAATGGCCAAAAGAAGGATGCAAGGACTCTAGTTTTAGTTCTGGAAAACCCCATGTGTCCAGCACACTGAGAATCGTGTGCATGCTGAAGAATTAAGGCTCTCATACACTTAGGCACAAGAATTTGCGAGTGCATAGACTTGTCCGAGTGTTGTACCATCCGTACCAATATACCATTCTTCATAGTAATATATGATTTGTGATTAGTATTTTGATTGGGATCCCCTTTCTTTGCAAGAAGGAAGAATTTCTTCAAAGAAGGATCCTCTTCTTGACGTTTAACAAACGAGTCATGGGAAATCACCAAGTGCTCGTCTTGGCTATCAACTTCATTACTATTATCCGATGAAGTTGGGGGATTAAGAGCCTGAGCTCTTGTCACCACTGCATTGACCGTTTGAATGTTTTTTTTCTCCCAACTAGAAATTTGTTGCGGGGTGCATTCCTTAACCCCATGAATACGACCGATTATAAGATCCGCAATAGGATTAGGAAGAAGACATGCATGGACATCTCCTGTGAAGAAGGGAGTGTCAATCCTAATAATAGCAGTAGGATAACTTTCCATAGTACCACCAAATGTAACACATTTGATTGTTTTTTCCAGTGGCACAGCAAGGATCTATCAGAGACTCCCTAACCCCGACGGTAGTACATCCCGAATCGAAGAGTACTGAGACTAGCCTATCATTTATTAGACCTTTATGTAAGATGAGAGATCCTCTCCCATCATGCGCAACTGTAGCAGGTAGAGCAGGAAGAGGGTGACCACAACTTAGAGTAGATACAGTCGATGAGTCGAACAATGTTAAGCATTGGGGGCATTCAGTTGCTCTCCCAAAATCGAAAGCACAACCAGTGATAGCCCTAGAGTTACCACTATCATTTACTGTATTACAGGCTCCATCAAACTCTTGTTGTGCAGAGTTTGCCTGTTGGAAAGGTCTTTTTTTGTTAAACCTGGGTCTGCCTCGATTATCATTTCCCCTGTAATTATTTCGACTATCATTTCCCCTGTAATTGTTATCATATTGCCTATTGTAATCATCATTCCGGTTTGAATCCCGGTTTCTAAATTCACCCTCGTCATAATCTTGACGTCGAGAATGATTACCTCGAAAGTTCGAATAGTTATTATTTGGATAGCCTTTGCGAAAGTGTCTCAAATTATTACCACTAAAATTACGAGACCTACCACCTTGTCTCCAATTCATAGACGAAGAACCATCATGTGTTGGATTACTCCGCTTCTGAGTGTAATTCTGATTACTTCCCCTATTCCAGTTTTGTTGAGCACCCTGAAATTTTTTTTTGAAATTAGGGCCATATGGTGTTGCCGAAGCAGCTGGCAACCCTTCTTTCACTTTAGAATTGCTAACTGTAGCATGGGGATGCGCGGTGGCATACTGACAACAGTATTCCTCCATATATTTTAAGTTTTTAGGCTTACGCTCATGAAGGAATGCAAGAAAAGAATCATTAACAGATGACAAAACCTTATCTCACAATAATAAGTCCATTAGACCTTCATATGTTTTCTCAGTCTGAGACAACTCAACCCATCGTGTAAATGTACGACGTATTTTTGTAACAAAATCAGAGAAATCTACTCCATTTTCTGGCAACATTGTCCTAAAACGAAGACGATAGTCTTCTTCTTTTAGTTGGTATTTTTTTAGCAATGCTGCTCTGACAACATCATAATTAGTCCTGTCATGTTCGTCTATTGTCATAAGAGTAGTCACTGTGTCACCTGTAAAAAATTCCATCAGTTGTTCAACATATTTTTCCTTTTTTATGTTATGCGTATCGCATAAAAATTGGAATCTATCTAGATAATCTGCTACGTCATCCTTTAAAGGATTGAAATGAGGCAATTTAATCCTATTAACAAACTCCTTTGTCGTACTCGAAGTTGTTTGCTGAGCACCCGTACTCGCCAATTTCAATTTCTCTAACTCCAAAGTTGCGAGTCTTTCATCAAGTTCCATCTTCTGTTTTCTTTCCTCATGTTCCATTTTTCTAATTTCAGCCTCAGCTTGAAGTTTTCTCTCCTCTGCAGCAGCTTGAGCTTGAATTTTTCTCTCCTCTGCAGCAGCTTGAAGTTTTTTGAAATCCATTTCCATCTGGAATTTTCTTTCATCAGCAGCAGCTTGAGCTTTCCTCTCCTCAGCCGCAGCTTCTCTTTGATACCTTTTCTCTTCAAGTTCTAATCTTCTATTCTCAGCATCTAGCTTCTTTAGTTCAGCTTCTGCTCTCCTTTGTTCAGCTTCTGCTTTCAATTTAATTTCCTCTTTTTGTTTCTTTTCATCTGACTTTAATGCAATGGCGAATTGAGCAGATGAATATTCTTCTAATTCTTTACCAGACTTACCAAGGGTCAACCCTTGCTGGATGAAGAAATCCAATGTAGACATTCTGTCTAATGAGATCAGTAACCTGCAAAATTCAACAATTACTTTATCCCACTTCAATGGGAGACAAGTCTGAAATGCTAGACTTGTATACTCACTTCACTTTATTTCACTCTCTTAGTCTTAGACAAAGACCTTGTATGGTCCTCTTGTTTATAATGTAACAAAAAGTCACTTGAGTACCTGTGGAAAATAATTCCTTTATATCCCACTCACTATGGGCACAAGTCTTTTTTTTTTTTTTTTTAAAGAACTTGAATATGTATTTCACCTTGTCTCAATCTTTGAGGATAACAAGTCTTTTATCAAAGAACTTGAATAAATATCTTATATAATAATATTTTATTAACAATCTCTATATGAAGAGTGTACCTTATCAATAATAATAATAATACATGACCAAGTGTATGTATGTAGACTGTGTATGACAATAATGTAGTACAATCATAAATACAAAGACAAAAATACAGAACAATGACCGAAAACGTTCGCGGAAGTCAAATAAACAATACAGCAAAAAGTAAAGAAAATGTTACACAAATGTGTAATGATGACCGCGAAAAATAAACAAGACAAATGGCAACACTGTTATAAACGAAAAGGTGTAAAGAAATAAACGGAAGGAATGAGAGAAGAACAGATACAAACAAAATTAATCGAAAATCAAAGAACGGAAAAATAACGAAAACAACACTAACTGATGTCGTCACAGCTAAAAAAAAAAAAAAAAATAGCAACAAAAGTCGCTAGCAAATTTCAATTAAGAAAATTGCAATCCCTACAGAACGCTTACAGTAACCCTCGATTAAGTGGCATATTTACTGTAAGACCCACCAACCGAAAACCCGCAGAAAAACACAAGAAAAATACACAACAATAGTACAATTAACATAAATAGCAATCAATTCAATGTGTTGCAAAATAAAGCTTAGTCACACATGATATTACAGTAACTAACTTGCTCCTTGCGAACACAGAAACAAAATGTCAAGCGCGCACTGAATGTCAAATCCACTGTAGCAAAAAGTGGTATTCACGAACAAAAGTTACTATGACCTTCTCGACTTAGGACTTGCACATTGAATGTTTACAATTTCCACGTACTGTTTACAAACACTTGACCTCGAACAATATAGCTTGAATGCTCGGGCGTAGAAAAGTCTGTTGTTGACTGAAACGTGTAAACGACCAGCGGTACCGTTTACAAAAAAGGGACTCGACTTGCAGTTGTGGTCCACGTAGCAAATGCCTTGATGTTAACTTCAGTACTTGTCCTGTTGTGGTTTATGTAGCATTATAACATAAATGCTAGCACTGTTTATCTGGGTCAACAGTTGATGACCTATTTCTGTCCTGTGTAGACAAAACTTGAAAGCATAGAGTATGTGTGTTATTCTCAGTTGTCCACTTTGTTCCTCATGACATGTAGCACATGTAGAAATGTAAATTTCTGGACAACACTGGAGGCATAATAAATGTAGCATAAGTCCACGGAAATGTTAATTTCTCGCTCTGTCCAGCTTAAACCCACAGATCAGAAATGTAATGTGTACTTGTCCTTCTCACGCAAATAGCCCCATGAAATGTAAATTTCTGGACCACATTAATGTCATCAATAATGTTAATTGCTCGCTCTGTCCACCAGAAATGTATCAGAAGAGCCCACGTAACTGGTCCACCAAAAATGTAACTGTACTTTTTCTCTTGTTGAGGTGATCACTGGCCCAAGACAGTATACATGTTGTTAGGTGTGTGGTGCGAGCGTATGATGAACTGAGTGTGGGTGCGAATGAAGGCGCGAATGTGTTTAGGCTCGTAGATATGTAGACCCTGCAACCCATACACTCACATGCAGTAGTCAAGGATGCTTGGACACTGCAGACACGTTTCAAAACATTTATTGACGGGAACACACATGGTATTAACAGGAACAGTCATTGTAAACAAGGTCATGCTGACCAGAAATCGATAGGTATACATTAGGCATTCATCAAGCTGGTAAACATTTGAATATTCGTGCATGGTCAATACAATGTTCTTCAATAAGGACAGTTCGTGGCGTCGCCCTGGGATTACTGACTAAACGCGTCAGATACCTTAATCACTTTGACACATAGGTGCAACTTGGCATTCCCCGCCAATTGCACATCATCAGGCTGTAGTATAATAGCCGAAAAACACAGGCCTCGTTCTGACGTCGGCTGTGTACTTCTGATAAGCAGGTTACCATCAACCCTGCAGTAATGCTTATTGTAGACATAAATATGCCGCCAATCTGCGGCTCCCACAATATATCTTTGTCACTGGATTTCTGGATGGTATGAAGACTAATAGTCTTGGATGGCTACCTTGAGCACAACATATATGTTCTGTAATGGAGGACCGGTGAGCTGCAGTTCACAGACTAGGCAATCTTCTAACATGTTCTGCTACCGAAAGCATATTAATGGAAAAAGTCGGTATTACCTGTGACCGAGTCCACAGAACTTAACAAGGAACTCTGCTGTCATTCCAACGCACAGAGATTCACTGGGGAAAACTGCCAGTGCAGTCACTTCGAAGATTCTCCCCGAAAAACACAATGGACTCTCGTCCCTTCAGAAACCAGGACACTTCCCGGCTTGCCGGAAGTCTAACTCAACTCCCGCTTAAAAAAACCTGCCCATGGGCATACGCCCGAACTGTCTACCTTTGACCCTAAAGGTCAAACACAATGAATGAATAAACAAGGGAAGACAACCCCTAATCAACCTGACATCGCAGGTAAAGACACAATTATTCTTATGATAAAAACATAAGCAAATAACTTGACAGATGACTCCGTCAAAAATGACAGCAACACATGCCTGAAGGAGTAGTCACCTATTCTGTCCCTGTCTCATCAGAGACCCTGGGAACTACATATTTTTTTTTTATTTAACGATGAGAAATTCCTGTTCAACCTCTGATGGGTTATAATTAGGATATATATTGTTTTCCATTCCAAATAATATGAGTATCTGCCGATACGGGAAAGTGGCATAACATCTATCAAATCATTGTAAATAGGGTAAATCAAAATGCAGGAACTACAAGGGGCAAGACATGATATAATGAACTATAATTAGTATCATGCTTTCACAGAGGGTGCCCATTACACTACATCACTTACGAGGAGATAGAAGAGTGAATGAAAATTGTCATATGTTTTTTACTTTATCGTTCTATGTATCATACTTTAATTCTATTGTTGTGACTCTTCTTAATGGGTTCTTGGCCTTCCCTTTTTCCTTAAAGTTCTATGTTAAATCCTGACAAGTTATACTAGAAATTTGGATCCTCAGTGTATGTCTGCAACATCTCTACTTTGGCTTTCTCATTTGCTACTCATGTGAATCTTGCTTGAGTCTGTTTCAAAACCGTCTTTTTTCATCCATTTCTAATCCTCTTCTGGCTCAATTTTCCTGGCTGTTTTCTAAAGAAGTTGTTAAAAAATTTGTGGAATCTGTTTTGTAGTCTATTTTATTTAACTTTCATTTTATTTTTTGTTAAATATTGAAAAATATTCTGCTTAACCTCTAATGGGTTATAAATAGGATATATAGTGTATCTATCTCCAAATAGTATGTTCATTTGCTGATATTCAAAAGTGGCATCATATCTCCTGTCCAATTATTGTAAATAGAGCAAATCAAAATTTCATATTGTGTGAAACACTTATGTTTCTGCTCCATATATTTAAAAAAAGAGCCTTCCTATTTGTGTTACAAATCCAGAATTTTTATATTTTCATTTATCTCTCCAGTTTTAAAAATGATTCTCAGTGCCAAACATTTTTTAAATTATTTTTCAGATTTTTGCTTCTATAGCTGCATCTGTGCTTCCTGCAGAGTACTTAACAATGCCCTGGTTTGCAAATATTTTCACCTCAGCCAGCAGAGTCCCTTCTCAACAGAGCTGTGCTGTTACATTTGCTATAAATTTTCATCATTTTAATTTCTGTACTGCTTATTCTGTTCAAAAGTTGATAAACATTTTTCTCAGCACATTTATTTAACGCTAGATTTACTTAGAGTTATATAATAGCACTATAGATACACCAAGTCATTCACAAAGTTCATATCTGAGTTATAAGTTCCACCCCATTCCCCCATGACATAATGCTACGAGAGAAAATAAAGTTGAACTTCGTGGTTGAAATGAAGCACAATAGGCCGTGTTCTTTCATGTTATCCTAGTAAGTTGCCAATGCCATTATGGTCAGAATCATGGTTAGGGTTTAGGGTTAGGTTTAGTATACCTAAACCTAACTCTACCCCTTTCTCATTTTACTGCATCTCTGATTTCTTTTTTAAGGCTGTATCGAACACACGGCCCACTATTCTTCATTTCAACCAATTTCATTCTCTTGGAAGGATTATTTTAAAGTCCTTCTAATGACACAGCAGAAATATAAATGGTAGCAAAGTTACGATTCTAAAAACCTATTCAAAGTGATTCAAAATGCCTGTTCAATCTATGAAATCTGCTGTTCTGACCTCCCTGCTACTACTACTCACCACCACAGAAAAGTGTTTGTCCATCTTTCATTGGTGTTCTAGTTCCAAGTATTTCCGTACCATCCGAGTATACACAGAAACATTCCATTGGTAGCTCCCAACTTGAATCATAAGCATTTACAACACATTGCTTTGGCACAAATGCTCCATCTTCTGTGCAGTTGTACCAGACTGTACTGGTGATATCAAACTGTTAATAGAAAAACCCAATTTAAAAAAAAAAAGAAAGAAAAAAAGATGCATGAATACAGGTTGAAATGTATCCTATATATGTCATATTTGCAAGCAATTTGTCATCAGTATTTTCCTTCATGTTCCATCTGCAGCAAAGAGTCACCTCTGTGGTTGATCCCCTTGAAGGAAACATGCATTATTAAGCATTAACATGCTCATGTAGTGGTGGTTTATGTGGCAATTTGTTTTACATGAGGAGGTTGCCAGCTCTATGCAAAACCTCATGTTTACAGTTGCTTTTACGACAGGCCTGAGGGTGCAGTAATGCTCTTCTTTCTGTGCCTCATCAGAGACCCCCGGAAACTAGACTGGGCAAGCACTATAGAAAGAAAAAAAAAAAAGGGAAGAAAGCAAAGGCCTGGCATCTTTGGAAATAAATATACTCAAAAATACTATTTAAAAAGTTCATATATTTGAAGGAAATTAAAAGACATTATGTGCACTTTGTAAGAATACATAATTTTTATCAGCCATGAAGAAGAAAAAGTGAGTGAAATGACAACTCTAAGAAATAAAAGAGGCTGAAAGAACTTATTAAATAAACACACAACTATCATATTAACTCTTACTATTCGGCAAGCCCAGTGAAGGGGCGCGGGTTTAGTACCAATTTTACGGCTCGCCAGTTCAACTGGCGCGCGACGGTAACGATAGCATAACTAGCATGTAAAAACGCGGTTTTAGCTCACGTATAGTAAGAGTTAAGTGACCAGGAGATGTACAAGATATATATCTGTTATGCAAAGAAATTATTAACAGTTAAAACAATGTACTTTTCTGTAAAGTCAATATTTCTATTTTTCTTCTGCTTGCATCTATAAATGTAAACTATATCTTAAACCATATCAGTCTTGAATATATCTGTGCTGGCTAATGATATAAGAAAGGATAGAGTTTGCCTTGAAGATTTAATAATCTGTTATCTGTTTCTGCCAATTATGCATTTTTTGTCACCTAACAAATGCTTGATTTATTGGAAGTTTAGTTTGTGTGATTACACTAACTTGCTGCTCTTTTCTATGTGTTACATTTTTTCACTGATCCTACCAGGTGATATGTTCAAAATATACCTTCATATTATCATAATCAGTGATTGAGTCCAGAAGTTTTCTAAAGCTCAGGGAACTATTCATCTCTTGAAGTTGTTCAATGAAGACTGTGAAAGCAACATTTTTCCTCTCACACGTGGTGTTTGGCACGACCATGACATCACTAATCACATGCTCACAGAAGGGTCCTACTCTGTTGCTTGGGCATTCACATGCTATTCCTTTATCCATCCAAGTTCCAACACAATGAGAGCCACCTGAAAATGAGAAAAAAACATTTAAAAATTAAGCCTAACAGTAAGCATTAAAGTAAAAATTGAACAGTGTTATACTAATAGAAGCCCTATGTAGTTGTTGTTTAACTAGGACTGCTGAGCGTTTTTCTGTGGCTTTTCTGCAATTCCAAAATGTTTTGAGTTGAAATCATGAGCTCCAGTTTCTTCAGCTTGGCTTGCATTTATAGGATGATCACATCTGGTTCCAAGCTAGAAGGAAGAAGCGTAAGGGACACCGTGCAAGGGGACTCTCCAAATATGGAGAGCTAAAATACTGTGCTCTGGTTCTGGGCTCTCCCAAGGAATTGTCACGTCCTGCACAGAGCCACTTCTCAGCTCCCCCTGCCTATCGCAGGGTCCATAGTAAGATCCTCCTGCATGCAGGCAACTAGGTAAAATCCAAAGTTACATCTGGGGGCTCGACTGACTCCTCCAAGCTTAGTGTGCAATGCTGGGTTCTCAACATGTTTCACCACAGAGGGAATCCCTGAAGTGTGTGGATGATATCAAGAGTCGATGAGGGTGTAATTAGCCTCACAGACAGGGGTTCACATCCAAACCTACATAATATAGCATTGTGCATAGGTGGTGGTCATTTAAGGATGACTCTAGATATGCCTCCATGCATGCCCTGTGAATTTACCGGGGGTCTCTCATGAGATGAAGAGAGAATAGAAAAACAGCCTCATCAGGCATGTTGTGCATGAGGCTGGCAACCTCATCATGTAAAACAAACTGCTATAGAAGCTACCACTGACAGAGCATGTGAACACTTTGTGCAGGCTTCCTGCAAGGGGGCCAGCTGCCTTGGTGGATCCATACTCCATTGTGAGCAAAAAAGAATATGATGATGATGATATGGATAGAACCTATAAAAATAATGTGTGTTCATCGCCTTCATCTTCATCACTCCTTTTTTTTTTTTTTTTGCTTCTTACAGAGCATGCAACCACTACTGCAGCATGTCCTCCTACAGGAAGCCTTCACTGAAGCATTCATGTGTTCTTGTAGTGATGGTTTCTTTAGAAATTTATTTTACATGCAGATACTGCCAGCACCATGCACCCCACCTTACAGAGATGTAGACAACACATTTTGACAGCACCATGCACACCACCTTACAGAGATGTAGACAACACATTTTGACAGCACCATGCACACCACCTTACAGAGATGTAGACAACACATTTTGACAGCACCATGCACACCACCTTACAGAGATGTAGACAACACATTTTGACAGCACCATGCACACCACCTTACAGAGATGTAGACAACACATTTTGACAGCACCATGCACACCATCTTACAGAGATGTAGACAACACATATTGCCAGCACCATGCACACCACCTTACAGAGATGTAGACAACACATTTTGACAGCACCATGCACACCACCTTACAGAGATGTAGACAACACATTTTGATAGCACCATGCACACCACCTTACAGAGATGTAGACAACACATTTTGACAGCACCATGCACCCCACCTTACAGAGATGTAGACAACACATTTTGACAGCACCATGCAACACCTTACAGAGATGTAGACAACACATTTTGACAGCACCATGCACACCACCTTACAGAGATGTAGACAACACATTTTGACAGCACCATGCACACCACCTTACAGAGATGTAGACAACACATTTTGACAGCACCATGCACACCACCTTACAGAGATGCAGACAACACATTTTGACAGCACCATGCACCACCTTACAGAGATGTAGACAACACATTTTGACAGCACCATGCACCACCTTACAGAGATGTAGACAACACATTTTGAATGGTGTTAATTATCATTTGAAATAGAAGTATGTCATTTTCACATTCAAAGTGACAAATGTTCAAAATGTTTACCACCTACAACAATGCTTTGTTCACAGTTACAAGCAGTTTGACTGGCATTCTTTATTGTTACTAATTCAATTGTGAAACACACAGCTTTAGTGTGATGCCTCAGGTCTTTAAGTATGTGTGTGTTGAGATGAAGATCCTTCTGTAAATTACTTCACAAGTGATAATCTAAAGGCATACTCATTTGTTATCTGGCGTTCTTCTGCTCTATTAACGCAAAATGGCAAAATTCCACCTCAGCTTATGAAGTAGTAATAGGCATTCGAAGCACGTACACATAATTTTGAAATGTCCTATAGTCATCTCTTATAAAAGTAAAAGGTAAAGGATCCCGTTACATGCCCATTGAGGCATATTGGGAATATGGTGTTAGCCCCATATTTTCTTGACGTCGGCACACTAGGGGTGATGTGGTCAGCATCACGCCGGCCGCCTTAACCTTCCCAGAAGTTGCTCTGGTACCCATTAGGGGCTGGGTCGACCCAGGAGCCGTTTGTGGCTTAAAAAATCCCACCTCATCTGGGGATCGAACCAAAGACCACTGCACTAGGAAGCCAGTACACTAACCACTATGCTACTGCTGCTTCACCTCTTATAGTCACCTCTTATAGTCACCTCCTATAGTCACCTCTTATAGTCACCTCTTATAGTCACCTCTTATAGTCACCTCTTATAGTCACCTCCTATAGTCACCTCCTATAGTCACCTCTTATAGTCACCTCTTATGGTCACCTCTTATAGTCACCTCTTATAGTCACCTCTTATGACATGTCTGAGGGTGCAGTGGATCTATTCTTTCTTTGTGTCCTCAGAGACCCCAGGGAACTAACTACATGTGACATATTGTGTACTGTTAGAAGTAAAATTCATGTTACTGTTGTAGAGAGTTAAAATGCAAAGCACAAAAATATAATCAAAAAGCCTTCAAAGGTTGCAGGCAAAAGAATGATCAAATAAACTGTTTTTTAGACAGTTACAGTGTAGATAGCTAATGAGTGATTTTAAAAACTGTTCTTAAAGCTATACAGTTGTAGGTGGTATTAGAATAACTTTATAAACTACTAGTGTAAAAGCCCATCATAAGACGAGAATTAAATTCAAAAGCACCAATACCTAACAGCAATTTCACTTATTCAAAAGTATTTTTAAAAACCACTGTGCATCACCACAGTACACGAACTACATAGCAGCAGTGAGGATCCCAATGTGTGTATATGGGATCACACATTCCATAAATATATTTTTGTGCACAACGTCATTTGCACATTCTTCTTTGGTAAGTGTTACTATTTTCGGGAAAGTACATATAAGGGAAACAATACAATTAATGTCTAACTTTCAACCAAAGTTGCATCCTTAGCATTACGCACTGACAGAAAAAGCTGGGATTTTATATACAGTATTGTTCCAAGTGCTGACGTGTACTGATGTAGGTAACTAAAGAAAGGCTAAATAAACTATTCTTCTGGTTTGTGTATTACTATTTCAGCATGTTGCATGCGCAAGTGACAATGATGGTGATTAATGGTAATAGTTTAATGACAATGATAAAAAAATAATTAAAAAGACACTGATCCTTACAAATACTAAAATTTATTTATATATTTTTACTCACCTTGACACATATCAGAGTTATTTTCACACAGCGTGGACATTAATCGGTCTAATGTGGTTGTCAGTTTTGAGGTATCCACTGATGTTTGACAAATCTGATTTCCAAGATTACCACAGCACTTTTCACCACCAAGACAGTCAAGGTCCTCAGTGCAGACTGCAGCTGTATTTGAATTCTGTGCTGGTTCGACAAAAGGACAGCTGAATGGTTTCACATTGCAACTGGCTGGGTTTGATGCGTTGGCTTTGGCTCCCTCAATTCTGTTACCCTTGCGATCTACACAGAAGCAGGATGAAACATCTCCCATCACACCCGAATTGTCCAGGACATGCTCACACTAAGGGGAAAAAAAGTTCAATCAGAAATGTGGCACAAGCACAGGTAATCTTAACGTGAATAAATCAACTAGGTGAAAGATACTCGTACAAAACAATCATATACTTTTGCTATTTATCATCATTTTCCCTGTCACTCCCTGATGGAGACAGGGAGCCACCATTGCTGCTGATCCTCCATGCAGGAAGCCTGCACCAAGCTTTCACATGTTCTTGCAGAAGTGGTTTCTGTGGTAATTTGTTTTACATGATGAGGTTGCCAGCCTCATGCACAACCTTATATTAATCTCCTTATATGAAATGCCTGAGGAAGAAGTAGTCCTATTCTATGTTTGTCTTATCAGAGACCCCCCCTCGAACTACACTTCTGCTATTACTGTGCTTCATATAATAAAGAAACAACTTAAAAAAACTGAACAAAACAAATGCCTGATACTTTTGATATATGAACAGAAGAATGACAAATATCTAAGGGAAATAAAATACTGAAACAACACTCTCGGAAAGAAATTACTCCTGGGGATAAACATTTTAAACACCAAGATATTTTGTTTGATAAATAAAAAAAATATTACACACTGTTGAGTGCACATCATGGAGCGAGGCAACCTTAATAAAGTTATACTTAGAAAGATTGCTTCGTATCAGGAGGAGCTTCACAAAAACGCTAACTATATATTCGGTAGATATGACTAAGCACAGTAGCAAAGGATGACGATAGGGGTCCGTGTCTACGTAAAGGAGAGATTCCACAGTGTCCGCCAAGGTGGCAGGGTCCACTTTTCCAAGTGTAGAAAATTCTACGTAATAATGTGGATGAGTCTGGTTTGACTCCGGAAAAAGTGTAACGTTACAAATATATGTGTTGGAATCACATTTCATAAGGATATGGAATTCAGAATTTGGATGAGGCAAGATTTGCCAGAAATATGTGTAAAGATTTTCCCAAGGTTAGTAACCTATGAATAAGTATAAACATTTGTCGAGAAGAATTAGTATAGAATAATTATGTTGTGTCTGGAAAAAAAGTATTATAAAGAAACATTATAGAATCAGAAACATTATGTAGAGACGATACTTAAGGGATCGAATATATCCATGGTGTAGTATTGAAATTGAACAGAGCAATGTGTAAATACATGTGAGTATTATACATTAATAAAATGAGTCATTAAATATCAATAGTCTTGGACACATCTATGAGAGGTTCAAATTCTTTATTTATTCCATTCAATAATTGCAAGTTTCATAGTTTAGGTGTTGGAAATGATTACATACTCCAATATTCATGAACGATTACAGCAACACAGTAAGCCAGTTTTCTGTTGGTGTCAAGGCGAATGAAAAATACGTCAAAACTTATTGACAGATTCTAAAGGAATAAACTTTTCTGACTTACCACACAACTAAAATATGAAATTAAACAGAGTCCTAAATAACCAACAGAGGAGTATGAAAATTACACTTAACACACACATAAAGGTATGTTTCAGGCACTCGTGAGAAATAAAGAAGTAGAAAACTAGACAACAGAAAAACAACAGAAGTGAGAGGTTTACCAGAGAATCAAACCTAAGACTGTAATATATATTTATTTACTGCTTACAGGCCTCGGGTTTCCACTCTTAACTTGTTTAAATATATTTTGTTTGATCAAGAGACATGACATGACAGCTTAATGCAAAACCATACTGTAAAGTACAAATGAAGGTAAGTATGTGATTCATTTTACTATTTACTGAAAAAGACAAAGAATGAACATTTGGAGATTTAGCTTGGCATCTGCCAGGAACATAGGATGATCTATTCTTCTTCTTCTTCTTCTTGCGATCGCATCTTTGATGATTACACCGTCAGACGAGTTCTCATGATGAATTCGACTGTTGTTTGAAGTTCCTCTTTAACTCCATATAGCTTTGAGTTTAGTGTTGAGTCATTCGGCCAGTATATCTTTCTTAACTGGTCATACAGAGGACAGTCCTGTAGAACATGCTCAGCAGTTTGTTCGTTTAATCCACATGTGCACAGTGGTGAAGCAGACAATCGTAGCTTGTGCATGTGTTTATTCAGTTTGTTATGCCCTGTCCTGAGTCGAAAAATAGTTATCTGTCCCTGCCGGTCGAGAGTGTGATAGTCGTCTTTGGGTTGGTTCTGTTCTCTTCTGATAGTCTGGATAGCTCTCTTTTTCTCAAAGTATGTGACTTCATTATCTTCTTGTTCACATTCTCCTCCCTTTTTTGCAAGTTTATCTGCCTTTTCATTTCCGGGTACACCACAATGAGATGGTACCCACTGAAGTATGGTTCTCTTTTTGGCAGCTACCTTGTTTAGTTCATTTCTCAGATGCGGGAGTTTACCACCCTTGAGAGCTTGCAGGACAGACAGTGCATCTGTGAGGATGACTACCTGGTGGCAGTCAGAGTTGGTGTTATAAATCATATTTGCAGCTTGCTCTAGAGCTTGAACCTCAGCTGTATAGTTGGAACAGAATTTACCAGTGGGAATGTGCCTAGTCTCATAGTGGTTGTCAGGATATGAGATAAAGATACCGGCACCTCCATTCCTAACAGCATTAGTTGCTGATCCATCTGTATAGGCATGTATCCATGATTGATCGGGATAGCTTTCTTGGATCATACTCAATGTAGCAGTTCGTTTTTGCAGATCATTATACTCACATCCACTTGTGAGACCACTGACTGATGTATTAATTTGGAGGGCACTGCTGGCCTGCTCCCATGGTACAGGGTATAGGGTGGGCTTCAGTGGTGTTGTCTTCATGGATAGGTCTTCTTGATGCTGTCTTATAAGTCTTTTCCCCCGATGCACAAAGCTGCTACGCTTTAGACGTCCCAATGCCAGATCATCTAGTCTTGCCTTCATTGGGTGCATTGGCATACTGTTATACTTTTCCATCTGGATCATGGTTTTTGTGTCTCTTCTATGGGACAATGTCTGTAATCCAGCAACCTTCTGCATCTCTGTTATTGGTGTAGTTTTCATGGCTCCTGTAATGAGCCTGAGAGCTTGATTTTGCACCTTGTCCAAAGACTGCAGATGTGAGTTAGCAGCTGATGACCATGCTGCTGAGCTAAACTCTAAGTGTGGTCTTATTACTCCATTATAAATCTTCTTTAGATTTCGTTCATTTGCTCCCCAGTTGGTACCTGCTAATTTTCTGAGTATGCCTAGTCGCCTTCGGGCCTTTCCTTCTGCATTTTCAATATGCTTATTCCATGTAAGCCTTTGGTCAAATGTCACCCCAAGATAGGTGGGGTAGCTTTCTTCCTTGATCACGGTTGTCCCTAGGTGTATGTTAGCTGATTTGTCCTTGGGGGCGAGGGAGAACAGTGTTGTGGAGGTTTTGTCTGTGTTTATTGTGATAAGCCATTTCTCTGCCCATGACACTAGCATGTCTGCTGCCCGCTGCATTCTATAATTTGCATGATCTATTCCATCCTTAGGAACTTCAGGCCACAAGAAGCTTCAACAGCGATATGGGCAAGTCAACTAAAGAAAAGAAGACATGGAGAAACCTTGAGTGAATGGCACAGAACACAAAGGCTTGGTGTGTATGTTTTTGTTGTTGTTGAGAATCTGTGTTTCAAAGGGAGTTGAAATGTATTGATTTATTGATTTTGCCAGCAGGACACAAAGAGGGGTTTTGGATTATTTTACTGTAAACTCTGTTGCAGAGGCAACAACAAAAAGCAAATAGCATTCATCATCATCATCATCAGCATTTTCTTTAGCGCTCCTTATGAAGCATGCAGCCACCTCTGCAGATAGTCCCCTTGCAGGAAGCCTGCACAAAGCAGTCACATGCTCTTGCTGTGGTCATTTCTGTGGCAATTAGTTTTACATGACGAGGTTGGCAGCTCTTTGCACAGCCTCATATTAGTGACCTTGTACGTCGTGCCTGAGTATGCAGCAGGCCTTTTTTTTCTTGGTCTTTTCACAGAACCCCAGGAACTATAAGGGGCATAAACCAAAAATTACCCTGCAAAATTTACCTGTACAGGCTTAAACATATCCTGGTCATTATCTTCACAGCTGGGTATCCATATGTAGTGGATATCTATGATCCTCTCAAGCATCCTAATTTCAGCAGGTGACAAGTTTCTAGTAGTCATTAGTTCATCTCGTGCCAAGTTGATGAATTCCAGCTGAGCATTCATCTTCATCTGATAATCCTTGCAAGTGTATGTCCCTGGTTTTGAAATCAAAATGCATTTAACCCGCAAAAAAAAAATGTTTTTTTATGAAGGTTATCACAGTTTAGAGTATCCAATTGACAGAGTGGTTAGTATACTGGTCTCTCGCGGCAAAGGTGCCGAGTTTGATCATGATATTGACAAGCTTCAGTCTACCCAGCTATAAATGGGTACCTTACTTTGAACCTGAGTTAGGTAAGGAAAAGGCAGCAAGGAAGGGAACTGGTCACCCCACCTCTCAATGCTGGATCTAGTATAGTGAAGTCTCTAACACTTTACTCCCCTATGGCAGCATCTGCTATAGAACTACCTTTACCTTTATCACAGTTTACAGCATTACAAGGCAGTCCTTATTCTGGATCCCTCGGGTGAGAGAGGAGGAGGGAGACGCAAAGGGATGATGAAGTCAAGGAAAGACCTTGAGGTGATGACATAGGACAGGAAGACTTGGCATTAGTTTGTTGAAGACCTATGTTCTTTAGGGAGCAGCGGTAGCGCAGTGGTTAGTGCACTGGCTTCCTAGCTCGGTGGTCCATGGTTCGATCCCCAGTTGAGGTGAGATTTTTTTAGACCGCAAACGGCTCCGGGGTCGACCCAACCTAAAAAAATTGGGTACCAGAGCAACTCTAGGAAGGTTAAGGTGGCTGGCGAGATGCTGACCACATCACCCCTAGTGTGCCGAAGTTCAAGAAAGTATGGGCCTAACACCATATTCCCAATATGCCTCAACGGGCGTGTAAAGAGATCCTTATGCTCTGTGGGGAGCTGAAGGGTAATGATCATCTTCATCATCGTTATAGAACAAAGAATCACTACTGCTACTGGTCCCCTTGGACTAAACCATTCATGTGCTTTTGCAGAGTAAATTTCTATAGCAATTTGTTTTACATAATAAAGCTGCTAATCCCATACACAATCTCATATTAGTCGCCAGACATGCTTCAGGAGGCAATAGTCGTCTGCTGTTTTTTTTTCTCCTCAGAGACCCCTGGGAACTACATGGGGTAAACGAACGAATGAACAAACTTTATTTTCAAAGGGTTAAGAATTGGGCACGCAGGCCCGTCTGACATTCTGCCCTTCCTCTCTCTCTCATCATGTATACTGTATCTTTTCATCCTCACATTTACTTTAAGCATTATTTAGGCAAAGGGTAATGATGATGATGGTCAAAATTCTAAGGAAACAGAAATGTTGTCCTGTTGTTGTTGTTTAAGTAGGGCTGCTGAGCATCTCATTCATTTGCAGCTAATACCAAGTTGAAGACTCTTTGGTATTATCTACACTGTAGGGAGCCGCGCTAGCGTAGTGGTTACAACACCGCTCTGGCGACCGGGTGATTCAGGATCAAACCCCGGGGGTTCTCAACAGTGTTCACCACAGGGGGAATCCCTGGAATTGTGTGGATGATTTCAATAGTAAATGAGGGTGTAATTTGCCTCACAGACAGAGGTTCACTTCCATTTCATATACTGTAGCATTGTGCATATCTGGTGGTCATATAAGGATGACTCCAAATATGCCACCATGAAAATGTTGTCCTGTAAAGTAAGTCTAGTTCATTCATTCATCCATCGCACTTCTGCTCCCCAAGGAGCATAGGCCTTCAACAAACTTATGCCAAGTCTTGCTATCCCGTGCCATGAGCTCAAAATCTGTCCATGTCTTCCTAATTCCCTTCAGGTCTGTCTCCAGTTCTCTTCTCCATGTGTTCTTCTGTCTCACTCTACCTTCCTTACTTTGGAGATTCCAGAACAAGGACTGACTTGTAGTACTATCAACAGATTTCCTCAGTGTGTGTCATATCCATCGCCAGAGTCTTCTTATCTCTTGTTTCGCTTTCACATGTCTGGTTTGAAATAATTATTAAGGAACTACAAATCTGCTGTAATAATTTGAATACTGTTTGGTACTGGTTTATATGACTGTCATAATTAAAGTAATTTTAGATTTTCTTTTTTATACGATGCATGTTAGCTTTCTGCTACCACTATCAGAAATAGTCTTGGAAGTTTTTATAATTTATAACCTAAACAAGTGTCTTCTGTGTGCACACATACACATAGATTGGCAATTTTGATTTACTCTATTTGTAATTATTGGACAGGAAATATTTTGTTACATTTGCGTAACGGCAGTTCAATGTCTTAATTTTAACCCATCACCAGCTTCATAAACCAGCAGACCACTCATTGCTGCTTGAGAACTGGCCACTGCAGATTACTAAGGCATCTCTACTGCCTCAGGATATCTTACACTAATGTATGTCCATGTGGAAACAGAACATAGACCCCTGAACACATTTTCCAAAACTGCCCAGCTCACAATAACCGACGGATGCCAGATCTGGCCAGAGAGCGCTGAGTTATGGTTGAAGCTATGGTGATGCAGCATGGGTCTGGAAAAGAATGTGGACTCTGTCCTGGTGGCAGGCCTGCAGATTCAGCATGACTACAAACTAAATGCAGAAGGAGTAACCTTAAGAGATTGAATGTAAGTTATCTTATCAAGTTAAAAAGTAAGTACCTTGTGGGTCAACGCAGGTGCTGTCACAAAGACCACAGCATTTTTTCAATCCTTCACAGTCAGTATCATCACGGCATGTTACACTGCAAGAGCTGGAGTTTCTGGCAAAAGCAAGCAGTTCATCTGGTACTGAGCTGAACAGCTCAGGAGAATAGCCAGGACAAGCACCTGGTTTATCAGCTGAGAAAGAAGAATCCAACCATTTAGTGGAAAGCAAAGAGTTTATGTAAGCCATCAGTTATAGTTACAACTAAAAGTGCTGAAGCAAAAAATATATATCCAAATTATAACACACTGGGGTGAACCAACTATTCCATGCATTAAAAATACCTCATAGTATTCGTGCATGTGCAAAAATAATATAAATATATATATATATAAGGGGCTGGGATCTTTAACGATTAAATAATTGATTAATCAGTCAAAAAATATTTTCATCGCTTAATTTATAACACAAATTGTAATCGATTATTCCATTTTTTGCAAAGTTTATGTTTACAAAAGATGCCGTGGACTTGCAGTGGAATATCATTGCCAGATTCTGAGATGAGAAAGTTTAAAAATGTTGTGGCTACAGGAAACAGTGATTTAAAGAGAGATAATGGATGACAAAGAGAGTAGATACTCTGCAGCAAAACAATGTGATGCAGAAGAAAGTCAACAAGAAAGTTAACAGAACATCAGGGACCATAAGTTGTGAAAAAAAAACATGATTACACATGATGATGGCTGAGATGGCACTAGAAGAAGATAGATTTTATTGACTCTAAAACAGTTGTGTGTTGGGCTGTAACAGTTCTGACTTATTTAACCTATTCCTCTTTGTGCTCACTACTGTACTAAACCATTCAACATAGGGGTTACTTTCACAATTGCCTCCAGGTGGCAGAAAGTAGGAGTGAATTTGAAAGTTGCAACCAAGGTGAAGTGGGTTCAATTCTGTACACAAGACAACAGGAGGCTGACACTTGGGAGTCATGACCCAAGGGATAATTCCAGAAAAACACTAAAATATAAACTAGGAGCTTCTGCACCAACCACTCTAGAACATTCATAAAATCATGTCTTAGAAATTAGGGGTGAAAACTCTAAAGCATACATAAATAAGTACATTGGCTACTGTAACAACTACTCAAAAAAAAAGCTCACAGAACTCATAAACTGGGAATTACAGGAAAATAATTTTTGTGTACATGAATTTCAGCATTATATGGATTACAGTAAATACATAAAATCTATGCATTATAGATATTACAGAAAATGTAACTCTGAAATATACATTAACTCCTGCATTACATGAATCATAAATACTACTGTAAAACATGAATAACCGCAAAAACTACCGCTTTACAAAAATTATATCAAAAATCAACTCTGCAACATAAATAAATGTAGGTTTTATAGACACTATAAGAAAAACCACTCTCAAAAAAATATATTACATTCCTACATTCAGCCTCACCCCAAAAAATGGATTTGACGAAGGATGTTCTAAAACCACATTGCTTACCTGACATACAAACAGCTTTAGTGCATGGCATTACATCATCCTCATAACAATCAGTGGCTTTTTCTATAACACAACGCTGGCCCAAACCACATGTCACATCCTGAAAGCAGAAAAAGCAATCTTTCAGGAAAGCAAGAGCTTAGCAAAAAATCAGATCTATTTCATATGAGTGGAATAATATGGGAGGCTTCAGTTTTATTACTTTATGTTATATGAAGAATAGCTGTTGATTTTGTGATCTTTCTTATGTATATATCATAGTGGATACCTGCAAAACAGAGAAGGAGATTGACAGCTCAAACAAAGTGTGGTGTTGGTATATCTCATCTGGTTGCTCCAGTATTGAAATCTGGCCAATAATGCTTACTTAGGCATTCATTTTCTACCCTGGGGTGTAGAGGTTTGCCATATTATCCTATCAGCTGTCTCCCTCCGGTCCTGGTTCCAGTCTAGTGTTGTCTAATGTTGTCCTCCCAGCAGACTCTAGGTCATCCTAGAGATCTGGATCCCTGGCTCTTAGTTGCCCATTCTTATCATGGTAGCCAAACTTCTCCCATTTTTCAGAAATGGCAAAACCATTGTAGTTGACACTGTTCTATTTGGGTTTGCAGGGGCTGGATTTTGAGGCCTTGCCGTATAGTCTGGTTGTGGACCATGTCTCTTCTTGTTACTTCAACTACCTTCCTCAGATACCTCACTTCTGAGATGCCAATAACACTTTAGCTAAAATGTGTTTAAAAAGGGGCATTACTTATTGACAATCAAAACCCAAGAAATAAGTGGACAGATTGCTCTGGAAAATGAAATGAAATACTGCAGGAACAATAAGTGAAATGCCTTTAAGTGTACTTTGAAACCATAGGCACTGATGAATGACTAAATGCAAATGAAACTATTTTATATGTATCTTTCCCTCATTCTTGTTCATTCTAAAGAATTGGCTGCTTGTGTTTTTTTATTGTAATTTATGACAAGTCCTTAAAATGAGGTAGCTGAGCATTGTATTTAGCATGTAATTAAGATTTATTTTTTTTGTACACAGTGTTAAGTCTTACTGGCAAATTCATTCAACCATATAGTGTTAAGTCTTACTGGCAAATTCATTCAACCACATAGTGTTAACACATTAACTACTGAATTGAAAAACATGCTGTGGCGTAATTAAATTTTGTTCCCATTTTCACCCTGTAGGTGTATGCACAAATTAAGCTGTAGTTTTTGTAATTGCTTACAGATTTTTATGAATTATACATCATTTTAAAGATAAATGAAAGTACTATTACAACAATGTTTACAGGTATGGTAAATATTATTAATAATATTAATTGATTGAAAGACGAACCAAGTTTCAATTTTTTTTTAAATTATCAACTTATCAACATGTTGCTTGTTTCTAAGGCAGTTAATGTCTTTCTGCAGGTGATTATTGCATGGTATATCCAATTACAATAATAACAAGCCCAAGGACAGACATAGAAAAAAAAAAGGACCCGTTACACGCCCTATTGAGGCATATTGGGAATATGGTGTTAGGCCCATATTTTCTCGACCATCGGCACACTAGGGGTGATGTGGTCAGCATCACTCTGGCCGCCTTAACCTTCCCAGAAGTTGCTCTGGTACCCATTTCGAGCTGGATCGCCCCAGGAGCCGTTTGCGGCCTAAAAAAATCCCACCTCATTTGGGGATCGAACCATAGACCACTGAGCTAGGAAGCCAGTGCACTAACCACTATGCTACCGCGGCTCCCTAAGGACAGACATACTGACTAATATTTACACTATTGATAGCTTACTTAATCACACCTACACCACTTCCATAAAATACTGATAACTAACCCAAAACGCTGAAAAATATGAACATAATATCAATTTTCCAGTGTTCTACAACAACCATGCTTTGGGAATTTGTTTTCCAGTAGCAACTTAAAATCTCGAACCAGATCAGAAAGTGTTTCAGTACATTTTTCATTCGTTTTATTACTAAACATAGATCAACGCTCTGAGCGGCTCGCGTTCCAAATGATAGGATTTCATAAGCCAGTTCCACCGGCTTGAGGTAGTTAATGTGTTAAGTCTTACTGGCAAATTCATCAATCACTTCACTAAAAGACTTACCTCACATGGATTCTTACAATCACATGTACGGCAACCACCATTGTTCATTCTGTATCCATGCTTACAATGATAGAGGCATTTCAGTTTTGGGCATGTTGTATCACTCATACCTGAAAGTATATAGCGCATTAATATATATATGCATGTAATTATATATATATAAGGGTGACTCTCAATGGACAGAAAATTGAAAGGCACGAAAAGCTGAAATACCTTGGAGTTACATTCAATCGCAGGCTCTCGAATATGTACCATGTTGAGCAAATCACACAGAAATGCAGGAGAGGTCTAGCAGCCCTGAAAATAATGGCTGCAGCACGTCTGGAGCAGAGATTACTATTTCTTCTTTATCATCAGCTAGTCATATCGGTCACTGAGTATGGACTGGGAATGCTAACACTGTCAGTAACACAATTTGAACGATTAGAACACATTTAAAATGAAGGGATGCATATAGTCTTGGGCTGTACGTGAAATACCTCCATTGTGACAATGAGGTACATGCTTGGAGTGCTGTTGATTAGATCCAGATATGCGATGGCCCAAGCAAAAGCCTATATGCGAGTAACCACAGACAAACAGCACCCTTTGAATGGAAACATAGCTGACATTAAAGAAGCAAGAATACAGAGAGGGATGTCATGGATGGCTGTCGTAAATTTTTAAAGATAGGTCAGAAGATATTTATGGTCCCGTCTGAGCAGAGGTGATAGTGGTAAATATGGGAGAATAAAAGTGTAAGAAATAGATTTTCATGAGGGAATAGTGTAAGAGGAAGATCTGTCTCTGGAGTGAGTAGTTTCTCTAGTCCAGCCTATCTATACGACTATATTTTAATATCAGACGACCTTTCTTTCCCTATATGAAATATAAGTTACACTACACACGCCCACGCACACACAATTATGTGACAACAATACGCACAAACGTGAAAAACTACGGATAATTGGGTATGGGTCTGACCAACACACTATGTTAAGTTTTGTTTAGTTTATTATCACTTAAACTTTACAACATCAAACATATATATATTAATATAATCATGTTTACAGACACAGGAAAATAACCCAATAAGTGTCCTCTCTCCTTATTGAGAAAAGATCCCAAAAGAAGTTAATAACCCAAAAGGTCAAAGATTAACACTAGGGTATAGAATAGACAGTAAAGAAAAGAACAAGTTCCCACTAAAATGCTATCCAGTAAAAAAATAAACAATAGTTTAAAAAAAAAGAAGTTTGCAGGTACAATGTTTCCTGTAACAAAAGAAATTATTTCTCTCTCTCTCTTTCTCTGTTATACATGGCCACTCATTCGCTCCTTACCTAATCTGGTGAAACAATCTTTTGGAAGAATAATCCATGAATGTACATATAAAGTCCAGTAGCTGGTATCATCCGAATCGGGTCCCAGTCCCTCCAATAAAAATTAAATTTTACACGGGGAATGCCTAATTTGGTGGTAGATTTCTGGATACACAATTGTCACCTAGAATAGTTAATGCCGGAACTCTCTGAGACATGGCATTCCCAGTAAACAGCAGGAAAACATATGATTGCTAAAACTGTTAATTATGATGATGATGATACTCCTATCGGCTTGCTCTGGGGTGAGTACCGATTATGAAACAGCGTATTCTCCTGGATAAAATCCACTTGAGTAAACGACTGTCAGAAGTCGGGAAAAATGTTATGTATATTGCCACAGAGGACTGATAAAATTGAATGGAAAAATCTGGGTATTTTGTAAGTCCCATTACTCAAATTTTCAGTTTAAAAATGTTAGTGTGTCGCCCTGGCAATTCCTATTCACACCGGTGTGACGAAAGTACTGAGATTCTGTCTTTCAAATGGCCCATGTCTTTTTCTCCTTGCATTTTGTTCACTATTTTTAGGAGGGATTACAGGAAATCCTTCTCCATGTTTCTTCTCCTTCTATTATTTACGTTTTTTCAAGATGAGATCACGAGGGAGTTTGATCTCAACTTTCAAATGGCCCATGTCTTTTTCTCCTTGCATTTTGTTCACTATTTTTAGGAGGGATTACAGGAAATCCTTCTCCATGTTTCTTCTCCTTCTATTATTTACGTTTTTTTCAAGATGAGATCACGAGGGAGTTTGATCTCATCTGCTTTATGGTTCTTCTTTATGTGTTTAGAATGGGGGTGTAGGGAATTAGACAGTATTTTTCTAGAAGAAAGATTATAGAGGCTAGATCAGGATTTGCACCAGTGTCCTTTTTTTTAAAGATATTGCGTGGCCATATACGCATTTTTCGGGAGTTAAATTATTTGCGGCCATTTTTGCTTCATTTCCGCAGTATAGGGCTAGGACCAATTCCCGGTTCTTTGTCTAGCAGAAACTGGTTGCATCAGAAAGATCTAAGGTTCTGATTGGCAACTGCAGTTGAAATGCCGAGCTCCGATTGGCTTTAGAACCACGCCGCGCATATGACGTCATGAAGTCGGCGCGTGGGGGTCTTGATTATAAAAGGCCTATATTTCATAGCTTCTTTCTCTTTTAATGAAAAAATTGCCAAAGCCGGGTTGCCAGAGTCAAGTCGATTGCCCTTCAGTTGGACATTCGAGATTTGGTAAGCATGAATTTTTGCGTGAGGACTTTATTTAATTTTTCTAGTCCTAGCCGATCATTTAAGTTTCTTGGGAAGTTTTAGTTTAATTTAATTCTTAACTCCAGAGCCATCAATTCGATCTGAGTGATAGACATGAGAAACTAGGTCCATTTAATTCCTTATTTCAGGAATAGCGGTATTTAAGATGATTTGAAAGTTGCGAGGTTTCGGCCATGCTTGGATCTATTTCAAAAACAGGTCTGCAGAGAAACCCGCATCTGCGAATTTTATTTATTTACAGAATAGTCGGGAGCGTGTATGTGTATTTTCATTTGTGATTTTAGTGAGAGTATTGATGCTCGCTATTTATATAGTTACGCATATAACTGTGGACGGAAGTGATAGAGGTATTAATTGGAGCACGTGTGTGCTATCAGTAATGAATGTATGCAGGAGCGCGTGGTTGAAAAACTGCGGCACCACGTGGCTGAACTACGGGGTTTTCAATTTGATAATCGGGGGTTATGTATAACTTTTGACGGCAGGTAGATGCTAGCGTAAACAGGATTATATGTTATTGATTGTGCATTATTGTTCTGTGAATTCAGAAGATGGGAGAAGAAATTTTAAAGGGAATTATTTTGTATTACATTTTGAATGTGATTACTATTATTGACGGGAATTTTAGGAATTCCTAGAGAAGGCTAGTTTTAGTTGTGTTAAACATTACGGCATTAGTGTCAGCGTAAGAAGTAGGCCACAGTACGTCTGCCCAGACGGGCCATTGAAAATATTGTTGTTGCTCGGAGTTAGTCAGGCAGAACAAGCGATCTGGGTTAGCCAATGTTTACTTTGTAGGCTCAGGTAGAGAGGGGAGTTACGTGGTGAAGAGTAAGGAAGTTAATTGTTATTTGAAATGTATTATTATGGTTTGTTTAGCTGTTGTTTTGTTTTGTCTAAAACAGCAGGTACCGGCTTTGTGGGAATGAGAGCGGAATTTTGAGACCACAAAATTTCTCCCACGGCAAAGTTGGGGCATTCGCAGAACCGCAAGGGTTTTACGTTAGTTGCCAGTAGTGGAAGGAGAGGAAGAAAATACGTTTTCCCAGCCAGGGGAAGACATTTTCCAGCGAATAGGATTTTTGTGGATAAATCCTGAGCTCTGACGCTCGTTACACACGCAGATTTGGCAGGCTGCCAGCGTTGTGGTAATTTTGTGTTCGTTTCTTCACGGCCATAATAAAGCCGACGGCCCAGTTATAGATACTCGGGCAGGTAATTTCAGAGTGGTAGAAGTCAGCTACAGTTCCAGTCCAGAATCCAGGGGGGTTCTGTTAAACCTCAGCAAATTCCAGAGTAGTGGAGAGAGATAGGGTAAACATTCTCTCTACTGAAGTCAGCACAGATAGGCAGAACTGTTAGTTTTGGTGAATCATAGCAGAGGACAGCTGCTGAAGTTTAGAGGTGCAGTTAGTTGTGTTCAGGAGATTCCAGGATAGGCTGTGTAGAACCGAAGTCTGTGCAGAGATTGTGTAGTCACTTCGCAGTCGTTCCAGCTATCAGTGGACTTAGAGTTAGAGTTAGAATTAGAACAGCTAGTTTGGAGTGTAGGCGACATCAAGTGCAGTGTAGTTCATTTCAGTTAACCTTACCTTCTTTCTCCATACAGGTTGCAATTGTGGGAGAAGGGTTGGGGTTGATGCATTTTTAACTGTGCTTGATTTTGTTTCAGGAGTGCATCCTCGCACTTGATGTATGGGACATGCATATGTTTGTGGTTTATAGGTGTATAATAAACTTGTATAAATTGTAGCTGGCATCAGTCATTTCCTTTAGTACAGTAGCTATATGTTGTCTGTACCTTGGTGTTTGTGAATCTTAATTGAACCTTATCCCCATAGGGTAGTTAGAGGTGGTTCGAGGCCATAGCAATTTAAACGTCCGAAGTGGCGAGGAAAGAATCAACCTCGGTTCTCAACCTCGGAGCCAATGGTCTCAACTTTCACAGTTTGCACTATATTTCTATCTGAATCTATCATTTCAGTCTCTCTTCTTACTATTGTCTTGTCACTATATGTAGACAGTCTCTAGTCCTAAATCCATTTCGTGACAAAGTGGGTGGCGTCGTCCGGGATCATCTTTGTTGGGATCAATTCTAGATTCATAGATTGTCTCTGTAGGAAGTTCTGAAAAATCGACTTGAGCTATATTAAGACTGATCCAGCTATAAGTTTTTTTTCCACAGGTTCCAGTTAGTATAGATGATAGTGGTTGTAAAGTTGTTTATGACTTAGAAGTAATTGATGGCTAATGGAATTTTTTTCTTGACAGGAAAGTAAATTCGGGTTTTGGGTAGCTGGATAACTTGAATTTTTTTCAGGTAGTTATTAGTCAGACTTGGTGCTAGTCTGAGTGCGGGTTTTTGCGACAGCATATTCCTAGTAGGTAACAGTAAATTTTTCTTGTTCCTTTTTTGTCATTTCCCCTCGTTGTGAGTACTGCTGATTTGTCAGGTAAGATGGCTGAATTGGTCAAGCTACTTACTGCATGGAAGGACGCAGCTAAAAGCATGGGGATGAATGAGGCCGAGACTAGGGCTTACATTATGAGGGAACAGGACCGGCAGACGGAGAGAGAGAAAAGGGAAGCGGAGAAAGACCTGCGTAAATTGGAAGCAGAGAAAGAAGAGAGGGCCCCGGATGGCAGAGATGGACCTGCGTAAATTGGAAGCGGAGAAAGAAGAGAAGGCCCGACAGGCAGAGGAGAAAAAGGCAGAGAGGGAGGCGCAGGAAAGAGCTGCGGCGGCAGAGGAGAGAAAAGCAGAAAGGGAAGCAGCAGAGAAGGCAGCCGAGAGACAGCATGAACTTGCCCTGCGTTCACTGGAACTGCAGTACCGATCTTCGGAAGGCAGTTCGGCTAACGGAGATTCTCCCGGAGCAGGGGCAACAGACACCTCAGGAAACGGAGGGCCCCGGATGGCAGCCATGAATTTTCCGATGGACTCTTTTCCTAACGGGAATGAGAAAATTGAGGTATTTTTAGAAAAATTTGAACGGATGGCAAAGGCATACGGGCTGGATGATAGTCTTTGGTGTCTCAAATTATCTCAATCTCTAAGAGGACATGCGTATGAGGTCTATAGCAAGATGCTGGTAGATGACCAAGGTAACTTTGAGGCTCTGCGGAACGCCCTGTTACAGCGATTCCAATGGACTCCCCGGAAGTGCCAAACGATGTTTAGGGAAAGTCGACTGGAGAAAGGAGAAAGTTTTTCCCCAGTTCGCGGAGAGGCTGAGGAATTACCTCACTCGCTGGAGAGAGTTGTCGGGTTTGGCTAAATCTTTTGAAGGATTGGAAGAATTAGTTCTGTGCGAACAGATAAAGGCCAATATGTCTCCGGACTTAAGGAAGTACCTGGCGGAGCAGGGCGCACAGCAACTGGACCAGATAATTCTTTTTGCTGAAAGGTTCCAGACGGCACAGGCCGAAGTACTGGGACAGAAAAGAAAACACCCTGACCTGCCAGCCCCGGACAAAGGAGCATCTTCATCGCAGTCGCCTTCCTCTTCAGATCAACAGCAGCAAGGGCCGTCTCGCAAGGAGCTCCCTCCCAGTCATAACATGCGCTCCCAGCCGCCTAACAGAACACAGGGGCCGACGTCTCATGAACCCGTCAGGAACCGGGGAGATAATGAGAGATATTGTAGGTTCTGTCGGACTACTTCTCATTGGACAACACGGTGCCCAAACAAACAACCCGCTCATCAGATGGCTTGTTTAAGGCCTGTGAGGGTGAAACAAGGGAAGAAGTGGAAACCCTTCCAGTCAGAGAAGTTGTTTTCCAACAGCGGGCCAGCAGAAGTGAACGGGACTGAGACAACATGCTTATTTGACAGCGGGCTTACATACCCCAGCATAGTCGCCCGACATCTGGTGAAGCCCTGGCAGATGACGAAGGAAAAAGTGAATATTGGTGGAGTTTTAAGGAAAGGGACTTCACAGTGCTTTCCGGTAGCCAATATTGAGGTGAAATGTAGGTTCGTGTCTGGCACCATCAAGGCAGCTGTAACGGCTCAGCCGGCCTACGACTTCATTCTCGGTAACCCATATTTAGTTTTGGGGAACCCGCCCACACCGATCCTTGCTGATGCAAGGGGGCCTACTGCAGGCCAGATAAGTGAAAAAGGAGAACCCCTAATTCACGGAGCCCCGAGCGAGCTCAAACATAGCTGTCGTGCCAAGGAGGGGTGCAACGCCTCTGACGACAGTGATATGTTATTTGCAGAGGCAAATTCGCCCGCCAGCCCTGTTCAGCCAACCGGCCAAACAGTGGTGACGACGCCTCTGATTCCGGAAGTACACTCTTTGTTGTCGGGAATTAGGCCCCCGATGGTATTAGCTCCTTCAAGTGAGGGACATACTGACAAGAGCGGTATTACATATGTCAACGACCAGCGCCATCTTCATAGGGCACAAGATAGCGGTCTGAGCGAGCATATAGTTCCAACCAGCCCTGGAGCCCCATCCGACCAGCACTTTACTCAAACGGAGGAGGACAGTGATCTGAGTATCCGTTTGCCTATAGACGGAGATGGGCCCCACAACTCTCGTATCTCGTTTACAGGAAACAACTCTTGTAACGAGCAGCCTGAAAAATTGGCTATCTTTTCCAATTCGTTTCACGGAACATTGGAACCAGTTACTGAGAGCTTTAACTCAGATTCTCCGCGATCTAACGGGATCTTAAACCGTCAAGTGTCACTGCAGGACACATTCCAACTGACGCCAGTAACTCTCACAGGGGAGGGCAAGGTTGAAGGTAGAACCAGGGTGTTAGACGGAGAGCTCCCGTGGTCTACATTTTCATCTCACCAACTTTTCAGGCCAGAAAAGAGTGAGAAAAGCGACCTTACGCATTTGCAAGGAGCTATTTTGGAGAGCTCTGTCCCGCTTCAGATTGGTAGGGGAAGAGCGAGTCCAGAACCACTGCCAGGGGCAGATCTTACCTACCTTTCTTCAAAGGTAGAAGCTATTGAGGTCGATCGTGATCCAATAGACACCCAGCAAGAAATCGGAGGCTCTACACCAGAGGAACCCGAGACGTTGCATCAGTTTCGCACGGTACCAGCAGTCACAACTCTGCTGACGCGCAGCGAGGAAGTCGCCATTGCCAGGTCGCCACAGCGCCCGCCGGTCACATCAGCTGACCAGAACAGCCTTTTGACGGTCATAGCAAGGGAAAGTTCAGACCCGCCATTAGACGGCACAGGTCTGAAGAGAGATCAACTCTCCCAACGGAGCATAGGAGCTCATTCTAGGAGAGGAGGAAGGAGGAAACGCAAAAGAGGAAGGTCGAAGAACACTGAATAGGAGGGGTAAGGACAGACAGCCTTGTAGACAGGAATAAGGGCCAATGTGAAACACAGAGATTTCAGTAAGGAGATCGTTGCTCAATCTTTGAAAGGGGGGAGTGATGTGACAAGAGTACTGAGATTCTGTCTTTCAAATGGCCCATGTCTTTTTCTCCTTGCATTTTGTTCACTATTTTTAGGAGGGATTACAGGAAATCCTTCTCCATGTTTCTTCTCCTTCTATTATTTACGTTTTTTTCAAGATGAGATCACGAGGGAGTTTGATCTCAACTTTCAAATGGCCCATGTCTTTTTCTCCTTGCATTTTGTTCACTATTTTTAGGAGGGATTACAGGAAATCCTTCTCCATGTTTCTTCTCCTTCTATTATTTACGTTTTTTCAAGATGAGATCACGAGGGAGTTTGATCTCATCTGCTTTATGGTTCTTCTTTATGTGTTTAGAATGGGGGTGTAGGGAATTAGACAGTATTTTTCTAGAAGAAAGATTATAGAGGCTAGATCAGGATTTGCACCAGTGTCCTTTTTTTTAAAGATATTGCGTGGCCATATACGCATTTTTCGGGAGTTAAATTATTTGCGGCCATTTTTGCTTCATTTCCGCAGTATAGGGCTAGGACCAATTCCCGGTTCTTTGTCTAGCAGAAACTGGTTGCATCAGAAAGATCTAAGGTTCTGATTGGCAACTGCAGTTGAAATGCCGAGCTCCGATTGGCTTTAGAACCACGCCGCGCATATGACGTCATGAAGTCGGCGCGTGGGGGTCTTGATTATAAAAGGCCTATATTTCATAGCTTCTTTCTCTTTTAATGAAAAAATTGCCAAAGCCGGGTTGCCAGAGTCAAGTCGATTGCCCTTCAGTTGGACATTCGAGATTTGGTAAGCATGAATTTTTGCGTGAGGACTTTATTTAA
Source organism: Oreohelix idahoensis (assembly GCA_024509875.1). Lineage (NCBI taxonomy): Eukaryota > Metazoa > Mollusca > Gastropoda > Stylommatophora > Oreohelicidae > Oreohelix > Oreohelix idahoensis. Next base: position 254,896 of record JAMPIV010009520.1, on the reverse strand, counting down.
TTTTTCTAGTCCTAGCCGATCATTTAAGTTTCTTGGGAAGTTTTAGTTTAATTTAATTCTTAACTCCAGAGCCATCAATTCGATCTGAGTGATAGACATGAGAAACTAGGTCCATTTAATTCCTTATTTCAGGAATAGCGGTATTTAAGATGATTTGAAAGTTGCGAGGTTTCGGCCATGCTTGGATCTATTTCAAAAACAGGTCTGCAGAGAAACCCGCATCTGCGAATTTTATTTATTTACAGAATAGTCGGGAGCGTGTAATGTGTATTTTCATTTGTGATTTTAGTGAGAGTATTGATGCTCGCTATTTATATAGTTACGCATATAACTGTGGACGGAAGTGATAGAGGTATTAATTGGAGCACGTGTGTGCTATCAGTAATGAATGTATGCAGGAGCGCGTGGTTGAAAAACTGCGGCACCACGTGGCTGAACTACGGGGTTTTCAATTTGATAATCGGGGGTTATGTATAACTTTTGACGGCAGGTAGATGCTAGCGTAAACAGGATTATATGTTATTGATTGTGCATTATTGTTCTGTGAATTCAGAAGATGGGAGAAGTAATTTTAAAGGGAATTATTTTGTATTACATTTTGAATGTGATTACTATTATTGACGGGAATTTTAGGAATTCCTAGAGAAGGCTAGTTTTAGTTGTGTTAAACATTACGGCATTAGTGTCAGCGTAAGAAGTAGGCCACAGTACGTCTGCCCAGACGGGCCATTGAAAATATTGTTGTTGCTCGGAGTTAGTCAGGCAGAACAAGCGATCTGGGTTAGCCAATGTTTACTTTGTAGGCTCAGGTAGAGAGGGGAGTTACGTGGTGAAGAGTAAGGAAGTTAATTGTTATTTGAAATGTATTATTATGGTTTGTTTAGCTGTTGTTTTGTTTTGTCTAAAACAGCAGGTACCGGCTTTGTGGGAATGAGAGCGGAATTTTGAGACCACAAAATTTCTCCCACGGCAAAGTTGGGGCATTCGCAGAACCGCAAGGGTTTTACGTTAGTTGCCAGTAGTGGAAGGAGAGGAAGAAAATACGTTTTCCCAGCCAGGGGAAGACATTTTCCAGCGAATAGGATTTTTGTGGATAAATCCTGAGCTCTGACGCTCGTTACACACGCAGATTTGGCAGGCTGCCAGCGTTGTGGTAATTTTGTGTTTCGTTTCTTCACGGCCATAATAAAGCCGACGGCCCAGTTATAGGTACTCGGGCAGGTAATTTCAGAGTGGTAGAAGTCAGCTACAGTTCCAGTCCAGAATCCAGGGGGGTTCTGTTAAACCTCAGTCATCAATTCCAGAGTTAGTGGAGAGAGATAGGGTAAACATTCTCTCTACTGAAGTCAGCACAGATAGGCAGAACTGTTAGTTTTGGTGAATCATAGCAGAGGACAGCTGCTGAAGTTTAGAGGTGCAGTTAGTTGTGTTCAGGAGATTCCAGGATAGGCTGTGTAGAACCGAAGTCTGTGCAGAGATTGTGTAGTCACTTCGCAGTCGTTCCAGCTATCAGTGGACTTAGAGTTAGAATTTAGAACAGCTAGTTTGGAGTGTAGGCGACATCAAGTGCAGTGTAGTTCATTTCAGTTAACCTTACCTTCTTTCTCCATACAGGTTGCAATTGTGGGAGAAGGGTTGGGGTTGATGCATTTTTAACTGTGCTTGATTTTGTTTCAGGAGTGCATCCTCGCACTTGATGTATGGGACATGCATATGTTTGTGGTTTATAGGTGTATAATAAACTTGTATAAATTGTAGCTGGCATCAGTCATTTCCTTTAGTACAGTAGCTATATGTTGTCTGTACCTTGGTGTTTGTGAATCTTAATTGAACCTTATCCCCATAGGGTAGTTAGAGGTGGTTCGAGGCCATAGCAATTTAAACGTCCGAAGTGGCGAGGAAAGAATCAACCTCGGTTCTCAACCTCGGAGCCAATGGTCTCAACTTTCACAGTTTGCACTATATTTCTATCTGAATCTATCATTTCAGTCTCTCTTCTTACTATTGTCTTGTCACTATATGTAGACAGTCTCTAGTCCTAAATCCATTTCGTGACAAAGTGGGTGGCGTCGTCCGGGATCATCTTTGTTGGGATCAATTCTAGATTCATAGATTGTCTCTGTAGGAAGTTCTGAAAAATAGATTTAAAAAAAAAAATCCCCTAGACTTGAGCTATATTAAGACTGATCCAGCTATAAGTTTTTTTTCCACAGGTTCCAGTTAGTATAGATGATAGTGGTTGTAAAGTTGTTTATGACTTAGAAGTAATTGATGGCTAATGGAATTTTTTCTTGACAGGAAAGTAAATTCGGGTTTTGGGTAGCTGGATAACTTGAATTTTTTTCAGGTAGTTATTAGTCAGACTTGGTGCTAGTCTGAGTGCGGGTTTTTTGCGACAGCATATTCCTAGTAGGTAACAGTAAATTTTTCTTGTTCCTTTTTTGTCATTTCCCCTCGTTGTGAGTACTGCTGATTTGTCAGGTAAGATGGCTGAATTGGTCAAGCTACTTACTGCATGGAAGGACGCAGCTAAAAGCATGGGGATGAATGAGGCCGAGACTAGGGCTTACATTATGAGGGAACAGGACCGGCAGACGGAGAGAGAGAAAAGGGAAGCGGAGAAAGACCTGCGTAAATTGGAAGCAGAGAAAGAAGAGAGGGCCCGACTGGCAGAGATCGACCTGCGTAAATTGGAAGCGGAGAAAGAAGAGAAGGCCCGACAGGCAGAGGAGAAAAAGGCAGAGAGGGAGGCGCAGGAAAGAGCTGCGGCGGCAGAGGAGAGAAAAGCAGAAAGGGAAGCAGCAGAGAAGGCAGCCGAGAGACAGCATGAACTTGCCCTGCGTTCACTGGAACTGCAGTACCGATCTTCGGAAGGCAGTTCGGCTAACGGAGATTCTCCCGGAGCAGGGGCAACAGACACCTCAGGAAACGGAGGGCCCCGGATGGCAGCCATGAATTTTCCGATGGACTCTTTTTCTAACGGGAATGAGAAAATTGAGGTATTTTTAGAAAAATTTGAACGGATGGCAAAGGCATACGGGCTGGATGATAGTCTTTGGTGTCTCAAATTATCTCAATCTCTAAGAGGACATGCGTATGAGGTCTATAGCAAGATGCTGGTAGATGACCAAGGTAACTTTGAGGCTCTGCGGAACGCCCTGTTACAGCGATTCCAATGGACTCCCCGGAAGTGCCAAACGATGTTTAGGGAAAGTCGACTGGAGAAAGGAGAAAGTTTTCCCCAGTTCGCGGAGAGGCTGAGGAATTACCTCACTCGCTGGAGAGAGTTGTCGGGTTTGGCTAAATCTTTTGAAGGATTGGAAGAATTAGTTTTGTGCGAACAGATAAAGGCCAATATGTCTCCGGACTTAAGGAAGTACCTGGCGGAGCAGGGCGCACAGCAACTGGACCAGATAATTCTTTTTGCTGAAAGGTTCCAGACGGCACAGGCCGAAGTACTGGGACAGAAAAGAAAAGAAAACACCCTGACCTGCCAGCCCCGGACAAAGGAGCATCTTCATCGCAGTCGCCTTCCTCTTCAGATCAACAGCAGCAAGGGCCGTCTCGCAAGGAGCTCCCTCCCAGTCATAACATGCGCTCCCAGCCGCCTAACAGAACACAGGGGCCGACGTCTCATGAACCCGTCAGGAACCGGGGAGATAATGAGAGATATTGTAGGTTCTGTCAGACTACTTCTCATTGGACAACACGGTGCCCAAACAAACAACCCGCTCATCAGATGGCTTGTTTAAGGCCTGTGAGGGTGAAACAAGGGAAGAAGTGGAAACCCTTCCAGTCAGAGAAGTTGTTTTCCAACAGCGGGCCAGCAGAAGTGAACGGGACTGAGACAACATGCTTATTTGACAGCGGGCTTACATACCCCAGCATAGTCGCCCGACATCTGGTGAAGCCCTGGCAGATGACGAAGGAAAAAGTGAATATTGGTGGAGTTTTAAGGAAAGGGACTTCACAGTGCTTTCCGGTAGCCAATATTGAGGTGAAATGTAGGTTCGTGTCTGGCACCATCAAGGCAGCTGTAACGGCTCAGCCGGCCTACGACTTCATTCTCGGTAACCCATATTTAGTTTTGGGGAACCCGCCCACACCGATCCTTGCTGATGCAAGGGGGCCTACTGCAGGCCAGATAAGTGAAAAAGGAGAACCCCTAATTCACGGAGCCCCGAGCGAGCTCAAACATAGCTGTCGTGCCAAGGAGGGGTGCAACGCCTCTGACGACAGTGATATGTTATTTGCAGAGGCAAATTCGCCCGCCAGCCCTGTTCAGCCAACCGGCCAAACAGTGGTGACGACGCCTCTGATTCCGGAAGTACACTCTTTGTTGTCGGGAATTAGGCCCCCGATGGTATTAGCTCCTTCAAGTGAGGGACATACTGACAAGAGCGGTATTACATATGTCAACGACCAGCGCCATCTTCATAGGGCACAAGATAGCGGTCTGAGCGAGCATATAGTTCCAACCAGCCCTGGAGCCCCATCCGACCAGCACTTTACTCAAACGGAGGAGGACAGTGATCTGAGTATCCGTTTTCCTATAGACGGAGATGGGCCCCACAACTCTCGTATCTCGTTTACAGGAAACAACTCTTGTAACGAGCAGCCTGACAAATTGGCTATCTTTTCCAATTCGTTTCACGGAACATTGGAACCAGTTACTGAGAGCTTTAACTCAGATTCTCCGCGATCTAACGGGATCTTAAACCGTCAAGTGTCACTGCAGGACACATTCCAACTGACGCCAGTAACTCTCACAGGGGAGGGCAAGGTTGAAGGTAGAACCAAGGTGTTAGACGGAGAGCTCCCGTGGTCTACATTTTCATCTCACCAACTTTTCAGGCCAGAAAAGAGTGAGAAAAGCGACCTTACGCATTTGCAAGGAGCTATTTTGGAGAGCTCTGTCCCGCTTCAGATTGGTAGGGGAAGAGCGAGTCCAGAACCACTGCCAGGGGCAGATCTTACCTACCTTTCTTCAAAGGTAGAAGCTATTGAGGTCGATCGTGATCCAATAGACACCCAGCAAGAAATCGGAGGCTCTACACCAGAGGAACCCGAGACGTTGCATCAGTTTCGCACGGTACCAGCAGTCACTACTCTGCTGACGCGCAGCGAGGAAGTCGCCATTGCCAGGTCGCCACAGCGCCCGCCGGTCACATCAGCTGACCAGAACAGCCTTTTGACGGTCATAGCAAGGGAAAGTTCAGACCCGCCATTAGACGGCACAGGTCTGAAGAGAGATCAACTCTCCCAACGGAGCATAGGAGCTCATTCTAGGAGAGGAGGAAGGAGGAAACGCAAAAGAGGAAGGTCGAAGAACACTGAATAGGAGGGGTAAGGACAGACAGCCTTGTAGACAGGAATAAGGGCCAATGTGAAACACAGAGATTTCAGTAAGGAGATCGTTGCTCAATCTTTGAAAGGGGGGAGTGATGTGACAAGAGTACTGAGATTCTGTCTTTCAAATGGCCCATGTCTTTTTCTCCTTGCATTTTGTTCACTATTTTTAGGAGGGATTACAGGAAATCCTTCTCCATGTTTCTTCTCCTTCTATTATTTACGTTTTTTCAAGATGAGATCACGAGGGAGTTTGATCTCAACTTTCAAATGGCCCATGTCTTTTTCTCCTTGCATTTTGTTCACTATTTTTAGGAGGGATTACAGGAAATCCTTCTCCATGTTTCTTCTCCTTCTATTATTTACGTTTTTTCAAGATGAGATCACGAGGGAGTTTGATCTCATCTGCTTTATGGTTCTTCTTTATGTGTTTAGAATGGGGGTGTAGGGAATTAGACAGTATTTTTCTAGAAGAAAGATTATAGAGGCTAGATCAGGATTTGCACCAGTGTCCTTTTTTTAAAGATATTGCGTGGCCATATACGCATTTTTCGGGAGTTAAATTATTTGCGGCCATTTTTGCTTCATTTCCGCAGTATAGGGCTAGGACCAATTCCCGGTTCTTTGTCTAGCAGAAACTGGTTGCATCAGAAAGATCTAAGGTTCTGATTGGCAACTGCAGTTGAAATGCCGAGCTCCGATTGGCTTTAGAACCACGCCGCGCATATGACGTCATGAAGTCGGCGCGTGGGGGTCTTGATTATAAAAGGCCTATATTTCATAGCTTCTTTCTCTTTTAATGAAAAAATTGCCAAAGCCGGGTTGCCAGAGTCAAGTCGATTGCCCTTCAGTTGGACATTCGAGATTTGGTAAGCATGAATTTTTGCGTGAGGACTTTATTTAATTTTTCTAGTCCTAGCCGATCATTTAAGTTTCTTGGGAAGTTTTAGTTTAATTTAATTCTTAACTCCAGAGCCATCAATTCGATCTGAGTGATAGACATGAGAAACTAGGTCCATTTAATTCCTTATTTCAGGAATAGCGGTATTTAAGATGATTTGAAAGTTGCGAGGTTTCGGCCATGCTTGGATCTATTTCAAAAACAGGTCTGCAGAGAAACCCGCATCTGCGAATTTTATTTATTTACAGAATAGTCGGGAGCGTGTATGTGTATTTTCATTTGTGATTTTAGTGAGAGTATTGATGCTCGCTATTTATATAGTTACGCATATAACTGTGGACGGAAGTGATAGAGGTATTAATTGGAGCACGTGTGTGCTATCAGTAATGAATGTATGCAGGAGCGCGTGGTTGAAAAACTGCGGCACCACGTGGCTGAACTACGGGGTTTTCAATTTGATAATCGGGGGTTATGTATAACTTTTGACGGCAGGTAGATGCTAGCGTAAACAGGATTATATGTTATTGATTGTGCATTATTGTTCTGTGAATTCAGAAGATGGGAGAAGTAATTTTAAAGGGAATTATTTTGTATTACATTTTGAATGTGATTACTATTATTGACGGGAATTTTAGGAATTCCTAGAGAAGGCTAGTTTTAGTTGTGTTAAACATTACGGCATTAGTGTCAGCGTAAGAAGTAGGCCACAGTACGTCTGCCCAGACGGGCCATTGAAAATATTGTTGTTGCTCGGAGTTAGTCAGGCAGAACAAGCGATCTGGGTTAGCCAATGTTTACTTTGTAGGCTCAGGTAGAGAGGGGAGTTACGTGGTGAAGAGTAAGGAAGTTAATTGTTATTTGAAATGTATTATTATGGTTTGTTTAGCTGTTGTTTTGTTTTGTCTAAAACAGCAGGTACCGGCTTTGTGGGAATGAGAGCGGAATTTTGAGACCACAAAATTTCTCCCACGGCAAAGTTGGGGCATTCGCAGAACCGCAAGGGTTTTACGTTAGTTGCCAGTAGTGGAAGGAGAGGAAGAAAATACGTTTTCCCAGCCAGGGGAAGACATTTTCCAGCGAATAGGATTTTTGTGGATAAATCCTGAGCTCTGACGCTCGTTACACACGCAGATTTGGCAGGCTGCCAGCGTTGTGGTAATTTTGTGTTCGTTTCTTCACGGCCATAATAAAGCCGACGGCCCAGTTATAGATACTCGGGCAGGTATTTCAGAGTGGTAGAAGTCAGCTACAGTTCCAGTCCAGAATCCAGTGGGGTTCTGTTAAACCTCAGTCATCAATTCCAGAGTTAGTGGAGAGAGATAGGGTAAACATTCTCTCTACTGAAGTCAGCACAGATAGGCAGAACTGTTAGTTTTGGTGAATCATAGCAGAGGACAGCTGCTGAAGTTTAGAGGTGCAGTTAGTTGTGTTCAGGAGATTCCAGGATAGGCTGTGTAGAACCGAAGTCTGTGCAGAGATTGTGTAGTCACTTCGCAGTCGTTCCAGCTATCAGTGGACTTAGAGTTAGAATTTAGAACAGCTAGTTTGGAGTGTAGGCGACATCAAGTGCAGTGTAGTTCATTTCAGTTAACCTTACCTTCTTTCTCCATACAGGTTGCAATTGTGGGAGAAGGGTTGGGGTTGATGCATTTTTAACTGTGCTTGATTTTGTTTCAGGAGTGCATCCTCGCACTTGATGTATGGGACATGCATATGTTTGTTGTTTATAGGTGTATAATAAACTTGTATAAATTGTAGCTGGCATCAGTCATTTCCTTTAGTACAGTAGCTATATGTTGTCTGTACCTTGGTGTTTGTGAATCTTAATTGAACCTTATCCCCATAGGGTAGTTAGAGGTGGTTCGAGGCCATAGCAATTTAAACGTCCGAAGTGGCGAGGAAAGAATCAACCTCGGTTCTCAACCTCGGAGCCAATGGTCTCAACTTTCACAGTTTGCACTATATTTCTATCTGAATCTATCATTTCAGTCTCTCTTCTTACTATTGTCTTGTCACTATATGTAGACAGTCTCTAGTCCTAAATCCATTTCGTGACAAAGTGGGTGGCGTCGTCCGGGATCATCTTTGTTGGGATCAATTCTAGATTCATAGATTGTCTCTGTAGGAAGTTCTGAAAAATAGATTTCAAAAAAAAAATCCCCTAGACTTGAGCTATATTAAGACTGATCCAGCTATAAGTTTTTTTCCACAGGTTCCAGTTAGTATAGATGATAGTGGTTGTAAAGTTGTTTATGACTTAGAAGTAATTGATGGCTAATGGAATTTTTTCTTGACAGGAAAGTAAATTCGGGTTTTGGGTAGCTGGATAACTTGAATTTTTTTCAGGTAGTTATTAGTCAGACTTGGTGCTAGTCTGAGTGCGGGTTTTTGCGACAGCATATTCCTAGTAGGTAACAGTAAATTTTTCTTGTTCCTTTTTTGTCATTTCCCCTCGTTGTGAGTACTGCTGATTTGTCAGGTAAGATGGCTGAATTGGTCAAGCTACTTACTGCATGGAAGGACGCAGCTAAAAGCATGGGGATGAATGAGGCCGAGACTAGGGCTTACATTATGAGGGAACAGGACCGGCAGACGGAGAGAGAGAAAAGGGAAGCGGAGAAAGACCTGCGTAAATTGGAAGCAGAGAAAGAAGAGAGGGCCCGACTGGCAGAGATGGACCTGCGTAAATTGGAAGCGGAGAAAGAAGAGAAGGCCCGACAGGCAGAGGAGAAAAAGGCAGAGAGGGAGGCGCAGGAAAGAGCTGCGGCGGCAGAGGAGAGAGAAAAAGCAGAAAGGGAAGCAGCAGAGAAGGCAGCCGAGAGACAGCATGAACTTGCCCTGCGTTCACTGGAACTGCAGTACCGATCTTCGGAAGGCAGTTCGGCTAACGGAGATTCTCCCGGAGCAGGGGCAACAGACACCTCAGGAAACGGAGGGCCCCGGATGGCAGCCATGAATTTTCCGATGGACTCTTTTCCTAACGGGAATGAGAAAATTGAGGTATTTTTAGAAAAATTTGAACGGATGGCAAAGGCATACGGGCTGGATGATAGTCTTTGGTGTCTCAAATTATCTCAATCTCTAAGAGGACATGCGTATGAGGTCTATAGCAAGATGCTGGTAGATGACCAAGGTAACTTTGAGGCTCTGCGGAACGCCCTGTTACAGCGATTCCAATGGACTCCCCGGAAGTGCCAAACGATGTTTAGGGAAAGTCGACTGGAGAAAGGAGAAAGTTTTCCCCAGTTCGCGGAGAGGCTGAGGAATTACCTCACTCGCTGGAGAGAGTTGTCGGGTTTGGCTAAATCTTTTGAAGGATTGGAAGAATTAGTTTTGTGCGAACAGATAAAGGCCAATATGTCTCCGGACTTAAGGAAGTACCTGGCGGAGCAGGGCGCACAGCAACTGGACCAGATAATTCTTTTTGCTGAAAGGTTCCAGACGGCACAGGCCGAAGTACTGGGACAGAAAAGAAAACACCCTGACCTGCCAGCCCCGGACAAAGGAGCATCTTCATCGCAGTCGCCTTCCTCTTCAGATCAACAGCAGCAAGGGCCGTCTCGCAAGGAGCTCCCTCCCAGTCATAACATGCGCTCCCAGCCGCCTAACAGAACACAGGGGCCGACGTCTCATGAACCCGTCAGGAACCGGGGAGATAATGAGAGATATTGTAGGTTCTGTCGGACTACTTCTCATTGGACAACACGGTGCCCAAACAAACACCCCGCTCATCAGATGGCTTGTTTAAGGCCTGTGAGGGTGAAACAAGGGAAGAAGTGGAAACCCTTCCAGTCAGAGAAGTTGTTTTCCAACAGCGGGCCAGCAGAAGTGAACGGGACTGAGACAACATGCTTATTTGACAGCGGGCTTACATACCCCAGCATAGTCGCCCGACATCTGGTGAAGCCCTGGCAGATGACGAAGGAAAAAGTGAATATTGGTGGAGTTTTAAGGAAAGGGACTTCACAGTGCTTTCCGGTAGCCAATATTGAGGTGAAATGTAGGTTCGTGTCTGGCACCATCAAGGCAGCTGTAACGGCTCAGCCGGCCTACGACTTCATTCTCGGTAACCCATATTTAGTTTTGGGGAACCCGCCCACACCGATCCTTGCTGATGCAAGGGGGCCTACTGCAGGCCAGATAAGTGAAAAAGGAGAACCCCTAATTCACGGAGCCCCGAGCGAGCTCAAACATAGCTGTCGTGCCAAGGAGGGGTGCAACGCCTCTGACGACAGTGATATGTTATTTGCAGAGGCAAATTCGCCCGCCAGCCCTGTTCAGCCAACCGGCCAAACAGTGGTGACGACGCCTCTGATTCCGGAAGTACACTCTTTGTTGTCGGGAATTAGGCCCCCGATGGTATTAGCTCCTTCAAGTGAGGGACATACTGACAAGAGCGGTATTACATATGTCAACGACCAGCGCCATCTTCATAGGGCACAAGATAGCGGTCTGAGCGAGCATATAGTTCCAACCAGCCCTGGAGCCCCATCCGACCAGCACTTTACTCAAACGGAGGAGGACAGTGATCTGAGTATCCGTTTGCCTATAGACGGAGATGGGCCCCACAACTCTCGTATCTCGTTTACAGGAAACAACTCTTGTAACGAGCAGCCTGAAAAATTGGCTATCTTTTCCAATTCGTTTCACGGAACATTGGAACCAGTTACTGAGAGCTTTAACTCAGATTCTCCGCGATCTAACGGGATCTTAAACCGTCAAGTGTCACTGCAGGACACATTCCAACTGACGCCAGTAACTCTCACAGGGGAGGGCAAGGTTGAAGGTAGAACCAGGGTGTTAGACGGAGAGCTCCCGTGGTCTACATTTTCATCTCACCAACTTTTCAGGCCAGAAAAGAGTGAGAAAAGCGACCTTACGCATTTGCAAGGAGCTATTTTGGAGAGCTCTGTCCCGCTTCAGATTGGTAGGGGAAGAGCGAGTCCAGAACCACTGCCAGGGGCAGATCTTACCTACCTTTCTTCAAAGGTAGAAGCTATTGAGGTCGATCGTGATCCAATAGACACCCAGCAAGAAATCGGAGGCTCTACACCAGAGGAACCCGAGACGTTGCATCAGTTTCGCACGGTACCAGCAGTCACAACTCTGCTGACGCGCAGCGAGGAAGTCGCCATTGCCAGGTCGCCACAGCGCCCGCCGGTCACATCAGCTGACCAGAACAGCCTTTTGACGGTCATAGCAAGGGAAAGTTCAGACCCGCCATTAGACGGCACAGGTCTGAAGAGAGATCAACTCTCCCAACGGAGCATAGGAGCTCATTCTAGGAGAGGAGGAAGGAGGAAACGCAAAAGAGGAAGGTCGAAGAACACTGAATAGGAGGGGTAAGGACAGACAGCCTTGTAGACAGGAATAAGGGCCAATGTGAAACACAGAGATTTCAGTAAGGAGATCGTTGCTCAATCTTTGAAAGGGGGGAGTGATGTGACAAGAGTACTGAGATTCTGTCCAAATGGAATGTCTTTTTCACAGAGATTTTGTTCACTAAGGAGGGATTACGGAAATCCTTCTCAATCTTCTCCTTCTATTATTTAGTGATTGACAAGATGAGATCACGAGGGAGTTTGATCTCAAAATGGCCCATGTCTTTTTCTCCTTGCATTTTGTTCACTATATTTTAGGAGGGATTACAGGTAATCCTTCTCCATGTTTCTTCTCCTTCTATTATTTACGTTTTTTTCAGGATGAGATCACGAGGGAGTTTGATCTCATCTGCTTTATGGTTCTTCTTTATGTGTTTAGAATGGGGGTGTAGGGAATTAGACAGTATTTTTCTAGAAGAAAGATTATAGAGGCTAGATCAGGATTTGCACCAGTGTCCTTTTTTTAAAGATATTGCGTGGCCATATACGCATTTTTCGGGAGTTAAATTATTTGCGGCCATTTTTGCTTCATTTCCGCAGTATAGGGCTAGGACCAATTCCCGGTTCTTTGTCTAGCAGAAACTGGTTGCATCAGAAAGATCTAAGGTTCTGATTGGCAACTGCAGTTGAAATGCCGAGCTCCGATTGGCTTTAGAACCACGCCGCGCATATGACGTCATGAAGTCGGCGCGTGGGGGTCTTGATTATAAAAGGCCTATATTTCATAGCTTCTTTCTCTTTTAATGAAAAAATTGCCAAAGCCGGGTTGCCAGAGTCAAGTCGATTGCCCTTCAGTTGGACATTCGAGATTTGGTAAGCATGAATTTTTGCGTGAGGACTTTATTTAATTTTTCTAGTCCTAGCCGATCATTTAAGTTTCTTGGGAAGTTTTAGTTTAATTTAATTCTTAACTCCAGAGCCATCAATTCGATCTGAGTGATAGACATGAGAAACTAGGTCCATTTAATTCCTTATTTCAGGAATAGCGGTATTTAAGATGATTTGAAAGTTGCGAGGTTTCGGCCATGCTTGGATCTATTTCAAAAACAGGTCTGCAGAGAAACCCGCATCTGCGAATTTTATTTATTTACAGAATAGTCGGGAGCGTGTATGTGTATTTTCATTTGTGATTTTAGTGAGAGTATTGATGCTCGCTATTTATATAGTTACGCATATAACTGTGGACGGAAGTGATAGAGGTATTAATTGGAGCACGTGTGTGCTATCAGTAATGAATGTATGCAGGAGCGCGTGGTTGAAAAACTGCGGCACCACGTGGCTGAACTACGGGGTTTTCAATTTGATAATCGGGGGTTATGTATAACTTTTGACGGCAGGTAGATGCTAGCGTAAACAGGATTATATGTTATTGATTGTGCATTATTGTTCTGTGAATTCAGAAGATGGGAGAAGTAATTTTAAAGGGAATTATTTTGTATTACATTTTGAATGTGATTACTATTATTGACGGGAATTTTAGGAATTCCTAGAGAAGGCTAGTTTTAGTTGTGTTAAACATTACGGCATTAGTGTCAGCGTAAGAAGTAGGCCACAGTACGTCTGCCCAGACGGGCCATTGAAAATATTGTTGTTGCTCGGAGTTAGTCAGGCAGAACAAGCGATCTGGGTTAGCCAATGTTTACTTTGTAGGCTCAGGTAGAGAGGGGAGTTACGTGGTGAAGAGTAAGGAAGTTAATTGTTATTTGAAATGTATTATTATGGTTTGTTTAGCTGTTGTTTTGTTTTGTCTAAAACAGCAGGTACCGGCTTTGTGGGAATGAGAGCGGAATTTTGAGACCACAAAATTTCTCCCACGGCAAAGTTGGGGCATTCGCAGAACCGCAAGGGTTTTACGTTAGTTGCCAGTAGTGGAAGGAGAGGAAGAAAATACGTTTTCCCAGCCAGGGGAAGACATTTTCCAGCGAATAGGATTTTTGTGGATAAATCCTGAGCTCTGACGCTCGTTACACACGCAGATTTGGCAGGCTGCCAGCGTTGTGGTAATTTTGTGTTCGTTTCTTCACGGCCATAATAAAGCCGACGGCCCAGTTATAGGTACTCGGGCAGGTAATTTCAGAGTGGTAGAAGTCAGCTACAGTTCCAGTCCAGAATCCAGGGGGGTTCTGTTAAACCTCAGTCAATTCCAGAGTAGTGGAGAGAGATAGGGTAAACATTCTCTCTACTGAAGTCAGCACAGATAGGCAGAACTGTTAGTTTTGGTGAATCATAGCAGAGGACAGCTGCTGAAGTTTAGAGGTGCAGTTAGTTGTGTTTCAGGAGATTCCAGGATAGGCTGTGTAGAACCGAAGTCTGTGCAGAGATTGTGTAGTCACTTCGCAGTCGTTCCAGCTATCAGTGGACTTAGAGTTAGAGTTAGAATTTAGAACAGCTAGTTTGGAGTGTAGGCGACATCAAGTGCAGTGTAGTTCATTTCAGTTAACCTTACCTTCTTTCTCCATACAGGTTGCAATTGTGGGAGAAGGGTTGGGCTTGATGCATTTTTAACTGTGCTTGATTTTGTTTCAGGAGTGCATCCTCGCACTTGATGTATGGGACATGCATATGTTTGTGGTTTATAGGTGTATAATAAACTTGTATAAATTGTAGCTGGCATCAGTCATTTCCTTTAGTACAGTAGCTATATGTTGTCTGTACCTTGGTGTTTGTGAATCTTAATTGAACCTTATCCCCATAGGGTAGTTAGAGGTGGTTCGAGGCCATAGCAATTTAAACGTCCGAAGTGGCGAGGAAAGAATCAACCTCGGTTCTCAACCTCGGAGCCAATGGTCTCAACTTTCACAGTTTGCACTATATTTCTATCTGAATCTATCATTTCAGTCTTTCTTCTTACTATTGTCTTGTCACTATATGTAGACAGTCTCTAGTCCTAAATCCATTTCGTGACAACCGGTACGGGGACGAACGCCAAGGAAAAACGACAACTATTATTTCTTCAGTAACTGAGGAAAGGACCACAATAGAAAACTGCTTGCCACTGGGTTTTGATCAAGCACTGTATTAGGAAGAACACAAAACATTTAACCAAAATGACAATATCCTATGCTATCAAGCGTAAGGTATGATCTCTTATCCTCTCCGTCACCTAATTAAATTAAAAGGCACACGGTATCTTAGCCTATACTATCGCACATTGCTTAATGAGTACAGGTTTGGTAAAGGCATGTCGCCTTTCCCCCTTCCGACCCGGTAAAACACTCAGCGCACAATGTCAGTTATAATTTAATTATGACTACGCTCCCTTAACAAATATCGCCTAGCTAGTTGATTGTCAGCGTCTATCGTTTTTACACATGATATTAAATGCTAGTCACTATATAATTACACACAATGAAATATAATGCGCATTCTACTCTGTCACTTTATCCATCACTCATAGCATTTTACTTAGTCAGCTAAACCATATCTTCTGGTGTAAAAAAAATGGTTGATGGATTTTTACATTAAGCTGAACAACTGGTAAGAAAATATCTATGCGTTTGCTATTTCGCTAGTCTTAACGCTAGGGACTCACAGTGAAAAAAATAGTAAAACTTTAACACATTTAACACTTAAGCACAACTTATATTATTACCAGAAAAACAGAATAATCCCCACAAAGGCTATTATCGCACTATTTCACACAGGTTCTAGCGTACGCGTTTAGATTATCCAAAATTTCCTGAGAGACTTGATAACTGACTTGGAGAGAACGCAGTAAATATACAGATTTTGTGCAATATCTCTAAAAGATGTGACAATTCACACCTTCGTCGTACCAGGGAAAATCATCGAGCTTGGCTTCCGAGATAAAGGATTCTACGGTTCGCTCACTCGCGATGCCGAATGACATCAGAAGACATGCCGTGCAAACGGGCCTTCTTAGATTTCGTCCCCCTGCCGTAGATCAAATACTTAATTCCCCTGAAGATGTCGGACGTCAAAGGTGGTCGGGAAGTAATATTATCGCCCTTGAATTTGCTACCGTGTCTGATCTTTTTCCCCACGTGCTTACTGTCACTATTCGATGATTGATAGATCAGCTCGAGTGAGAACTCTGGTAAACAGACTGGTTCGCTCCCCTGTTATCTGGCATGTTGCGAAAATAGATAAACAACTCGTTAGCACAAGAAAGACAGGAAAAATAGGCGTGGTTTAAAAAGTGAGTCAACAGACAGCAAATTGTGTGGTTTTGCCTTCGCAAAACGTAAACACTAACTGAGGAAGCGAAGGTGGTCGGATTTCTGTAGGATTACTGAAGCTATGTTTACATACGTCACAATGGCACAGGCAGAGACAACAATCAAGCAGGTGGCCACAGTTGAAAATATATTCAAAGGGGAAGAGTGGAGTATGTCAGATGAGAACTGGATTAACTACCAGCAAGTCATCCTCAGCCTTGGCAGAGAGTGTAGAACTTGGGGTAATGGAAAAGCAGACCTGGAAATTAATCAACTGATACATGATCATGCTGGGGATAATGATGCCATTGTGCATTGAGCAGAATTATTGCCAAACATGGCAGGGCTTACAAGATAACAACTTCCAGCATGAGAATGGAGGTCGAGGCTGTTATTGCAGCCTTAAGGTGGATAACTGAAATTTCATTATCAAAGGCAGTCATTGTGTCAGACTCTCAGTCCATGCTTCAAAAGGTTGAAAGTGGTTGATTGCGGCATGAATGGAAAACATTCATAGAAGCTTCGAGTCTACAAGAGCTGGTATGGATCTACTGTCATGGTCATGCAGGGGTATGTGGTAATGAGAGAGCTGACAGACTAACATCAAGAGCACCCACAGTGGAGACACTGGATATGGATAAGGGAGAGATAATGAGAACAATTAATGATCACCTGTTAGAGAATGACACTGCAATAGATGAATCATCAAGGTTAAGACTGTTGTAATTTGGCTAGCAGAGATGGACGTATGAGAGGATGCATCGTCGTGTATACAACCAGCGAGCTACAGGAACAGTTAGCATTCACACTTTTTGACATATACTGAGGGATACTGAGCACCTATGGGTTTGCCCGGAGTGCAATGATGTAGATTCTGCTCAACAATAACAATAAGGGTGATCCTCATGGAAGAGGATTTCAATTAAAGTTAATGGACAGACACATCTTTAACTTTGTGAACTAGGATTCCCTTACACAATATGCTGAAACTGATAACCTCCAACATGTAAAACCAACTTCATTGTAATGCTCCAAATTTATGAATATGCTCATTAAAGTGTACTCAGTAATGGCTTAAATTTCTTGATGCATGAAAGTTGTTTTAGAAACAGAGACATCTAACAAAATCTCTAGCTTGTAAGATTCCCAGATTTAAAACAATGTACTTCCTATGTGCATCATTAAGATGAGACAGGAGATGGAGATTCATTGTAGTCGACCTTTGCTGTGGAGATGGCAGCTAATGATGATGATGATGATGACTTCCTATTAGACCAACTAAAGGAAAAGGAGTGCAGACAGAACCTCAAACAAAAAAAAAACTTCAACGAAATGAAGATGCCAAGAAATGGCAGCCATTTCTTGAAAATCTCATGGAAACTATATGCTGTGGTGAAAAATGTGTAGATTACATATTGCTAGTCAGTGAAAAAACATATGTGTTAGCTTTAGAAAGTTATTAAAAACAAACATGAGGGATAGATATAGTGAATCTTTTTTTTTGTAAAAATGTGGGACATGGTAATGACTTACCTGAGCACTCATTTGAATCATCAGCACTTTCAACTGCCAACCCTTCCACAAGCAGACCCCTGAGGTTCCAGCAGTAGCAAGATCCTTTTTCACCTGTCCTTACATTATGGTAACAAGCAGCTGGCTTAAATGTTCCATCTTCCTGGCACTCAGCTTTGAGGGCATAGCTAGAAATCAAAATTGTGAACTTGATGACATTAGTTTAGTAGTGGAAATCAAAATTATTATCATGAATTTATTAAACTATATATCTTAATATAGAGTGGGTGCCGATAATGTTTCATGGCCTTCATGTCTGGGCAGGTTTGGTATTGGCAAGATGAATGAAAATGGACAACAGCTCTTAGAGTTGTGCATCCACCATGACCTCTGCGTGACCAACACCTACTTTCAGACAAAACCCCAGCATAAGGTGTCATGGAGACACCCACGATCCAAGCACTGGCACCAACTTGACCTGATTCTCGTCAGAAGGCCACTCCTCAGGTCTGTGCTCTCCACGCGCTCGTACCATAGTGCAGACTGTGATACAGATCACTCCTTGGTTTGCTGCAAAATCAGAGCACAACCAAGAAAACTCTATCGTGTCAGACATGAAGGGAAACCACGCACTGATACCAGCAAGATGTCAGACCCTTTCATGATCGCTCAATTCACTGCGACCTTCGAGAAAGTGCTCAGTAGCCCTCAGCATGGTGATACTATTACAGAGAACTGGGAGCATCTACGGAACACCATTCAAAGTACTGCACTTGCCACCTTTGGTAAGAAAACAGCAACGTCAAATGACTGGTTTAATGCTTCATCAGATGTGATGGCACCTGTCATTGAAGCTAAGCGCAGTGCTATGAATGAATACAAATGTTCACCAAGTGCCAGAACCCTACAGATCCTGAGGGCTACGAGAAGCAAAGTTCAACAAACTGCTCGATGCTGTGCAAATGACTACTGGCTCCAGCTCAGTGAGAGCATCCAGATCGCAGCACAAACAGGCAACATTAGACAAATGTATGACGGTATAAAGAAAGCACTTGGCCCCCATAAAAGTAAGACGGCACTGCTAAAAACCATCAGCGGAGAGAAGCTAACCGATAAGGGTAGGCAGATGGAGAGGTGGGTCGAGCACTACTCTGAGCTTTACGCTAGAGACAATACCGTTACGCCTGCAGCCCTTGATGGTGTCAACAGTCTGCCAACTATGGAGGAGCTGGATGCCGAACCAACATTAGAGGAACTCAGCAAGGCCATTGATAGCTTGGCCTCTGGCAAAGCACCAGGCAGTGATGGGATTCCTCCTGATTTAATCAAATGCTGTAAGAGTACGCTATTACATCCCCTGCATAGGATGCTGTGCCAGTGCTGGGAAGAGACAACTATTCCTCAAGACATGCGAGATGCCAAGATTGTAACACTGTATAAAAATAAAGGAGACAGAAGTGATTGCAATAACTACAGAGGCATCTCTCTTCTTAGTATTGTTGGTAAGGTTTTTGCCAAAGTCATCTTAATGCGACTACACAAGTTAGCTGAGCGCATATATCCAGAGTCACAGTGTGGATTCCGAGCTGGCAGACCTCACAAAAGCATTCGACCTGGTTAGTAGGGATGGACTCTTTAAAATCCTCCTGAAAATAGGCTGCCCTTCTAAAATGCTGGAAATGATAAAGTCATTCCATGACGGCATGAAGGGAACAGTCCAATATGCTGGAAGCACGTCACAGCCCTTTGATATACGAAGTGGCGTTAAACAAGGCTGTGTTCTGGCTCCGACCCTCTTCGGAATCTTCTTTGCCTTACTCTTGAAACATGCGTTCAGAGATGCAACTGAAGGAATATGCCTTCACACTAGGTCAGATGGCCGTCTGTTTAATCTTTCAAGGCTGAAGGCAAAAACAAAAATCAGAAGGGTCACTATAAGAGACTTGTTGTTCACTGATGATGCTGCAGTCGCCACTCAAAGCCAACAGGAGCTTCAGAGCTTGATGAATCGCTTCACTAAAGCATGCAAGGACTTTGGCCTCACAATAAGTCTAAAGAAAACGAATGTGCTGAACGAACGAACGAACGAACGAACGAAATCTTTATTTCATCAGGGTAAAGAAATAGGCATAATTGCCTTTTTACATTTCTGCCCTGCAATACAATTTTCAGTGTGTTAAAAATTAAAATAATAACAACTTCAGACAGGATCAATTAATAATATCATCACAATCAGAAACTTAGCTCAGACAAGTACATTTACTCATAGTCATTCACGCACATAGAGAGAGAGAGAGAGAGAGAGAGAGAGAGAGAGAGAGAGAGAGAGAGAGAGAGAGAGAGAGAGAGAGAGAGAGAGAGAGAGAGAGAGAGAGAGAGAGAGAGAGAGAGAGAGAGAGAGAGAGAGAGAGAGAGAGAGAGAGAGAGACTTAATATAAAAAATTCAATTTAAAATAAAAATATTACAATGATAGTTAAATGCTCGTGGAAACGTTGAAATAACTGAAACAGAATTGTCGTTAAATGTGTGTACAAGATTTCATGACATGTGAATGCAGATGTCTTTTGAATGTGGTGTAATTATCAGTTTTGACAGACTTGGGTAGAGAATTCCATGCTAAACCACCTGCATAACTAAAACAACTTCGGAAGAGGTCAGTTCGAGGTTTTGCAAGGTCCAAAAGTAGGTCGCCACGTATAAAATATGAGCAGTATTTATATCGAAAGAACTTTTGCAAGTATGAAGGTGTTCTGCCGTGTAAAATTAGATGCACAAATAGGAGATCTTGGAAAAAGAAGAATTTTTTAAGAGGAAGAACATTCAGCTGTGAAAATAGCTGAGCACTGGGAATGCTATCATTCAGGCAAACAAGTCGTAGCGCCCTTTTGTGTAGGGATTCTAGGCGTTTCAAAAATGACAAGCCACAGCGACTCCAGATATTTGAGCAATAAGAAAGGTGACTTTGAATATGTGCATAATAGAATATAAGTCTAGAGTGCGGACATAAAAAATGTTTGATTTTTGAGAGTTGAAACAATTTTTGTGAGATCTTGTTTGCTGCACCAGTTATCACTATCGATAACTATGAATTGGCAGTGGTGCACCACTTCACATACCTAGGGTCTACCATCAATGACAAACTCTCACTGGATACAGAAATTGACAGCCGCATTGGCAAAGCTGCAGCTACCTTTGCCCGCCTCACATCGCGTGTTTGGGGAAACTCTAAACTCACAATGAAGACCAAAGCTGCGGTATATAATGCCTGCGTCACCAGCACACTCCTATATGGCAGCGAGACCTGGACAACCTATGCTAAGCAAGAAAGAAGGCTCAATACCTTCCATTTGCGGTGTCTACGCCGCATCCTCGGCATCTCGTGGAAAGATAAAGTGACAAATGTTGAGGTGTTGTCACGTGCTGGCCTTCAAAGTATGTATACGCTTCTTAGACAGCGCAGACTTCGCTGGCTTGGCCATGTTCGCCGCATGGAAGATGGTCGCATCCCAAAAGATATCTTCTACGGACAATTAGCAGATGGCAAGAGAACAGTTGGGCGACCACAGCTGAGGTTCAAAGATGTGTGCAAGAGAGATATGAGGGCACTGGACATGGATCCAGCAACATGGGAGGATGAAGCTGCCGATCGCACTAAGTGGCGATGCTATTTACGGCGCCACCTCAGATTAGGCGAAGAGAGGCTCACACAAGAAGCAGAGGTGAGGAGAAAACGTCGAAAGGAGCACCAGGAAAATAAGCAGCTGAGGGCTGTCACCTCAGGGGCGCATTCCCATAGTCAGTTATGACTGAAGGGGCTATTATTATTATTATTATTATATCTTAATTTTAACCAATCAAGGGTTGAACTGGATACTTTTTCTGTAAAACAAAAACAAAAAATAAATTAGCTTAGTATTTAGACACAGGATGGAAATTGAATAAATTTTCATGATATGCCCTTGAGACTTCAATATCTATAACTGACAAATTGTCTGACACATTATAATTAGCATAACTTTGGTTTCTATATCACTTTGTTTAACTTAACATTAGGTACTGCTTTATTTTTAAATTTAAAAAAAATTTAAATTTAAATAAAAGCACACACACTCACATGTGCACATTTTATACTATTGTTTTACATTTTAAATTTGTGCTGAAAACTGTTTAGATGTTTTTTTAAATAAAAGAAATCAAATCAAACCTTTGATTATCCTGCAGCTGTAAAAAGTTGAAACTCAAGTTAAGATAGAGTTGCTTTTGCAAGTCACTAGTGATCCAGTCAGCACGCCCAGTTGAAATTTCAAAAGCAGTATCCCATGCATCAGAAAAAAATTCACAGAGTGACTGAGACTCATCTGAATCTACCACAACAGAAATTGTTACAAATGTTTTAGCTTAATATCAATTGTAATATATCTTGAACATGCATGAAGGACAAAAACTTACAATATCAAATTTAAATAGAATAGTAATATGTACTCATAGTAATTTTTAGCATGCTTGCAACTGCCACTTTCTCATATCGGCAGTTGTTCATATTATTTGGAATTGAAAACAATATATATCCTAATTATAACCCATCAGAGGTTGAACGGGATATTTTTCTTCATTAATTTAAAAAAAAAAAAAAATGCTTGCAACTTTTGACAGACATGTCAAATGAAAGTATGACAGATGTAATATATTAAATAATAGGTAATGTCCTAGGAGATGCCCAACTCTGTTTATGTTAAAAACTATCTTCATAATTTAAAATAAATTGTTTAGTCCAGTCTCCTTATTTATGTTCTTACTTTTCTGGATTAAATGTTGATACTGTTACAAAATATAAAACATTTTCTCAGCAAAACAAATTTTCATCTTAAGAAGAAAGAGAGTGAGTTCTTAAGTATTGCATACAGCCAATGCTATCGTGATAAAGTCAATCAATCAAAATCCTTTAGCTCCCCAAGGAGCACCCCAAGTCCTCCTGTCACGTGACATCAGTTCAAGTTATTTCCACTTTTTCCTTATCATTTTCATTTCTGTCTCCAATTCTCTTCTACATGTGTTTCTTGGTCTACCTCTGCCTCTCTTACCCTGGGGGCTCCAGAACAAGGACTGCTTTGTAATGCTATCTACAGGTTTCTTCAATATGTGTCCTTTTCATCATCAACATCTCTTGTTCCACTGGCACTTGTCTGGTTCTTGTCATCAGTTCCACATTAGTGATCTTGTCATATCATTTTAATCCTTCTATTCTACGCAAGCACCCATTTATGAAAATCTGTAGTTTTTGGTTGTGGTTTTTTTGCTGTTTTCCATGTTTCAGAATCATACAATAGGACTGACTTGACATTTAGGTTCAAGATTTTTATTTTTGTGCTGAACTTGATTTCTCTTGATCTCCATATATTTCCCAATGCAATGAAAGCTCCTCTTGCTTTTGGTATTCTTATTTTAATATCATTATATGCCCTTCCAACTTTGTATGTATTACTGCCAAGATATGTGTATGATTCCAAATCTTGTAGTGGTGTTTTCATGGTGAAGTAAATGACAGAAATTAACAATCAAGCACAAATGACCAATGGTTTTAGACAATAATGTTAAGGTTATTATGGACAGATATACCTAATGAAGATATCCTGGAACAGTGAAAAAAAAAAATCTTACCTGAAACATTTCCTTGATGTTGACAGAACTGACCATAATAGCCATCAGCGCATGAGCAGAATTTTCCAGCATATATGTCAAATATACAGGTTCCTCCATTAAGACAGACAGTGAGATCTCCTAAATCAAGGTAAACTGGAACATTGCAAGCAGTCTCAGCAAGCTCTGGAGGGTTAGTTGGGGCTGTGAATATATTAGAAACATTAAAAGAAGTCCAAAAAGTATAAATATATGTTGATTTCCTCACACAATTTAAGCCTATGGTTATCTGTATGATATTTAACTATAACACAGATGCTGATATTTTTGCATTGATTATCAAGCCACCAGCAGCTTAAGGTAATCCTTGTTCTGGAATTAGCCAGATAAACGAAAAAGAGAAAGGCCAAAAAAAAAAAAAAGAACATGGAGAAAAGAATTTGTCACAGACTGAGAAGGATAAAGACATGGAAACAGCCTAAATGAATGATGCAGAATATGGGAGCTTCGTGTGAAACAATTTAATGCCTGTTCCTGCATCTTGACAAATTTTGTGGGCTTTTATATGTTATGCTTGTAATGTTATGATGTATGTATATAAGCATTACCTCGTCATCTACACAAGCACACACATGTTTCAGAAGGGACACAGTAAAAGCATGTTCAGTTTGTAGCCATGTTTTATTTACAGGATGTCGTACATGTGAAGATTCGCATATTATTACAATGTGTGGTTCGTATTATTAATGTATTATATTACATCCCCCCTTTTTTGAAGAAAAAAAAAATGTGTGCAAACGTTTCCAACGAAATGTTTCATGTGAGAAAGGATAAGTATGTGTAATGCTCAGTGTGAGTATATATATGTCACTGTCTGTATCGGCTGGGAGGTGTCACTGTACGGCCAGAACGAGTGGTGTAAAGTGCTGGTGGTTCTGCGGAAGTCCCTGGTTTAGCTTGAGTTGGTTGTGATTTCGGCCTTGGCGCTTGTTGGTTTTGTGGGGTACCAAGGTCTGGAGTTACTGCATTGCCTGTTGTAAGCGTGGGAATTCTCTTCTCTGTTGTATTCTGTGGGATTTCTCTAATGTCCACTCTGTTTCGCCTCAGGAGGTTGTTGCTGCTGTCTGGTCTTAAGGTATAGCTCCTGGGTTCAGGGTTTCTGGAAATGATTGTTGCTTTTGACCATGTGTCATTGTCGTGGTTGTAGGTAGTCACATGCTGACCAGGATGTAATGGTGGTAGGTCTTTAGCACATTTGTCATAGTTGGATTTCTGAACTTGCTGACGATGCTGAAGTTGATCATATGTGCTGTCTCTATGTTGTGGACGGAAGTGGACCTTAGATGGTAGAAGGTCTTTAATTCTTCTATCAAACATAAGTTCTGCTGGACTGTCGATCTTACTGTCTACCGGTGTTGTTCTCCATCTCGAGAGTGCTAGGTGTACATCCTCTGTTCTTGTTTTCTTCATGATTGACTTGATAGTTTGTATCTGTCTCTCAATGAAACCATTAGATTTAGGGTATCTAGGTGATGATGTTGTGTGTTTGATCTTCCAGTCCTTAGTGAAGTTTCTGTATGCTTGACCTGAGAAATGTGGACCGTTGTCTGATCTAATTTCATCTGGGATGCCAAACATGCTGCAATACTTCTTTGTAATGTCTGCAATAACAGCTGATGGTGAGGGTTGTGGAAGTTTCTCAATGATGGGAAATTTGCTGTAGTAATCAGCAATAATAAGATAGTCATTATTGTCGATTGAGAAAATATCAGTTCCTATAATGCTCCAAGGGCTCAATGGTATGTCTGATGGTATGAGAGGTTCTCTGCACTGCCTATTTGCATGTGCTTGGCAAATTGAACAGTTTTTACATAGTGTTTCTATGTCCTTGTTTATCTGTGGCCAGTAAACATCTTTCTTTGCTCTCAGTTGTGTTTCACAATACCAAGGTGACTATTATGGAGCTGTTTAAGGATGATATCGCGTTGTATTTCTGGTATAATAATGCGATCTCCTTTAAGGATCAGACCATCTTCGATACTTAACTCGTCCCTCATAGAGTAGTATGGACGGATGTGTGTTGGAACTTCCCTGATAGAGCTTGGCCATCCATGGTATATCAGTTCTTTGAGAGAGTTAAGGATAGAATCTCTCATTGTGTCTTCTCTGATGTGTTCAAGCCGATTACCGCTAAACTTGACAAAATCAACTTTGATGTTTGGGGTAAGATCTGCTGTCTTGTTGGGGTTTGGTAGTCTGCTGAGAGCATCTGCAAGACCTATATCCTCTTTAATGTTGTTAATAGTTACCACACTCAGCTTTTCGCACATTGGTAAACCCAAAATTGCAGGTCCTTCAACATCTACCAAGTAAAATGTTGACGATGTCCATTCAGAGTCTCTGTATAAACATTCAAGTGTTACTGCTCCGAAACAGTCTATACTTGTTCCATTGTAAGCTCTTAGCTTTGTCCTGCCACTCCTACTTTTTACATCCCTTGTGGGAAATCCTTGCTCATCCACCTTGTCAGGCATGATCTGTCTGAATATTCTTAAGGGTAGAGTGTTACCTTGGGCACCTGTGTCTATCTTGAACCGAATATATCTTTCTTTGTGCCTTTTAATTCCTGGTATTCGGAATTGTACCTTGCAGAAAGCCTGCGTTCTCTTTGGTTCATTACTGAAAGTTAGTATCTTCACAGTATCAAATGTGGAAGGATCACTTGCTTCACCGGAGTCAAGGTCCTCAGTCATCATAAAGTGTGTTTGTTTTGATGACTCTCTGCTGTGAAGGTTGTGTTGAGCACTGTCTTGTTTCCTCTTGAAACATAATTTTATCCAGTGGCCCCTCTTTCTGCAGTAATGACATGTAGAGTCTTTAGCTGGACAGTGGTTTTGTATGTGGTTTAGGCCACAACATTTACACACAGCACCTCTGCTTGTGTTGTGTTTTTCTTGTTGCTTCGAACCAGTTGCTTTGTTTTGTTTGGGTTTATAGCTTTTTACTGCATCCACCTGGGCTGTTACTGTACCTTGCTGAATTTGTTTAATGTTTAGTGCTTGTGCCTCGTGTTTCCTGCCTTCATCCAGAAGTTGTTGTAAAGTTAGTGTATCACTCTGGCTCAGTATCCATTTCTGGAACTCTGGCATTGGTGTGCTGAGAAGGATCTGTTCGATAATTCGCTCTTTTTCTTCTTCTTTGTTAAATTTGCATACACTTGTTTTCTCCTTGATGCGAGTGAAAAAAATCATCTAGACTTTCACCAAGTTTCTGTCGCAGGTGGTGAAGTTCTAATCTTGCCGCTCTAAAGTTCGTGTGCTTTATTATCAGACGTTTTTCAAATTCGTCCAATATGGCTGCGGGGTCTGTCGCAGACTCCACAGGCATGGCGGTAGCAAAACTGTTGTAAATTTTCAAACCTTCATCGTCCAATGCTTCTAGGATATATGGAGTTAGGGTTTGTCCTTCCAGACCAGTGGTCTTGGAATATAGATCTATGCGTTGGCGCCATAACAAGAAAGCTTCACTCTTATCATCTTGACCGGCGAATCTCATTTGCGGTGCGTTGCGATATTGTTTCGCCGCCATGGCTGACCTCGATGACGAAAATTAGCCGAATACTGTACTCACGTGTTATCGTGTAGCTGTTTTTTGTGTCAGTCCGGTATCGACCGCTGCCACCATGTAATGTTATGATGTATGTATATAAGCATTACCTCGTCATCTACACAAGCACACACATGTTTCAGAAGGGACACAGTAAAAGCATGTTCAGTTTGTAGCCATGTTTTATTTACAGGATGTCGTACATGTGAAGATTCGCATATTATTACAATGTGTGGTTCGTATTATTAATGTATTATATTACAATGCTTGTAGTTGTTTTAGGTACATTTTCACCCTCCTGTGCCAGTCTGTCAGCTTCTACATTCACAGGGACACTGCAGACAGATTTTCTAACATATCTCAACTCTCTTGAATCAAAGGATTTTAGTTTCTTAAACAGGATCTCCTTTAGCAAGCATCACTGTATTAACTGTGAATTGGTAAATCTATTTGACATTACCACTTAAAACATAAAAATGTGTTACCAAAACCATAAAATAATAATGTTTTGAAATATATATATATATATATATATATATATATATATATATATATATATATATATATATATATATATATATATATATATATATAAATATATATATATATATATATATATATATATATATATGATTAATTAGGAAATCATGCAACAAAATGGTAACAAGTAATATAAACTTACTGCACTTATGACAAGATCAGACAAAGTCAGCAACATGTCAGCATATTTAATTTTGAGAAAAATGCATGATAAGACAGATTAGAGATTACAATACAAAAGAGTACAACCACAAAGATTACTTTACAACAGAGCACAGAGACACAATTACAATACAAGAGAGTACAGGCACACAGATAACAATATAAGAGAGCACAGACACACAGATTACAATACAAAAGAATACAAACACACAGATTACAATAGAAAAGAATACAAACACACAGATTACAATACAAGAGAGTACAGACACACAAAGTTCAATACAAGAGAGCACAGACACACAGATTGCAATACAAGAGAGCACAGACATATAGATTACAATATAAAAAAGTACAAACATACAGATTATTATAAAATTTTTTTATTATCTTTCCATAGTAGTGCAGTGGTTAGTGCACTGGCTTCCTCATTTGGTAGTCCATGGTTTGATCCCCAGTTTAGGTGGAATTTTTAATTCCGCAAACAGCTTTGGGGTCAACCCAGCCTCATTAATTCAGTACCAGAGTAACTCTGGGAAGGTTAAGGTGGCCGGCGTGATGCTGACCACATCACGTCTAGTGTGTCGATGGTCAAGAAAATATGGGCGTAACACCATATTCCTAATATGCCTCAATGGGCATGTAGTGGGATCCATTTATTATCTTTGATTAATTAATTTTTTGCTGAAAATTAGCTAGAGTGCACAAAAACGCAACAAGAGTTTTAAGACCTCTTTTATAAAACATACCTGTGCAAACATCGTAACCGACGTATGGTCTTATATTACTGCTGATGGTTTTGCCATTGAAATCAACACAGTAACATTCCTTATCTTCCAGGCTGTTGACCGAAACCTGGAAATAAAATAAAAAAAGGAATGCACAATATTTAATCAACATTTCATACAGATTCATCATCATCAGCTACCATCTCCCCATCGATGGATCTAAAACATCTTCTGTCTCATGTCTTGATGGTGCACTCTGAAAGACTCTTTTCTATCCAACTCTAAATGTAATCTTCTGACTTGTAATACTGTCTTCCTCTTGCATGTTTGCCTTTTACTCTTCCTTCCATTTTGGTATTCAGCAAAGTGTTTATATATGGTCAAAATATTTTAGCTGTCTAATTCTGATCTTCTTCGGTAATTCTCCTTTCATTCCTAGATTTTCGAGGACCTCTTTATTTGTTTTATTCTCTTTCCGTGAGATGCAGATTAGAATTAATATTAAAAAATTGGATCAATATTTGGTGCAGGCTACAATGTCTAAAAGAGAGAATTGATCAATATATTTGCTTCAGATTACAGGGATTAGCAAAAGTAAGCAACATTTTTATTCATATTACACTGACTAACAGAAAATTTGTCAACATATATTAAATAGACTATAGTAGCAGACAGAATATGGATAAAAAATTTATACACACTATAGTTACTGACAGAATACTGATCAATAAATCTTATATGCTCTATAGTAACTAATGGAATACTAATCAATAAATTTAATATTCACATATTCATTATTGTGACTGACGTTTATTGAAAGAAAATAAAAACCATCTGATAGCATTACAAGGCAGTCCTTTTACTTGAGTCCCCAGAATAAGAGAAATAGAAGACAAGATAATACAACTTCTGCATTCAGTTTGTAGACATGTTAAATTTGCAGGCTGAAGTCTACAGTCCTTTCCAGATCAGAGTGACAGTCCAATAGCTTACGCCTGAGCTCAGCACCCTCTAGCCAGGTCTGGCATCGTAGGTCATCGAGGGCTGGGCAGTTTTGGAGAATGTGTTCAGAGGTTTGTATTCCAGTTCCACATGGACATTAATTAGTGTGGGATATCCTGAGGTGATTTAGATGGCCAGGTAATCTGCAGTGGCCAGTTCTCTGGCAGAAAATGATGGTCTTCTGGTGTCAATAAAGCTGGTGGATTGGGTCAGGTCTGTTGTATATATCTCCTTCCTTCTTCCACTGGTAGTTGTATTGGTTGTGGAGGATGGTTTTTGCTTCTCAATAGGGAAATAGGTGGTTGAATTGCTCCATTTGACTGCTAGTTCTAAATATAGATCTGATCTCATGCAGCATGTTTTCATTTTTAGTGTTCTGTATTGACTCCAGTAGTGATCTACAGCTGGTAAAGATAATTATCACAGATAGTGGTTGCGGTTCTGATCTGGTGAAGATTCTCAGTGCCTGTGGTAATGCCACAGATTCTGCCCTGAAGTTGGAGATCTTTCCCGTTTGGAAAAGCCTTAAGGATGATTCTTCTGTTGATGAATTTTATAAAGATGCCTCCTCCTCCATTCTTTACTACCCCTCTATCTGTGCATATGTGTGTCCACTCCCTGGGGTTGTACTTTTCTTCAATCATCTCCTGAGTCAAAATTTTTAGCTGTAGGGAGATCTGGTGGTTTTTTTTTCTTTCCTCTTCCAAGGAACTTCCGTGGTAGCAAAGTGGATAGTGCACTGGTTTCCTAGCTCAGTGGTCCGTGGTTCGATCCCCAGTTGAGATGGGATTTTTTAGACAGCAAACGGCTCCAGGGTCGACCCAGCCTTATGAATTGGGTACAACAGCAACTCTGGGAAGGTTAAGGTGGCCGGTGTGATGCTGACCACATCACCCCTAGTGTGCCGATGGTCAAGAAAATATGGGCCTAACACCATTTCCCAATATGCCTCAATGGGTGTGTAATGGGATCCTTTATATTTTTTTCCATGGACTTCTGTAATTTAGAGATATTCTCTTGGCAGTAATTTGGCTCCTCATAATTAAATTAAATAACATTTCAACTTCACAAAATAATACAGCAAAATCAATAACTACAAAGTTACAGACTTTCATAAATGGGTTTGCATAGAAAAGAAAGAATGAGATAGTGTGAGAAGATCACTGAAGTGGAATGGATGACAAAGCCAGACATGTTTTCTCAGTGGAATAAGAGATGAGAAGAAGACTCTGGCGATGGATAGGATACATACTGAGGAAACCTACTGACAGCATTACAAGGCAGTCCTCATTCTGGGTTTACCAGGGTACTAGAAGATGACCAAAGAACACGGAGAAGAGAGCTGGAGACAGACATGAAGGGGATGAAGAAGACATGGAAAGACCTTGAGCAGACGGCACGGGACAGGAAGACTTGGCATAAGTTTTTTGAAAGCCTATGCTCCTTGGAGAGTTGAAAGGTGATTAATGAGTTTGTTAATAGATTTCATAGCTTACCATGCATTGCACTTTGGCATAGAATCCTTTGTCTGTGCAGTTAAGAACTGGGATTCCATCTCCACCTACTGCCTGGATAACAGATTTAACCATATTTTGCATTTCTGCCACACTGTAACCATTTCTTGGACTAATTTCACCGCTCAAGATACTGATGACATCATCATAAAGGGCCTTTCGTCTCTCACACAGACTGCGTGCTACAAAGAAGGAATAACAAACTTAGTGAAGCGGTAATATTATCTAGTAGGTTTTTGAACCTCAATACTCTGAAAATTTCAAGTAAATTCCCTAAATATTTTTGAAATTGTCTTAAAAGCTGTGGGGCTGGGTGTAGGTATTATCTTTTATATTGTCAGCACTTACTATATATGAAATTGTATCCACCAGTTTCTCGGCTTATTTGAAATAATCTACTACTGCTACTATACTTTATCATCCATCAATATCCATCATCATTTTCCATCATCATCCTCATCATCCTCCTCCTCATCATCATCATCATCCATTGTCATGATTTGAAGAAATTACTTTTAGCAGAGTAGTCTGCTCTGTCTTGTTCTCTAAATTTTGCCTACACCCACTTTTCTGTCTTAAAGCTCCTAATAGCGCTATTTCTGGCATTGGTCATGTCAATCTTATGTTGGGCAGGCTAAATTCCACCCCTCTGCATGTGGACAGCGGCATCTAGCTATAGGTCTTTTTATTCTACCGTTCTTGTACAGAACAGCTATTTCCCTGTTTCTTTGAGTCACATAGAATCTGTGGACACAGGGAAAAACTTCTACCCTTTTATTTGTGCCAACCTCGTCTCATACCACGAACACTGGTCACTCGTAGAACTGCCAGTGTTGCGGCAGATTACGTCCTTTTCCTGTATCTTGAGTCGCCCAGGGAATCTCTCCCCTAGGTCTTACGTCTGAATTTGTTTCATCTAGTGCATGTGCAAAAGCCACCTGCAGACTCTATCTTACTATTTAAGCGAGGTGTCTGTATCATTCAATACCTCTGTCTCAAGAAAATTATGCCACTGGACAAACTGACATTCTGCGCCAGAGCTTAATAGCAGTTGTAGTGCAAGAATTATTCTGTATTCAAGCCTTGGTCAGCACATTTGTTTTGTGCTTTCTGATGTGATTTACTGCTGTCAGGGGATTACAATTTCCACATAATAAATTATTACAAGGCAGTCTACATCAAACTACCAGATTTCACCTACAAGGCTGCTGTGTGGATTTCTTAACCACAGCCGATTGTTGAAAAGTGTCTATTGCTCCAGCACATACAGGCTGTCGCTTTTGCCATCCAGTCATTATTCAGCAACACTGTCCAACCCATTAACAGCCAGCTAACTTGGAGCATATGGGCCGGCAGACAGAAAGGATTCATCAATAGCCAGTACTTGTGAAGCACACATTACTCGTGCTGTTTGGAGTATACCATTATACATCGATTTCTGTTAGCTACACGTAAGCAGTTGCCTTGCGTCCTGGATTATTTACCTACAGCACATATTGCCACCAGTTGCAATTAACCATCATCTCAACACATATGGGCAGTCACCTTTGCCATCCAGTCAGTTTCAGCAACACTGTCCGACTCATTGATAGCCGGTTGCCTCCAGCCACAGGAAATTGTGAATGCATAGGATTTATTATGACACTGTTACAGAGAGCTTATCTCCATAGCTTGGAAATATCAGCCTAGGTGGAACCATGCTGTGGTTTTTCTTCTAGCAAAGAAAGTAACTTACCAGGATTATTACTATAAGGAGTGGCCATTTCATTGCGAAACTGGGGGCCTAACCCCTTTAGTTAGATTTTCTTGGGAGTGAGAAAGTGTAAGGGTGTTGGTGGTTTGGAGTGAGACGTTTTGCCTGAGAGATTGAGTGAAGTCTTGTGTTATTTTTCTGTGGTTGTGATATTGATACATTCACTAGCCCTTCAGAACTAGTGAAGGCATTACTTATTTTTTTGTTTTGGTTCAATGTTGTGGTTTCTTTAATAAATATATTTACAGTATATGTATTAAGCAGTCAGAATTCCCTCTATTATCACTGTCACTTAATGTCTGCTGTTGTAGTCCTTACTGTAGTAGATTATTCTATTTGTCATTGGAGGACGGACTAGGGTATGACATCTTAACAGAGTCTGAGTATGGCTGGGAAGTAGACCAAAGATATTTGATTATATCTGGCTTCTCTCCAGAAGTCCTACCTCTCTCCATTTTTTCATTAGTGACTTTAATTTTATCTATTTCCACATTACTCTGTCTAAACTCAGACATTCTCTATTTCCATACTCGCGACATCCATCATCATCATCCTCATCAACAATACCTTTCAGCTCCTTATGGAGCACAAGCCCTCAACAAAAACAAGCCAAGCCTTTCTCTCCTGTACCATCCGTTCAAGGTCTTTCCATATCTAATTATCCCTTACATGTCTGTGTCCAGTTCTCTTCTCCTTGTTTTGTGGTCTCCATCTATTTATCTTACCCTGGGTTTTCCAGAACAGGGACTGTTTTTCAATGCTGTCAACTGGTTTGTACAGTATGTCCTGATTAACATAAGTGTCTTCTCCTCACATTCTGTTATACTGGTGTTTGCAAAGTTCTTGTCATAAGTTCCACACACACACACAAAATGCAACAAAAATGTAATTTATACTTCACTGTTTAAAAATACTATTGTTAGTTATTTCTATTTTTACCTGGTTTATCACAGAACATTCCTCCATATCCTGGATCACAGCGGCATAGTTGTCCATCGTTCACATCTCCAATACAATCTGACTCGCACATGTCTTTTGGAATTATTGAGCAAACATTCTCTGAAAGTAAATTGACAAGAGTGAAAAATTTAAATTCAAGTACCAAAATGATCTTATAGAACAAATATATAACTTCAAGGATCTCTGATTATTATGTGTTTTCTTCTTTGGTCCTTGGCCACTGACTGACAAAGCAATCAGTGACCATAACGTCTGGTGGAATCTTGTAGGGCAGCAACAAACTGTCTCAACTTTGCTCAGTTTGTTGCCATCCTTCGTGTTGTGCTCAGTTCTGTTGGTTCATGCTTAGCATCTCTGCCTCCACAGTTCTCTGCCAGGTGACTTTTGGCCAGCCTTGCTTTCGCTTTCCTTCTGTAGTCCATAGCATGGCAGTTCTGGTGATGGTGTCAGGGTCTTTTCTGAGGATGTGATCAATCCAATTTCAGCATCTACCCGCCATGATGGTGTGCATGTCTTCTTGGTGGCTCTGAGTTAGCAATTCTTGGCTGGTGGAAATTCAAAGAATTTTCTGTAGACAGGTTATGTGGAAAGAAGACAGTTTGGACATTTCCTTTTCTGTTACTCTCCAGCATTCTGCACCATACAGAAGTTATACAGCTCTCATAGATCCTTTTCCCGCCATTTTGTGTTTCAAAGCTTCCTAAGTATGTGAGTGTGTTTGTATGTTCTAGCTCTTGGTCCCTTATTTATTTAAAAAAAAAATTATTCTTTAGATATATATTTTTTAAAAATACTTATATTATGTGTGGCACTTATTTTGGTAAAAAGATTTTGCCTTTGTTTTAGCAAGGTGCTCCCCATTCAACCTGGACACTGGGTCCATTGATTACATTAAGACACATGTCCAAAAATAAAAGACCTTGGGGTCTGGTTGAGAAATAACTAAACTTTATTTTGGTAGACATAACTATGGTAATTATAATATGCATATGTGATCTAAGATCTTGCATTATAAATTCTATAAATGCTTGAAAAACCAAATAAATAAATCTAAAATTTGTGCTACTCAATTCATCACCATCCTCATCCAACATCATCTATCATACATCATCACCATCATCTTCATTTTTCTTTTTGCTTTCCATGGAGTGAAAATTAATTACTTAATTACTATTATAATTACTATTATTGTTAATTATTAATTAATTGCTGGGCCATAAATTAATTACTGGGTCACAAATTTTGTTCATAATATAATCTGAACATGTAAGAGTAGAAAGCCATGAAAGGGGTAAATAAGACATGGACAGACTTGGAGTGACTGGCCCAGACAGGAAGGCTGGAAATTATTATTTTAAGTTGTTGAAGAGCTGTGTTCCATGGAGGGCTGAAAATTACTGAAGCTGATGTGACTGAACGACTGGGTCACCCCATGAATTCACTGAAGGCATATGTCCTACAGGATGCTAATGGTAATATGAACTTTGTTTTACGGTGAGTCAGTCTATGTTTCTGCTACATTTTTTAAAAGTTTTCTGACCATGTGAGAGTTCAGGCTTTGTGACATAATATGAAGCTGATATCTTAGACATTAAGATTTTAAATAATAGTTACAATTCTTCCACTTACTTTCTCTGTGCTTGAACAAATACGTGTGACAAGGTAAAAGTATGAGGCAGTAAGTTCAATTTGCACACAACTTGTTACGCATGTGTGCTAAGCTACAACCAATTAAAAAATCATATTAACTAGACCACAAGGTCTTTTATATTTGGATGTGCCCTAATATAACCAACAGTCCCTGCATCTAGATTGATGGGAACGCCATGCTGAAAGAAGGCAAAATTTTATTATTTTTAAAAACAACCATTAATAAGAGAACCAGGTAGACTAAAATTTTTCTACAAAATATGGCAAAGCAACAGGTTTTGGTAAGATCCTTAAAAAAATAACACATGATTACATTTTTCTTCACATTTCTTTCCTTTTGTCTCAATTTTATTTTTTATTAATCCTCATTCTATTTCCTTTACAGCTATGTATAACATTAACCAAACTTGTAAAAAACTTGGAGCGAACAAACCTTTAAACTTTGTGAAAACTCAAAACGACAGAAAATTTCTTGCATCAGACATGAGAAAACCACCACATCCTTTAAGAATTAATAATAATCTTATGCTGTAAGACTTCATGCTGTGCAAAAGTCATCTTTTTCAAACTCCCATGTCAGCAGATGAGCACATAAGACAGAATTCTACAGCAGACTACTAATACAACCAGATGTGCCAAATTAATTTTCTTTTATACTTCTTATAAAGCATGGAGCCACCATTGTAGTTGGTCCCCAGCAGGAAACATGCACCAAGAAGTTACAAGCTCTTGCAGTGTTCCAATCATCATCATCTCAGCCCGTAACCGGTCATGGGTCGTAGGGGTGCCATGGTGGAAGCATCAGCAGACAGGGTCCTCCACTTTGCTCGATAGGTGGCCATCCTTCGTACAGTGCCCCAACTCTGGTCTATTCTTTGCATCTATGCCTCCAGTCCTCTGCCAGGTTGTTTTTGGTCGGCCTCTCTTTCGTTTTCCTTCAGGGGTCCAAAGCATAGCTGTTCTTGTGATGGCATCTGGGTCTCTTCTGAGGAATGGCCAACCCAGCTCCAGCGTCTGCCAGCTATGATGGTGTGCATGTCCTCCTGCTTGCTTCTTTATCAGCTTTCTCAGAGGCACTGTTTCTTAGAAACAAAAAACAATGCACTATGTTATTGTTGTTCTGTGGCAATTAGTTTTTACATGATGAGGTTGCCGACCTCAAACATAACCTTAAATTAGTGGTTTTGTACAACATGCTAGAGGGCGCAGTAGTCCAAAGTCTTTCTTTGTCTCTTCAGAGACCATGGGAACTACACGAGGCAGATGCTCCAAATAGTGATCATTAGATGTTAACTCTGAACAAGGAACCACCAGAGACACAATTGAATGTTCCTGAGGCTGAAAACGATCTAGATGTAAATACAGACACTCCACTAAAAGAAGAAATCATCACAGCAATCAAAGGGTTAAAGAACGGAAAAGCTCCTGGCCATGATAACTTAAATGCACAGAGCTATTTAAGACAGACCCTGAGCTAGCAGCAGAACTATTAGAACCACTATTTGCACAAGTCTGGAAAACAGGGACAACACCATCAGAGTGGAACAAAGGAATAATTGTCAAAGTGCCCAAGAAGGGAGATCTTGCAGACTGCAATAATTGGAGAGGAATCACTCTTCTCTCAGTTCCCAGCAAAATACTAGGCAGGATAATCGTACAGAGAATTTCAAAAGCAGTAGACTACAAACTGAGGAAAGAACAAGCAGGATTTAGAAAGAACAGAAGATGTGTGGATCATATATTCACTCTCAGGAACATTATAGAGCAGTGCTCAGAATGGCAAAGACAGCTGTACATTAATTTCATTGATTTTGAAAAGGCTTTTGACAGCATACATAGGGACAGTTTATGGAAAATGCTGAGGGCTTATGGCATTCCAAGCTGCAAAGTGTCAATCATAAAAAGCCTCTATGCCAACTTTACGTGTAGTGTTGGGCAGAGCAACCTAACCTTTGAGGTGAAGACAGGAGTACGACAGGGATGCCCCTTATCAACAACTCTATTTTTAACAGTCATAGACTGGGTGATGCGCCAGACAACAGAGGGCAGTCCAAGAGGAATAAGATGGACTATATTTTCTACATTGGAAGATCTGGAATATGCAGATGACATTGCACTTCTAGCACATTCACATCAACACATCCAGGAAAAAATTGATAGGCTTAATAAGTATAGCCAGCAGGTGGGATTGAACATCAATTTAAAGAAGTCAGAGGTTATGACGCTCAATGTAAGCAACCCTGAGCCCATATCAGTAAGGAATCAGCAACTGGTACAGACAGACACCTTCACATACCTAGGATGCATAGTAACACCAGACGGCGGGCAGGCAAAGACATCAACATCAGAATGAATAAAGCAAGAACAGCCTAAGTCCTCTCAATACAGCACAAGCACAAAATTAAAATTATATCAGAGCTGTGTGCTCTCTGTGCTTCTCTATGGTGCTTCTCTATGGTGCAGAATGCTGGAGAGTTACAGAGAAAGAAATGTCAAAATTGTCTTCTTTTCACACAACATGCCTGAGAAAAATTCACCGCATCTTTTGGCTGAATACCATCACCAACCAAGATCTGCTTACTCGAAGCAAGCAGGAGGACATGCACACCATCATAGCTGGCAGACGCTGGAGCTGGGTTGGCCATTCCTCAGAAGAGACCCAGATGCCATCACAAGAACAGCTATGCTTTGGACCCCTGAAGGAAAACGAAAGAGAGGCCGACCAAAAACAACCTGGCGGAGGACTGGAGGCATAGATGCAAAGAATAGACCAGAGTTGGGGCACTGTACGAAGGATGGCCACCTATCGAGCAAAGTGGAATCAATTTGTTGTTGCCCTGCAAGACACCACTAGGCGTGATGGTCACTGACTGCTTTGACGGTCGGTGGTTAAGGATCTAAGAAGAAGAAGAAGATGTTAACCTACTCTAGCTGAAGATAAGAAACTTTCTGCATTCATACGGTTGGAAAAAGTACGGGCCTCACACAAGTCAGAAAGTACATGTGTTAGGAGTATAAATTTATAATGAATGATTCACCAAGCCATCATAGATTTGGGACACTTTATTGCTCAAGGAAATTAACAACAGTGAATCTTGGCTCCAGTGAAAACACTGATCTTTTAGGAAACTGTTTTCAAAAGAAAACTGTATTTTACTAGTCACAGAGACTTATATTGAACTACAGAGCTACATAATGTTTGAATTAACTAGAAGATTTGTTAAATAGTTTGGCATGATGTATTGGAAAATAAGGAAGAAGTTTTCAGCAATGACATCATGTAACATCCATGATCATTATTATGGAATTATGATATATTTGAAAGACAGGTTGAAGTTTTCATAAAAACTGAAGTGTTGATGGACTTTTTTTAACAACTTCATTTTTGGTCATATCAATTGTGTTTAAAGAGAGCAATGATGAAGTAAGAATCTCTCTGGTAATTGACAATCTTCTGCAGTCAGTGAGTGGACATCCAGAGACAGCTGTGAAATACCAAGATTCATCAAACAATATGACAAGCCATCATAACCTGGTACAGTTTATCAGCACTGATTTTGTAGTTTGAAAGCTCCACAGCATGTTAGTGCTGCACATTTCTACATATTAAGTACTCCTAGATGTGTGACAAAAAATTTCCTCTAAGATCTTTGAACTAGTTCCAAGAAAAAGCATGCGTCTTAATTATAGGGAAATAAATAGCAGTGCTACAGCATATAGATCAGGGAAAGAAATAGCAGTACTAAATCATACAGACTGAGGTTAACAAATGTGATAACGTTTCAAAAATTCCAAGACATACAGTGACAACAATGTCACATTAGTGTAGAAAGAAACATTTTCTCCTGGATGAACTGATAAAGAAAAAATAATCTATGCAAATAAAACTTTGCTGACTAAATAGTATCTACTTACCATTGGTCTCACACTCAGGTCCAGAAAATCCAATCTTGCATTCACATCTGTAGCCCATGTCAGCTGGAAGGCAAAAATAGATCCAATATATAAGTGCTTATTGTCGCAGTGGATTATACTTTATGCATGTAACTTTCTCAGAGGCACTGTTTCTTAGAAACAAAATAACTGTCAACCATAATGGTATATTGCTAATGTAAATGAAATGCTTTGCAGGCAAAAATATACCACATTTATACATTAAAGAAGATATTCAAAAGAAAACTATACAAACATAAAAACCAAAGGAAAAAGCTTGAAAATAGATCAAAATTGTGGATCATTAGGGCCTTTGATGTAGAGATGGCACATTATTGGATCTGATTACACCATGTTAGCCCTATTTGTCTGTGCAAACACTTAGTTATGAACATTTGTAGATTCTTGGTAATTACTTTTTTTATATCCTTATCTACAGGGTCTTTAAAACATACTTTAGGACTTTTGAAACATTTCAATGAAAATTCAAATGAAGAAATGCAAAACTATTTATTTCTTACAGCAAGCAAAAATAATGAAAAAATGCTTGACTCACAGTGATCCTTTATTTTCTTTGACGCATTCATAACTAAGCTAAAATGTGGACTTTTCTAAAGATTCAACTCTCCATAACTGTTCCCGTTTGTGATGTTCAAAGAGAATGGCTAAAATAATTGACATGTAGAGAGAAAACAAAGAGATTGAATCTTAACTCACAACTTTTGTTCACACTGCCAATGTTGTAACATGTTCCGTGAACACCACATGGCTGACACATGCTGAATGGATCATTCTTGCAAGGGTGAAGGTCACAGGGAAGAACAGTGCCCTTGGCTAAAAACAACAGAGAATGGTCATTTAAAACTTAATTATTTTATTATTAATTATTATTAAAGCTCATTAACTGATTATTAATTATATTATTAAAGATTAATTTATTACAGTCAATCAGGACTGACAGAACATCACTTATGATGGTCTGTCAGTAGTGACTGACTGTAAAGAAATAATTTGTTAGTGAGCCAATAAGCACTAATTGCTACAGTGTCCATTTCAGGAAAACTCTCAAGTAACTCCACAGCAGAGACCTTAAACAACTACAACAGAAGTCCTAATGACAGAAGACTTCTGCCATCTGCCAACCTTACATTTGTAAACTGTAGTGTACTATGTTTCTTTGCATGTTAAATCACAATAGCATTTACAATCATGATTGAACACATTTTAGTTTATGTCTGCCTAATATAAAACCATGAACACATTTACTTTTTCTTCTTCTTCAATCACTTTCAGATGTCAACTTGAATATGTTCAAAGAAAGCAGTGGTCAGCTTGAGATTGTTGGTATCCCCTTAGTTTTTTTTTTTTTTTTTAGAAATGGTACTAGTAATGGCCATATGCACTTTATCTTTTCCTCATATGTTGGGCCCCTTTGAAGTAGATGTTCAGCAGTCATTTTATGCCACAGTTACTCATCAGTAGTTCCTGTCTTCAACTTGTTGAATAGATGATATCTCAATCTGTTGTGGCCTGTGCAAAGTCTGAAGATTATCACCTGACCACTTCTCTTGAACTGGTAATATACTCGTATATCAACTTTTTGGTGGCCTAAATGCTCTGCTTCCCACTTTCTCCTGCATCTGCTCTTGATAAAACTCTTGGCTTCTTCATAAGTTATGCTTGCGTCAAGTTGAGTTAGCTTTCCCCTTTCTTTTGCCAATCTGTCAGTCTCTTAATTTCTGGGGATGTTGCAGTGAGATGGGATCCAGTGTACCACAACTCTTGAATTGCTGACATAGTTTGTGCAGCGTTATCTTAGGTCATTGAAGTCGACATTATTCAGACTCTTCAGCATTGCAGATAACAAATAGTGCATCTATGAAGAGAGCTACTTGTCCCTAGGAGCTTTCTTCTGTCATTAGGACTTCTGTTATAGTTGTTTAAGGTCTCTGCTCTGGAGTTACTTGATAGTTTTCCTGTTTTTTTTGTGCCATTGCTTAAGCTCAGAAAGACTCCTCCACCAATAACTAACACACAACTAATTCTCCAGACCTAAAGGTCTTTTATATTTGGACATGCGCCCTAATATAACTGGCAGGGTTGAACGGGACGCGGCTCGCCAAAACAAGGCAAAATTTTATTTAAAAAAAAAAAAAAAGACTCCTCCACCTCCATCTTCTGTTGCAAAACGTTTACAACCAGCAATTAAAGACACATTAACTCATGTCTTTAGCTCATCCCTGCTTGGTCAGAAAGAAAAACAACATGTACAGCCACCATTTAAGAGTAGCCTCATGAAGTATTCTGGAGTCTCTGAAGACACTAAGAAATAACAGGGCTACTGCTTCCTCTTCTTCTTTGATCCTTAGCCACCGACTGTCAAAGCAGTCAGTGGCCATCACACCCTGTTGCATTTTGTAGGGCAGCAACAAAATGCTTCCACTTTGTTCGGTCAGCGGCCATCAGTTCTCCGCCAAGTTGTTTTTGGTCAGCCTCTCTTTTGCTTTCCTCAGGAGTCCATTGCATAGCTGTTCTTGTGATGGCATCAGGGTCTCTATGAGGACTGCTTCCTCAGGCATGCCATAAGAAGTGCAGAAGATGAGGGCTATACATGTGATAGGCAACCTCATCATGTAAAACAAACTACAACAGAAACTATGAATGCTTTGATGCAGGCTTCCTGGAGTTGTTGGCTCCATGCTCCAGAAGGAGTTAAAAAGGAAATGATGATGACCATTGTAAAGAATTTCAGCTCATCTCTGTCTGACATTTATGTTCACCATATTTATAGTCATTATCTAAAAGCTCATAAACTGGCCTCATTCAACCTTTGAAGATTGGCATGTCATATTAAAGCACCATAACAGAAGGGAGAATTGAAGGCAAACGTGCAAGGGGAAGACATCAAGAGATGGACAGGAAAGAGTCTATCAGAGTGCACCACCAAGACAAGAGACCGAAGATGTTGGAGATCCATTACAGCCAACCTTCGTTGTGATGGCAGCTGATGATGATTAAAGCACTTCACACGGCTGTTTGTGCCCTATACCAGAGCGCTCTTTTAGTTTCGGTGACCGGAATTCTGATACCGGGTATAAAATTTTGTGTGCACCGTAAAAGACTATTTAAGTTTTTGGCGGGGAAAATCAGCTGATGTGTGAGTAAAATCAGTAAAATATAAATCATTACACACTCGTTCTGGATAAACACAGCGCTAAAATTCTTTTGTGTACTATAACTTTGTTCTGTGTTCTATTTTTGATTGCATTTTTATTTCTTTGAAATTAGTTTTGACGGAGTTACAGACTTTTGAAAACAGCGTCATCATTTAAGGAAATTCATAAAATAAGTAATCTTTTTATTAATTTAATATCTAAAAATCGGCCCATTCGTTTGAGTTTATAATTATAAAGACTTCTCGAAGGGAAGCTAAAGATTATTTCCACATACTTTTTTTTTTGGTTTCATATCTTGAGAATGTGTGGTAGTCAGTTTTGTGAGTGTGGCATTACAAGAACAAGCATATTGTCACCAGATTTTATAGCATTTAAATCCCTGTAAACGCATTCCTGATACTCACAAATCTTAAATAAGGTAGTAAAAAAATAACTTTTTGTAAACACCATCTGTTTTTGCATTTTCATTCATTTATAATGATATTTAGCTACGTATATAAGCGTCAGAAAACATGTAAAGCTATAGATAGATTACTTCCACATAATTTGATCTATCTTTCAAGTCTTGTTAATCTTCTATTTATAATATGAATTTTTTTTTTTAATTGTCTGTGAGATAAGGACTGTTCCATTGGTGTTCTTTGGTAAACAATCCTGTGCACACGACGGCTGCCAGCGAATTCTAAGTAACTGTTTGTATATCTTCTTTCATTCAAAGTTACAATGCAGGTAGTAAATTTAGAGAAACCAAATTCTAAATCTAATACCATCCTTTTATCAATGGCTAGAGTCAGAGATACATATGATAATTTAGAAATATTTATGAATGGCATGAAAGCTCAGATAGAGTCACTAAAATATTTAGAGTGGGATGGTAAACAAGTTGTTGTTTTCTTATTCGGGGATTATTTCCTTGTTTTGCTGGAGACACCACAGACATGGGTATATTCCTTGAGCTCCAGACAAACCAAACATTTTCATCAAAGACATCCAGATTGCATACAACTTGCAAACCAAGAAGTTTGGCCATGTTGATAAGAGATTACAATAGATATATGAAATATGGGAAAGGGAATAAAAGGCAAGTGGCACATTATCATAATTGTTTACACAAACCAATGTTAGAGATTGAAATTGAAAATGTAGCTCCTCCTTACCTTCATATTTTATTAGGCATTGTTTTGAAACACCACAGACTTCTAGAACAGGTAGCTGATACAATAGACGCAACGATATTTGAGAATTCGCAAGAGATACATGCAAACATTAGTACTTTTAAGAACTTGAAGAGATTTAGTAGGAACTGGAAATAGGCAGAAGAATTAGG
This sequence comes from Oreohelix idahoensis, assembly GCA_024509875.1. Taxonomy (NCBI): domain Eukaryota; kingdom Metazoa; phylum Mollusca; class Gastropoda; order Stylommatophora; family Oreohelicidae; genus Oreohelix; species Oreohelix idahoensis. Next base: position 211,589 of record JAMPIV010009520.1, on the reverse strand, counting down.
AGCTAAAATTGAATTTTTCAGGTAGGTATTGAACTTTGTGAGGATAAGGAGAAGACAGATAATTTTAAAGTTAGACTTGAAAATGCACAAGATGCGCTGGCCAAACTTCAGTTTCAAGATCTATGTACTAGGTCTGGTCCAGTTTGCTCACACTTGGACAAGGTACTAGCCAAACACAAAATCATACAACAGGCTTATAATAGCAGAGCATTTATAGGGAATCACTGCCACAGATATCTCACACAAAAAGTTTATAAAGATCTTACAAGAGCAATCATTACACAAACACTGAAAATTACAGACAAACAAGATATAACTAACATAGCTTTTATTGCCCAAGAACAATTCAACTCACTGAAAGAAGCATTTGAGAAAGTACACAACAAAATATCACACAGTAAACCAATTAGTAAAGAATCAATAACAGCATCGATAGAGACTTATATGTCTTTGTTCAGAAAGCTATTCCCCAGTAAGACAATTCATAAACAGCACATATTAGAAAAACATTGCGCAGACTGGATCAGAACTCATGATGTATGATTGAGATAATTGTTAGCTCTCATGTTTTGGGGACAATTGGGTGTGTTATTTTAAGGTTATAAATGTGGACATGCAATTTAAACTTTCAATAATTAATGTTTGACGCATGAAACCAAAACAAAACTTTGATATCCATTTTCTGCAGGTTTTCTACTTTTGATTTCTGTAATTTGTTATGCATGTTGATTGTGACCGTTTTAGTGTAAATTGAATTAGAAACAAACCATAACAAAATGTAAAAAAAAAACCTAAATTTTACACTATTTCAGACTATTATATCTTCTGTTCTAATTGTGATAAAATGTTTGTTCTTGTTCTAAAATTTACTCTAACATTTCTAGTCTAGCTTTACGCAAAATTAAAGCCGGTATTTATAATAATAAAGTAGCATAAAAGCAATTCAAACATGTTTTGGGGACCATTGGGTGTGTTATTTTAAGGTAATAAATGTGGACTTGCAATTTAAACTTTCAATAATTAATGTTTGACGCATGAAACCAAAACAAATCTTTGATATCCATTTTCTGCAGGTTTTCTACTTTTGATTTCTGTAATTTGTTATGCATGTTGATTGTGACCGATTTAGTGAAAATTGTATATAAACAAACCATAACAAAATATTAAAAAAACGTAAATTTTACACTATTTCAGACTATTATATCTTCTGTTCTTATTGTGATAAAATGTTTGTTCTTGTTCTAAAATTTACTCTAACATTTCTAGTCTAGCTTTACGCAAAATTAAAGCCGGTATTTATAATAATAAAGTAGCCTAAAAGCATTAATTAAGCCCTATCAAAAGTAAACATCGCCACATGTTTTTCCCATTAGGAAGCTGACCACGTGACCTCTGTCAAGTGGGCTATAAATAGCGCGGTCGGGGAAAAAGGGGAAATAACTAAAAGATCGCTGGCAAACAGCTGTGTTCAGTTCATCTCTGACATTAAACAATGAAAAATTTGCACTTGTTTTCTAAAAATTCTTCTCTATTTTGCCTTTTAGCTCCCAAGAAACATATGCCACGTCTTCCTATCCCATGCCATCAGCTCAAGATTTGTCCTTGTGCTCTTCATCCAACTCACACCAGTCTCCAGTTCTTTTTTCCACGTGTTCTTTGGTCTTCCTCTACCTCTCATACCCTGGTGATTCCTGAACAGGGATTGTCTGGTAATGCTATCAGCAGGTTTTCTCAATGTGTGTCCTATCCATCTCCAGCATCTTCTTCTCATTTCTTGTTTCACTAATGCTTGCCCAGTTCTTGTTATTAGTTCCCCATTAGTGATCTTGTTATATCACTTTAATCCTTCTTTTCTATACAAGCACCCATTTATGAAAGTCTGTGGCTTTTTTGGTTGTTGTTTTTGTTGTTCTCCATGTTTTCTAAAAATTACTTTAGTTTACGTGGCATTTCTATACTTATAGCCATTATCTTCAAGCAATTTGAGCTGACAGCAAACCACAACAGCCTTTCAGTGTAACCATTTAAGCAATAGAAGCTACATGATTGATACATTATTTGCTCAATAATTTGAGGATGTGATACACATTGAAGAAACCAGTTGACAGTATTGCAAGGCAGTCCCTGTTCTAGACTCCTAGGGTAAGAGATACAGAGGAAGATTTTAAAAAGCATAGGGAAGAGAAATGGAGATGGGATTGAAAGGAATTAAGAAGATAAGTAAAGACATTAAATGGATGGCACAGAACAGAAAGTATTGATGTGCATTTGTTAATACCTATGCTCTACAGTGAACTAACAGGTAATGATGATGATAATGATGATATAAGCATTATTTCACTTATCTCTTGAAGTACTATTTCTATCTACCACAAAAGTTAATGCGCACGCGCGCGCATGCCCGCACATACACACGCACACATATATAATTCTACCTCTTTACCAGAGAAAATGGCTTAATTTTGCAGCAGCATTGAATTCCATACCACCCATCTTTTTTTGGGACATGCTTAGAATATTTCATTGTGTATAATGTTGTGTTACTGGATCACTTACCCACACATCCTACTTCTGCTTGCTGTGTACATACAGCATCAGTACATCCTGTGTAGTAGGCACATCGTTCTGTGAAAGGTTGGCACTGCACCTAAGGTCATACATTACAATGTTAAAGTTGAACAGTCGCTAGATATTCCATCTGACAGTAAGATTGCTGCATGTATAATCAAACATAACAAGGACTACCAAAAACAAAATAATAATAATAGAGAAAATGAATAAGAAAACTAAATTTTTGTGATATTTTTATATGGACAATTACGAGTAAAAAGGGAAATGATCATAATGATGATGAACTCATAATTTTGTTTAAAAGTTTTAAGTACCATACATACTCAACTATACCATATATAATCTACTATCCAACTATAAGTCGAAACCTAGACTTAAGGACTTAAAAAGTTTCCAAAATAAATGACCCAATTATAAGTCGAAGTAAAAAAAATGATGGTTCAATGCAGAATTTATGAAAAGCTATAATTTTTTCCTCCAAAGCTGCTGGTGATTTCTGTGCAAATTCTGTGCATTGGTGAAAACTGGTTCATAAAATGGCTACACCAGTCTGCAGATGCAAGAAAATTCAATATTTCTGGTGTGTTGCAATATTTTTCACTCCTTTTCAATTGAATTGATTCTTGAGTACTGATGCAACCATTTCGCTGCTGAGTTGAAACTTAAAACCCATTCATTTAGTTCTTTTTCAAGAGTTGAAAACCATAAAGTGGTCCGTCTCCTTGCTAGTTTCATATTCAGCATTTCTTGCATCAATTCTTTTAGTTTACACCAGTCTCAAACAGATTTTTCGTCGATTCTGAATTCCCAATTGCTTTGGAATGCCATGGCTTTCTGCAAATTCTATCACTTTGAGCTTAAAGCCAGCCTCGTAAGAAGTACTTTTCTTTTCAAACTCATTGTAATAGCACCTTCGGGACAACATTTTTTTTACTAAATGCAGGTCTGTTTACAACAGCTGTACATGCTGGTATACACAATAACTTCACATTTTACATTAGCAAGATTTGGTGTTACAATGTTATACCAAAAGCTGTGTCTTGCTGAATTGCAGAAGGGTTAATTCTTGTTACTGATCCATCATTCAGTATAACTAGTTCATTGTTTTCAATGAAGTCCAACAGCAGTTGTCCTGATTTGTCTATTAAATTGCCTCCCCAAGCTGTATGATGAACATTGAAGCCTCCCACTGTGATAGTTCTGTTGTTTATTCTTTTATTCACGTCTGTGATATCTCTTTCGTTTATGTTTCCACTCAAACATTACAGGTTAACTATTTTAGTTTCTTCTAACTCATTAGATACTGCTAAAGTTATTCCTTCAAAATTTTCTGTTCCAAATGATTCCCAGTCAGTTATTATATATGTTTTTTTAGCTAGAAATGTCCTCCTTTTTGAGTTTCTTTCCTATCATTTTAAAAGATTTTATATTCAGGGATGGTAAAACATTAACTGGGATTAAGATTAGTCTCTTGAATAGCAAATGTTACTTTAGATTGTTTAAACATGTCTATTAATGCTTGTATATTTTTTTAGCACTTCTGCAGTTCAACTGTATTATTCTAATGTTCTGTACTTCCGTTATTTAATTTTTAAGTTTATTTTTAAATAGTGTTTTACTCTTTTCCTCTGATAAGTGTATAATATATTGATTTATTTGTTTATAACAAAGTTCCCTAAATTTGTGGTTTCTCTATTTAAGTGAGTTTGTATTTCCCTTTGAAGATGAAGTATAATGACTTTCACAATGTTTGATACAGAATCAATAAGTTTTCGACAATCTGTCATTTTTTTTTCATTCAACATTACTTCTTGTTGTTGGTTTTTATATGTTTGTGTTAGTTATACAGATAATGATGAAAATGAGTCGGATTATTGACAGGAGTCTGAAATCAAGTCATATGACAGTATAGATTATAATGGCAAGCCTGATGGCAGCAACGATGTTATGGGGACAAGACAACATAATGAAATTGCCACAAATTCAGGAGATTTGTCTGTCAAAAGTAAAGAAAATGAGGAGGGATGGTCATGTTGCAATACAATATTATGTTAACAACATTAAAAACTGTGTAAAGAATATTTTCTTTTCCCTGTTTCGGAAGTGTCTAATTTTACAGGCCAGCGACCTAGTTTTGTATTTCTGTGAAAATAGTGATTTCCTGAGGATTTCTAAACAAAATTATTGTTTTTCTATTATTACAATACTTCTGTATGTGATATTTTTGTGTTTTCTTTGGATTTTACTTGAGCACAGTGTCACTAGCTGGTAAGTGCAATTTTTTTCTTTATTGTTGCATAATATTCTTCTACCAACCTCCATTTTACCTTGCATAACTAATATTTTTTTAAAGAAAGCCTTTATACATCATACACGACCATAATCTACATACATTGGCCTACATTTTCACATATAACAACAAAAGTATTTCTGCACATGAACATCATAAAAATGTATTTACTAAAGACCACTGTTAACATGCACTAGGTTGGCCATTTTTTCTTGGGCCAAACCCCCATTTTTATTTGGTACTGAAAGAGTTAAGATATTTTGTTGACATTTAATGAATGTAGGAGAGTTGGGGGGGAAGGGGGGGGGGTGTGTGGGGTGGGGTGTGGAGGGAGGGGGGATGTGAGGGGAGGGGGCGCAACACTGATCAGTTTCATGAATCTTTTTTTTTTTTTTTTTTTTTTGCGTGACTAAGCTGGGGATAAGTTTTTTTATTTAAGATCTGACATACTCGAATATATAAGATAATGTGGCCACTTGCCCCATGCAATTTTAAGAAGTCTCTGAGGAGACAGAGAACCTCAGGCATGTCAAAAGAGGCAACTAATACGACTTTGTGCATGAGGCTGGCAACCTCATGATGTAAAACTAATTCCTGTACTAACAACCACTGCAAGAGCACATGAGTGCTGGTTCCATAAGGAGAAAAAAAATGAAAATCATGATGATTATAGCACCTTAATAACTGACAGCAGTGACTTGCTGTTTGTGTGTTTGATTTCATTATCATTTCTTCCATCCTATCAAAACTGTACCATGGCAAGCAATCCCCTTTACTTGTTTAACTTCCCAATTACTTATGTTTATATTCAAATTTCTCTTGTTTCTGATTTACTAAGTAAAAGGGAGGAGTATCCCATTACACGCCCATTGAGGCATATTGGGAATATGGTGTTAGGCCCATATTTTCTTGACCATCGGCACACTAGGGGTTATGTGGTCAGCATCACGCAGGGATTTACTAAGTCTTTGCCATAATTATGACTAACAATTAGACAGACACAGACTAAAGTAGATAAATGATCAGAAAATTAGCAAAGCATACCGTCTCCAGACACCACCAGTCAGGTCGTTCACATTCCTTACCCCACTCCTCTGGACATGAATCTGAAAAATCAAGAAAACACATACTGCAAGCAGAATCAGTCTTAGTAATTGCAGGCTCAGTCAAATATAGCTAATAGGTATAGATATAGTTTTATTTTTAATACAGTATAACACCATACATGCCTGATATTTAATTTGAAATTATCATTGTTCCTTATTTTTTTGTTCAAAGCTGGAGGTGGGAACCCAACTGCATGGCTCCTTGGGAGAGAAGGAGTCATATTGGGTCATAGTGGTAGTAGCCCCTTTCAGTCATAACTGACTACGAGAATGTGCCCCTGAGGTGATAGCCTTCAGCTGCTTCTTTGCCTAGTGTTCCTTTAGGTGTGTTCTTTTTTTTCTGCTTGTTGTGAAAGCTACTTTTCACCCAATCTGAAGTGGTGCCCATATTGGGTCAAGACTGCTTCCAACCACTGATGTCCTGCATCTTATTTACAAATTAACTGTGACATATCCATCAAGGTTCTGAAAAGCCAAGATTTAATGTCTGAAACACTGCCTCAATATAAAATAAATATTTTCAAATGTTATATCAATGTTGATCCTGTGTAGGTCATGGGTCAATATTGATCCTTGTAGTTCCTGGGGTCAATGTTGATCCTGTGTAGCTCCTGGGGTCAATGTTGATTCTGTGTAGTTCCTGGGGTCAGTGTGGATTCTGTGTAGTTCCTGGGGTCGATGTTGATTCTGTGTAGTTCCTGGGATCAAGGTTGATTCTGTGTAGTTCCTGGGATCAAGGTTGATCCTGTGTAGTTCCTGGGGTCAATGTTAATGCTGTATAATTCCTGGTGTCAATGTTGATCCTGTGTAGTTCCTGGGATCAAGGTTGATCTTGTGTAGTTCCTGGGGTCAATGTTGATCCCGTGTAGTTCCTGGGGATCTCAAGGAAACAACAAAAGAACAGGACTGCTGCTACCTCAAGCATGTGGTAAGAGGGGACTAATTTGAGGTTGTGTAAGGGGCAGGCAACCTCATGTAAAACAAATTGCTACATAAACTACCACTACAACGAACATGAATGGTTTGGTTGAGGCTTCCTACAAGAGGACCAGCTGCAGTGGTGGCTCCATGCTGTACAGTGGATGAATAGGGAAAAGAAGAAGAATATCAACAACTACACATAAGTAATGACAATGAGATAACAGATGTAATAGACCAGTACATTCAGGTATTTCAGCACTTTCTACATAAATGACTGCAGCTTAACAGGGAAATTGAGACTAAGAGCTACTGATGGCTATAGCTGTTTCCCAGTGTTACGCCTCCTTTTGTGCACCGCAATGACTTCATGATTTTGAAACGTGGTGCTCAAATAGAGCGCCGCTGTATTAAAATGACGTAATATTAATTAATTATGTAGATGCGCGTGCAGAGCAGAAGCAGTTGACTTTTGGTCAGTTGACATTCGGCAGTGTTCTGAGCCAGTCAGGCTGCATTTTAGATGTGTCCTTTTGAGGCCGCTATGTCCGTCTTCGTGCGTGTATATTAAGAAAGTGTCTGCTCCTATTGATGCCAGGAGATTCGTATAATGTAGATGAGTATTTTGAGAATAATAAGAAATCAATAATTATGTCGTGGACCTCAACTTGACGGATTTTACGGAGAGGTGTTGCATGCACCATTATTGTTACAGTATAATGGACGTGAATTATGGCCCAGTAGAGATGGCCGATGGACTGTGTTTAAAATGAATTATTATATCAATGTGGAGCTGCTTGTTTCTGTGGAGTGTAATTAAACCTTGTGAGATGCTGACGGGATTTATCTGCACTCATTCAACTTGTTGCTGTTACAAGTGTTTATTAACTATTCAAGAAAATCATACCCCAACAAATTAACTTGTTCAGATTATCTGCAGTGACATTATTGTAACACTAGAACCCGCAACACCCAGGGACCTAATGTCTTGCAACAGTGCTGAAAGTCATTAAATTTCTCTCTTCACACCAACATAATTATGACTCAGGTCATTTGATTTAATCTCTGCAGAATGTGGGTCCTGAACAGCAAATAGAAGAATGGCTGCACCCCAGCAAAGCATTTTGTAAAAGACGACCAGTGAGGGTTATCCATGGGACAAACAGCCACATCATGCAAAACAAACTACTACAGAAACTACCACTGCAAGAGCAAATTAACACTATGATGAAGTCTTTCTATAAGAAGATCTGTTGCTGCAATGGGAATGTGCTCCTTATGGATTGAACAAGAACCTAGAAGAAAGAAAATGCCAGTGAATCTTCCCATGACTTTTAATGGCAAAAGTGTTTTTCTTTATCACAATATGGCACAAAGATGTTGTTCTAGAGAAAAATTGCAATAATTATAGTCCCAGCCATACTGTGTCCTCAGTTTTTAAATTAAGTCATTTGATGTTATTTTAATAAAAACTGTATTCATAATAATATAGTAAAAGTTCTGTATAGTCCACTGTCCTGTATGAAGCAAAAATGTGCACAATAATTGACGCAGTTCAGCAAAAGGTGTGAATTGTCCCCTTATCTAAACAAGGATATTTTTCAACCAGATGAAAGAATTTCTAGGACTTAGTATCTTTATAAGATTAATAAATAATCTTAGACATACAAATGATCCAGAATTGACAGCTCAAGGTGAGCATGAACTGTGAAGCTAGTGTACAAAGGAAACAACAAGTCATGAAATTGATATTATTACTGAGAAAAGTAAAAACTGTGATAATAAACAAAACAAAAAAGATGTCAACAATGAACAAAAGCATAAATGTAAACAGACATACTGGAACAAACGAATTGTTTTCTGTATCACACAACAGATAGCAGATGTGAAACAAAGATTTAAAAAATGACTAGTTGTGGCCAAGTATACATTCAATAACACGAGACAGATATTAATATCCAAACAAATAAATACATTAAAAATTTAAGCCAAAATGATGTATATAATCTTACTGCATGGTGTGGAAATATGGACACTAAATAAGCAATTGGAAGAAAGAAATGAGACCCTTGAAATGATTTTGGTGGGGTGCCTTTCAATTAAGCTAAATAAAATGTAGAAGCCTTAAAACAACTAGAGCCGCAACATCGCCAAGGTTAGTGCACTGGCTTCCCAGCTCAGAGGTCATGGTTTGATCCCCAGTTGAAGTGGGATTCTTTTTAGATCGCAAACGGCTCTGAGATTGACCCAGCCTCATGAATTTGGTACCACACCAACTCTGGGAAGGTTAAAGGTGGGTGGCGTGATGCTGACCACATCACCCCTAGTGTGCCATTTGGTCAAGAAAATATGGGCCAAACACCACAATTCCAATATGCCTCAATGGGCATGTAACAGTATCCTCCCTCCTTCTCTCTCAAATTAGGGATCACAAAGGCAGTGGGGAATGGAACTGGTCATCCTATCTCATAACTCTGAGACCTAGGATAAGTGAAGCCTTTAACAATTCACTCCTCTATGGCAGTATCTGCGATGGGACTTCATCATCATAACCCTCCACTCCCAAAGAAGCATAGGCCTTCAATAAACACATGCCAAGTCCTCCTGTCACGTGCCATCATCTCAAGTTCCTTCCATGTTCTCCTTATCATTTTCATCTCTGTTTCCAGCTCTCTTCTCCATGTGCTTCTTGGTCTGCCTCTGCCTCTCTTGCCCTGTGGGTTCCAGAACAGGGACTGCCTTGTAATGCTATCAACAGGTCTCCTCAGTGTGTGTCCTATCCATCGCCATCGTCTTCTTCTCATCTCTTGTTCCACTGGCACTTGTCTGGTTCTTGTCATCACTTCCACATTGGTAACCTTGTCATACCACTTTAATCTCTCTATTCTACGCAAGCACCCATTTATGAAAGTCTGTAGCTTTTTGGTTGTTGTCTTTGTTGTTCTCCATGTCTCAGAGCCATACAATAGGACTGACTTCACATCTGAGTTGAAGATTCTTATTTTCGTGTTGGATCCGATTTCTCTTGATCTCCATATATTTCCCAAAGCAATGAAAGCTCCTCTTGCTTTTTGTATTCTTATTTTGATATCACTGTCTGTCCCTCCAAGTGATGGGACTTCCTTTACCTATTTTACCTGGTGACCTTCACAGCGCTCTACTGCCTCCCCTTAGCTCTCTCTGTTCATCTCCCTCTTGCTTTTTTACTCCTCTTTCTCACTCTCTCTCTCTCCCCTCTTTTCTTTTTTTTTGTTTCTACTGTCTATTCATCTTTGCCATATTACATTAACAAATCATGCAATAGAATGTCTTCTCTCTATAACTGGCTTAATGCGCTTATCTTAATAATGTACAATATAATAAAACAGCATCCAGCTGTAACAAGACATATAATGTAATAACACATAACTGTTTTAAAATAATTAAAGTGACATAAATATATTTTTGTGGAGAAGGCTACTACAACCATGGACAGCAAAGAAATAAGGAAAAGTATTAAAGCAAAAAATTACTGCTGACAAAAGATAAAAAAAAAGACGGGGAACATTTATTGACCATTGACTTGGAAAAATGGTCTCACAAATCTGGTGATTTGGCAATGAGGCAAAGAAGCAGTGGGAGAAAGAAAGGGGAAAATCTTGGATAGACTGATGAGATAAGTAAGATGCAAGTATCAGAAGTAATAGAACACTCCAGAGACATGTGGAGACATATGATTGTCAACATTATTTGATATGCCATGATGAAGACTTACTGTGTATACTCAAGTATAAGATGAGAAATGTTTTTTCCCTTTTTAGACCTTAAAAAACATACCCCAACTTACATTCAAGTCAAAAGAAAAAAAGATTTATGAAACCGAGTAAGCAGATCTTGGTTGGTGATTTATAACTCAGGTATCACTAAATACAGAGATCTCATTGTTACTTAGCAATGACCGACAACATTCATCAAACTTTTCAGGTGAACAAATGAACGAACGTTATTTTCAAAGGGTTGAGAATTGGGCACGCAGGTCTGTCTGACATTCTCTCATCTTTAATACTGGTCATTTATTCTCACATGCATTTTACATATTAATGGGGTGATTTCAAGTATTTTAAATGGGAAAGGGTTATGTTGAAAGCCAAGGAAATTTCAATGCAATGCAGGAATTCAGAATAGATGAAAAACTCCTTCGACTTATAATCAGGTCTTTCATTCAGGATGGTTTTTAAGTCGTAAAGTCTAGGGGTCGACTTGTAGTCTGATTGACTTACACTTGAGTATATACATGGTATCTTATTGTAGCAAATAAGAAATATGTAATCTCACTGTAATACAAGACAAATATCTTACTGTTTTGTACAAACTCAAAACCTCCTTTGTGGCAACTTGAGCAGTTTCTCTACTGAAGCCTGGAAGGCCAGAAGATCCATTTAGAATTCCTATTGCTAAGTAAGCAATATCTCGACGTAATGTACAGTTTGTTTCACTTGTGCCCTCTGCTAGAATTTAAATTAACAAATATTAATTTTTTAAACTGTTGAAAATATAAAAGTAGCAACAAAATAAAGATGGGGAAAAAAAAAACACACACACAGATTACCAATAATTTCTTTTCTTTTTCTTTTTAAACTCCTTAGCAGTTCACCTATGCAATTTTGTCATTTTCAAGACTGCACTGTGGTACATCTAAGGTTATGAAAATCCAAGTAACAGAACATTAGAACTGTCACGTTTCAAAACTGCAAGGTCAGAATACAGTTACAAATCTTACTTCACAATGGAAATACCTCATGTGATAAATAAAACAACAATGAAAGTACAAAACTTGAACATTTTAAATTACAAAATATGTACAAGACCTAGCAAAGTGTACCATGAGATTAATGGGGGAAAAATAAACAGAAATAACAACTTGCCATGCTGGATCAGGTATTGGTCACTCAAAATTAGATAGCATTTTCACTGCAAAAAAAACTATAGTTTGTTCTGTACAATTGTAGAATGTGTAGAACTAACTGAATATTAGTTTCTTTCCTCTATGTAATGTCCACAGGCTGTACTCATGTTTTATTTAATTTTTTTTTCCACTCAGTACATCTTGTTTTTAAGCCATCTATCTATCAGCTCTAATTCTTGTAATTAATAATTTTGTCCCTCTGCATCCCATTATTTATTCTTTTCTTACATTTTAAGCTCATTACATATTTGCAAATCAATTGTTTAATCACTTCATGGTCTCTTAATAAAATGCAGTTCCTCCAGTATAAACCAACTTTCTGTAGACTTTCGGAACAAACAAATTCTAACAATATTTTTGTCCTTTGGCTGCTGCCAACACATATAATTTAATTCTATAATCATAAATTTCTCCTATTAACAAATGTCTTATCTCAGGAAGTAAAAAGAAAATAATTTTGTGTAGTTTATATATATATTACTTTAAATTTCTTTATTCCTTCATTTATTTACCTCCGCTTAGCTCACAGCGGATCCCATAGTAGCCTGTACCACTGCAGTCACAGAGTTTCTGTGTGATTTCTCCAACACATATACCACCATTCATGCAGAAGTTCATGTTGCCATTGTCTGAGAGAACATCACATATGGCCACTGAAAAATATTACAGTGATACACTTAAGTTCATTCTTATATGACCATCAGCTAAGCACAATGCTACAGTATTGAAATGTAGAAGTGAACCTGCCTGAGAGACTAATTACACCCACATTGACTTTTGAAATCATCACACACTTCCAGGGATTCCCCATGTGGTGAAACATGAAAACCCAGCATTGCACACTAAGCATGGAAGAGTCACTTTAGCCCCAGACGTAACTGTGGCTTTTTACCTGGTTGGCTGCAAGCAGGATGATTTCACTATAGGCCAATGATGGGCAGGGAGAGCTGAGAGGTAACACTGTGTAGGATGTGACAATTCCTTCAAAGAGCCCAGAACCAGAGCACAGTATTTTAGCTCTGCATATTTGGAGAGCCCCCTTGGATGGTGGGAATTGCATGGTACACACTTCTTCCTCCTAGCTTGGGACCAGATGTGATGATCCTTGAAGTGCCAGTCATGCTGGAGAAACTGGAGCTCATGACTTCAACTCAACACGTTTCAGAATGACAGAAAAAAAAACAGCAAAAGCCTAGATCTACAGTGTAGATGGTACAAAGGAATCTTCAGCTTGGTATTGGCTGAAAAAGAGCATGAAGCTCAGCAGCTCTAGTTAAACAACAACAACACTTAAGTTCAAAATACTGAAGAAAAGCGGCCTTCAAAAATTAAGAAAAAAATAGATCCAGGAAAATTCTCAGATATAAAGTTTTTTTTCAATTTTGCTCTATTTCGGTGAGGTGTACTCCATTCAAACAAGATACAGTGTCCATCAGTTATATTAGGGTGCATGTCCAAATATAAAAGACCTTATGTTTTGGATTTAACTCAATTTCCAGACATTAAATAAAACCAACTCCAACAATGGAAGAATACATATCAGTTTTCAGTATGGAAGCCCAAAAATGGTGAACAACATCATACAGGATGGAAGAAAATCAGCATATAATATGCAGGAACAAACAGTTCATGTAACTGAAAAGAAACTTCAATACAAAAAATAAAGGTTGGTGGGGGATGAGATGCAGCTCCAAAACTGAAGCCAGACAGTTAAAATATATTAGAAATGCAGCCTTAAAACTTGTTGAGTGCACATCATGGGGTGAGACAAATTTGAAGATTTGCTTCGCACCAGGATATGCCTCACATAAACGCAGAATATGTGTTTAAGTTAGAATGAACAAGCCTAGTGAAGGATGACAAAAATGTTGGGTATCTAGGAGATATTCCGCAGTTTTCATCCAAGATGGCTGTGTCCACTGAACTTGAAAGTGTAGAAATTCTTATACTGAGAAAATGTACATGAGTTTGATTTGATTCTGAAGCTGAGATTTCGTTACGGATGTATTCCAAAATGGAATGAAAACGTGGAACAGAAATAAGGCAGGAATTGCCAAGAATGTGTGATAGACTTATCACTGAGGTTAGAATTAAATTCGAATAATTAGTATGAATATACGTCGAGAAGAGTGAGTATCGACTACTTCAACCACCATAGTTGAAGGCGGAAAAATGTATAATGAATATTTGTGAATAAACATATGTTATGTTCCTTCAGAGAATAGAAGGATACAAAGACAGTGTAGAAGTTAAAACAGACGAACCAAAGTAATTAAGTGTTCATATGGAATTTTAACGTAACGATCTCAGGATAGTGGAAATGAAATAAACATAGTCTCTGATACTGGAGGTAAACAATGACGATATTTTTGGATCGAATATTGACACTAAAACAAACATGGTTCATGTAGAAATGTATCCTTCATTATATGGAATCGTCTTGTGTTAAATGGACTTTGACGTTGCTGTCCAGAGTTCATATGTTGTATTGAAATAATTACAAAGTATTTACAAGTTCCACAAATTTGGGCATAGGGCAGTATAAGTGAATGCTACAGATTTACACATACACGAATACGAATAAAAATTAGGCCAGATTTTCTGTTGGGGTAATGTGATTCAAAATTAACCACCAAGACCGCAGGACCAGAGAGTACCGAGAAGCAGTTGGTATATTATTACAAAAATAACACGATTATGAAACTAAACGACACTACTACATTTATAATTTATTGAAATATTTTTTTCAGAACCAGTGGTCCTAATTACGTCATACTCCCCCCTGGTCTCATGGGTAGTGAGATCAGATGCCTAGCCTTCTCAGATAAGGGCAAAATAATAGGAGGTCCCGTGTGCAAGTTGCGCACGTTAAAAATCCCATGAAAGTTGGAAAAATCATAAAGAGTAGGCTTATCCGGCCACTGCCTTGGCAAAATTTTAAAAATTAGGAAACCTTCATACCACAAAAATATTTATAGAATGTGTGATTCCTATACATTATATACACACACTGGGATTCTTGCTGGTGCTACGGAGTTTGTGCACTGTGCTGAGATCCTCCTTGTGTGATCTAAAGGAGGAGATCACAGCAATGGTGGTGTTGTACGTGTGCAATTAAGATAGTCCTTAAAAACCAAACCAAACTAAACCAATCACTGAATACCCCATGTAGTTCCTTAGTCCTTAAAAACCAAACCAAACCAATCACTGAATACCCCATGTAGTTCCTTAGTCATTAAAAACCAAACCAAACCAAACCAATCACTGAGTACCCCATGTAGTTCCTTAGTCCTTAAAAACCAAACCAATCACTGAGTACCCCATGTAATTCATTAGTCCTTAAAAACCAAACCAATCACTGAGTACCCCATGTTGTTCCTCAGTCCTTAAAAACCAAACCAATCACTGAGTACCTCATGTAGTTCATTAGTCCTTAAAAACCAAACCAAACCAATCACTGAATACCCCATGTAGTTCCTTAGTCCTTAAAAACCAAACCAATCACTGAGTACCCCATGTAGTTCATTAGTCCTTAAAAACCAAACCAAACCAAACCAATCACTGAATACCCCATGTAGTTCCTTAGTCCTTAAAAACCAAACCAATCACCGAGTACCCCATGTAGTTCATTAGTCCTTAAAAATCAAACCAATCACCGAGTACCCCATGTAGTTCATTAGTCCTTAAAAACCAAACCAATCACTGAGTACCCCATGTTGTTCATTAGTCCTTAAAAACCAAACCAAACCAAACCAATCACTGAGTACCCCATGTAGTTCATTAGTCCTTAAAAACCAAACCAATCACCGAGTACCCATGTAGTTCCTTAGTCCTTAAAAACCAAAACAATCACTGAGTACCCCATGTAGTTCATTAGTCCTTAAAAACCAAACCAAACCAAACCAAACCAATCACTGAGTACCCCATGTAGTTCATTAGTCCTTAAAAACCAAACCAATCACCGAGTACCCTATGTAGTTCATTAGTTCTTAAAAACCAAACTAATCACCAAGTACCCCATGTAGTTTATTAGTCCTTAAAAACCAAACCAATCACTGAGTACCCCATGTAGTTCATTAGTCCTTAAAAACCAAACCAAACCAAACCAATCACTGAGTACCCCATGTAGTTCATAAGTCCTTAAAAACCAAACCAATCACCGAGTACCCCATGTAGTTCATGTCCTTAAAAATCAAACCAATCACCGAGTACCCCATGTAGTTCATTAGTCCTTAAAAACCAAACCAATCACTGAGTACCCCATGTTGTTCATTAGTCCTTAAAAACCAAACCAATCACTGAGTACCCCATGTAGTTCATTATTCCTTAAAAACCAAACATCGAGTACCCCATGTAGTTCCTTAGTCCTTAAAAACCAAACCAATCACCGAGTACCCCATGTAGTTCATTAGTCCTTAAAAACCAAACCAATCACCGAGTACCCCATGTAGTTCATTAGTCCTTAAAAACCAAATCAATCACCGAGTACCCCATGTAGTTCATTAGTTCTTAAAAATCAAACCAATCACCGAGTACCCCATGTAGTTCATTAGTCCTTAAAAACCAAACCAATCACCGAGTACCCCATGTAGTTCATTAGTCCTTAAAAACCAAACCAATCACTGAGTACCCCATGTAGTTCATTAGTTCTTAAAAACCAAACCAATCACCGAGTACCCCATGTAGTTCATTAGTCCTTAAAAATCAAACCAATCACCGAGTACCCCATGTAGTTCATTAGTCCTTAAAAACCAAACCAAACCAAACCCATCACTAAATACCCCATGTAGTTCATAAGTCCTTAAAAACCAAACCAATCACTGAGTACCCCATGTAGTTCATTAGTCCTTAAAAACCAAACCAAACCAATCACTAAATACCCCATGTAGTTCCTGAGTGTCTCTGAAGAAAGAATAGGACTAGCGCTCCCTCAGAAATGTCGTAAGAGTTGTCTAAAAACGAGGCTTAACGGTTTTTGATCCAGGAGCAAAAAGGCAAAGAAGAGATGTAAATAATAAGAACTTTCTCATCACAAAGAAAATACAATAAATAAACTAAAAGTAGCTACTGTAGTGTCCGATCAAATATTTTAGAGATATATTTAGATATGGGAAGAGGAGTTAAGGCTCTTGGAATAATGGCCATTATGAGACGTTAGACATGTTGTATCTCTGTGTGTAATAAATGTTAAGAACGAGAGGTGTCTTGTATTATTTCATTTAGAGGGAGCCGCGCTAGCGTAGTGGTTACAACACCGCTCTGGCGACCGGGTGATACAGGATCAAACCCGGGCGACGGCATTTGAGGATTTTTCGTCGACCGGGATTTGGACTGGATTAACTCGAGACCTGGCGAGAACATTTGAAGGAGTGTCATCGACCAGGGACTGGCGGCTCCTGAGCCGACCCAGCTGCAATGGGTACCTCCGAAATCGGCGAGTATTTACCTGAATGGCGAGGGACACCTGTCTCTGTACAAGAAATAAAGGGATACTCACGTAAAATCAATGTCAGGTTAGACATAAAATAATAACCTGAGATTTCGCCTCGAGTATTAGCGGGCGTACGGAAAAAAAAAAAAAAAAAAAAAAAAAAAAAAAATTTCATTTAGAGGACTTAAGGTAGAATACCACTGCTACTATGAAACATTTTTAAATGACCAGTTTCTATTCTCAGACAGTGGTAACACACAGTAGAGTTCTATTTTAGCTCTCACCTTTGCAGTCAGGGTCATAATTCCCAGACCAATCCATGCAAATCTTGACTCTGTCTGCAGTAGGGTTTACAACCCAAACTGCTTGGGCGACAGTCTTAATGTTTCCTTGCTCATCGCAGATGTCTGTAGGAATGTACTGATAGCCCATATGCTGCAGTATTACTCGCATCTCTTCCAGCGTGATCTTGAGTGAGGAGGTGCCTGTCTCTAGAATACTGATGACCCAGTTATTGAAAAGCTGTTTCATGTGGCAGGCTGAAGGCATAATTGTGTCTGTAAATTTAAAAAAAAATTTTTTTACATTGTAAAGTTATAAGCAGATGAGTTGTGGATTGTCTGTCCTTTAACACATTAACTACCGAATTGAAAAACACACTGTGGCCGAATAAAATTTGTTTCCCATTTTCATCCTATAGGTGTTTGCACAAAGTAAGCTGTAGTTTTCATAATTGTTTACATATTTTTATGAATTACACGTCATTTTAAAGATAAATGAATGTACTATTACAATAAGCACCATTTGTAACTCTAATATTGGTTGTTGCTATTTAACAGCTGTCCGATGGCCGAGGACTTGCAATATTTTCACAATTATAACTGCTTGCACCCCATATCTATCAAATCACTATTTCAAACAATGTTCACACCGTTTTCACTCTTGTCCTCATCGCTAGATCTATCAGTCAATTGTTGAAACAAGTTTCTAGCCTATTCAACCGTTAGACGAGATGTACACGCATTTATTTGTGGTCCTATCACTAGTTGCCACGGTAAACAGTTTTACACGATTTGGTAACTAACCCAAAATGCTGAAAAATATGAACATAATGTCAATTTTCCAGTGTTCTACATCAACCATGCTTTGGGAATTTGTTTTCCGGTGGCAACTTAAAATCTCGAACCAGATCAGAAAGTGTTTCAGTACATTTTTCATTCGTTTTATTACTAAAATTAGATTGACGCTCTGAGCGGCTTGCGGTCCAAATGAGAGGATTTCAAAAGCCGGTCCCACCGGCTTGCGGTAGTTAACTCTTACTATACAGGAGCTAAAACCGCATTTTTACGCGCTAGTTTAGCTATCGTTACCATCGCGCGCCACTTGAACTGGCGAGCCGTAAAATTGGTACTAAACCCGCGCCACTTCACGGGGCTTGCCGGATACTAAGAGTTAATGTGTTAAATGGACGATATTTTACGAGTTAAGAATGATTCACCTCATGTAGACCCCCATGGTC
Organism: Oreohelix idahoensis; assembly: GCA_024509875.1. Classification (NCBI taxonomy): domain Eukaryota; kingdom Metazoa; phylum Mollusca; class Gastropoda; order Stylommatophora; family Oreohelicidae; genus Oreohelix; species Oreohelix idahoensis. Next base: position 192,809 of record JAMPIV010009520.1, on the reverse strand, counting down.
TCTGAAGAGATAAAAAATAAATAGGACTACCTCTCCCTCAAGCATGTTGTACAAGGTGACTCATATGAGGTTCTGCATGAGGCTGGCAACCTGATCAGGTAAAACAAATAGCCACAGAAACCACCCCTGCAAGAGCATGCGACTGTTTGGTACATGCTCTCAGTGAGGGGACTAGCTGCAGTGGTGGTTCCATGCTCTGTGAGGAGCACAAATGATGATGATGATGGTTGATGATGGTTGATGAGGATTGATGATGATTGATGATGATTATGATTGATGATGATGATGTCGATGATGATTAAAGAATGCTGCATGATGGTAGAATTGTTTATAAACATCCTTCCTTCATTGGATGATCAACGGAACACCTTTGTCTGTTGAATGCTTCATTATTTCTTTCTACATGTGTCTTTCATGAATACCTGTCTCTGCTAAGCTCATTCCTGTTCATTTTTAAAAACTGTCTGCTCAGCATATCTTTCATATACCCCATTTTTTTCCTGGGGATGTCCTTTTAAGTACTTGGCAACCTGTTTCATCTTGACACATGTGAATGTTTTCACTTTTGTTACTAGAGCTTCATATAGTCCCCCACAACCTGTTTTATGATGTTGCAAATACTGCCATTTATTAAAAGGGGACAATGTCTTGTATAATAGTTTACAATGGTAGAATTATATATGATGGTAAGAGTAGGTCATGGACAAAAAAGGTCATGATGACCAGGTAACAGAGGCAGAAAGGCTAATGATGGTAGGCTAGGTCATGGTAGAATAATTTATGTATATTTCTTTTACTGGCAGTTTTTTTCCTCAGTGTATGTATGTGCTTTTTTTTTTTTTTTTTTTAATCTTCTTGACTTTTTATCTTTTTGTCTTCATCTGCAATCTCTGGAAACACAGTAGGAACATTCTGACATTTAAATTGGAATGTCAGTTCTTTCAAGGTGTTCCAGCCATAGTTGTCTGTTTCATCACAAGTTCACTATTAATGTTTTTTACTTGTGTGCATGTATGTGTGTCTGTGTATATACGAGTATATTGTGTGTTTATCTGTTATGAACCACTCACTGGTACTAATATCCTTTATTTCTTATTTCTAAATTTGGGGCCTCATATTCCTCTAAGTACTCTCTTCTCAAAATATTGTAGTTGTACTCTAGTATTAGTAGCATAATATACACGTTCACTTTTGAAGCACATGATATATTTTTTATTTGTTCTTTAGGAATTTTGTTTCATTTTGGCATCGGAGACTTCTTTTAACCTAGACATAAGGTTTGCCAATCATATTATGGTGCATGTCCAAATATAATGACCTTGTGGTCTGGGAGCTGATCCAATATAAAGCAGTGCTTCTTAGGTGTGAGACATACCTTCAGGGGGTGCAAGACATGCCAGATCTTTTATAAGGCGATTCTTCATTTAACATTATATAATACACAGAATTCAAATGTATTTGTACAAAATAGAACATTGACAACATGAATTCAATACAGAATCTTAGTCACATTTTGTAAATAACATGTTTCCAAAACATTCTTGTATCTCTTTTTCTCATTTGTGACTTATTTTGGGAGCTAGAAGATAAAGGTGTGCGAAGCTTCTTAAGATGATCCTAAGGGTTGCAAGGCTTCTTAAGATGCTTTAAAGGGATGTGAGACTTTGCAAGATGCTGTAAAGGGGTGCAAGGTTTCTTTAGATACATAAAGGTGTGCGAGATCTCCAAAAGGTTAAGAAGCACTGATGTAAAGTCAAGAAGGGCATAAGCATACTGGGTTACATTAATGGCCTGTATCCTAGTTTGCAACTATTCTTTCAATCTGTTTTTATTCATCAGTTCATTCAATTCTCTTTTTGTTCCATATGGAATATGGAGGATCACTGCAGCTGGTCCCTGGGGAAACCTGCAAAAAGGCATTCATGGGCTTTCGCAGCAGTGGTTATGCAGCAATTTTGTAAACAAATTTCCAGCGCAATTCAAAATCCTGATATCTGTAGCCTCTTACAACATGCCTAAGGGAGCAATTGCCTTGATCTTTCTCTGTCTCCTCACAGACCCTTGGGGAACTAAATAGGGCTATCTTTCTTTTGTATATAAAACATTTTGTCTGTTGGAGATAGTTTCAACTATTTTTTAATAATTAGATGTACAGATTTACTTTCTCTTCAGCTACTCTGACTCTACTGAAAACGTATTTGATTTCATTTTTTTTTTTTTGCACCAGCTAATATGATATCTTCCTCATATCTTCTTCTTCAAGTACCATGCCTGGTGGTGAAGGTGATCATGTCTCTCCACAACTTTCTGTCTATAGTACTATATTATCAATTCTGTTGTTGACATCTTTCCATGCCATGATGTCAAACTGTCCAGAATCTCCTCTCTTTGTCATCCTCCATCTCATTTTTTTTTCTTCTAAAATTGCTGTTGTCACGATATACCCTAGCTTCTTTATTCGCATATCATGTCCAATGAAAGTTGATTGCTTCCTTCTAACCTGAGGAATAAGTTTCCTTTGCACTCTGACCTCTTTCAAGTCATCCTCATTATTCATTTTAGTTGTTCATGTTATTTTTAACATTCTACTATACAACCACATCTCTTAGGCCTCTAGTGCTTTTCCTACTTTTTTACTAATTGCCCATGACTCACTTCAGTATGTCAGGATTGGTTCTATATAACACTGAAGATCTCTCTTTCTTACTTCCTTCGACAAAGAGCTGTTGCATAAAATAATTTTCATGTTATAGAATGCTGCTTTTGCCTGGACTATTCTGCTCTTCACTTCTGAGATACCTCTTCCATCCAATGTTATTAATGAGTCCATGTATTATTCTCATATCTTAGGATCACTAATTTGTTATAGGAGTTTGATGTTTGTTTTTCCTTCCTATCTCTTTAATGCTTCTGGTCACTTTCTAAATTAGGAGTTACAGGGAAGACCCAGAAAGCTAAATGTTTGGTTTTTTATATATTTTTTAAAGGACTTTCTTCATTGCACACAAACAACTCCATCAGTGCTCTGATCTCCTCCCTTAGATCTCACAAAGAGGATCTCAGCAGAATGTATGAACTTTGTTGCAATGGCGAGGATAGCACAGCATTAAATTGGAAATTGTATGAAAATATGACAGAGACGTACTTTTTTTATAGGAGCCATGACCACTGAAACTCACCATTACTAGATTCCTCACAAAATAGGCCCTGTCTTCCTTTGGGACAAGAACAGACTGTTCCAGAATTAAAGTTAGAATAGCATACTCCTCCTGCCATGCAAGGATTTAGGTCACACAAAAAGTCTGTTGAGAACAATCATATACTGAATTATCATACACATTAGTGATGCTAGGTAATAACAGGGAAAAGCAGGCTGCTGAAGGCTAAATAACTGAAGACCTATGTGCTGATTTGCAGACAGCCAAATGTGTAGCATTCAAAACTTTCACTACAAATGTTTGTGCACCTAATATGCCTCCTTCAGCACAAACCAATGAATAAAAATAATTTTGTTTTTTAACTGATGGAGAAAAATATCCTGTTCTACTCCTGAAGGATCATAATTAGGATAAACAGCGTTTACAATTTCAGAAATATATTTAATTGCCACTTTTTGCAAATGGCATTGTCCCACCTGGTCATTTATTGTTTATAGGGTAAATACAAATTTCCAAGTGAGTGTGGGGTGTTGTGGCATTTATGCATATGTGTGTGTGTGTGCAAGTTTTTTTTAATAAAATGGTAGATTCTCTTAATATTCTATAATTAATATGTAATTAAAAGATCTTTATTAGACCAGTATAATCTAATTGTACATTTGCTAATTAGTATATTAATTTGTATTCTTATTACACACTGTTTTACTATACTGTCAGGTTGTAATATCAGAATAAAAAAATATGACACCTTTCAAGATAAAGGTATTCCCACAGCAGATACTGCAATAGGGGAGTGAAGTGTTAAAGACTTCACTATACCAGGTCCAGCTTTATGAAGTGCAGTGATCATTCACTTCCTTGATGCCTTTGCCTTCTCTAACTCAAGAGCAGATTAAAGTGTCATGCTACCAGGTTTTAAACCCAGAACCTAGTAACTTTGCCATGAGAAGCAAGCGCTCTAACCACTTTTTTTGCTAGTAGCATGCACTTTAAGCCATTAAGCTTTATATAAAACAGCTTCCATACCTTTGTCCTTGATCTAAGTTACTTTTCTGCAGTTACCCATCATTTTATCAGTCATATTGAAAAAACAGAATACATGCCTTCTTTAAAGCAACAAGCTGTCCATTTGTCAGATGGGTGAGCATTACACTGGAACCCTACTGGGCATGGTTGTCTACGGCACTGTCGCTCACCAGAGGTGGTCATCAATGGCTGGCCAGAGGGGCAGTGAGCTACACACAAAAATTTAACAGTGTTCAAAAGTTTTATGATGTCTCATAATGTTTCAAATAATAATAGTTCCATTTCATAACAACTAATAAAATTATTTTTTGATAATTGGGAGAATCATGAAGAAATATTCTATACTTTATATTGCTGAATATTTTGACTTTATTTTCCAATGCTAAATCTTTATGGAAATAATCTGGTTTGGACTTACAGTTTTCATATCTAAATCTAATTACATCATGCTGATTATTCAAGCTGCAACATCAATTTTGACCAAAACATTATAGAGTTAGTTCTGCATTTAAATTCTTCTTCTGCTAATTATATATTTAAGTCTATCTACCTTGTGATATATCTAAACCCAAGAACAATAAGTCAAGAAAAATTGAGTCCTAACAAAATGTTTTCAATACCGAGAATGGAGTTTAAAATAAACTCTTAACTCTGATTAAATGCTCTGAAGCCATGAACAACAAATAGACTTGACAAGAAAACCTGTAAAAGCCTGGCTCCTGGATTTCTCATGGTGGTACTATTACTATTATTAAGAGAAGGGTCAAGGACAAGTCTTTGGCACTCTAAAACCAGATAATTTTGGATATACGAGACTCATTAGCTCAAGTGGCAAGTCATCTGGGAGAAAGAACACTCTAAATTCAAACCACCTGCTGCCTTGTAGGACAGCTGGACCCAGCCAAAGACTAAGTAAAACACATCAAAATAAAAACTTACTTCTGAAATGTGAGACTGACAGTAATATTTTACCTCACATCATAAACTACAACAGCCACAACAAAATATTGTGCAGTGAAAATATTGCTGACTAATTTTACTGATGAAAGTACTTTCACTTGAATAAAAATAACAACAACAAAATACTAACACTTTTTAATAACTTGTTAATAATTAAAAGCAATGTAAGAAGGGAATCAAAGTCTATAAAAGTTAAACACTGTAAACTAAAAATGTCCTCTTCTATTTCAAGTAAACATACTCACTGGCTGCATCCTCACAAACAGAACCAGAGAACCCTTCAGGACATTCACAGTTATGGCCTCCACCAGGCAAACTTTGGCATTTGCCTCCATTTAAGCAAAGTCCTAAGGCACAGACATCTCGGTCTTGGAAAAAATGCAATGAAAAAACCAACATTAAATACTACAAACATTGTTTTAAAGGTAAAGGTCTATGAGAAGATGGACCAAAAGAGCACAGATCAAAGTTTTTTTGTTTTTTTGTGTTTTTTGTTTGGAGGGAGATAAAGAGTTAATCATTTCCATTTGCATTTATCAAGTCTGAGGAGAAAACAATTCATCAAAATAAGAATTTAAAAAGGGAAGAGAATCTTTCACTGTGTTGAGAAAAATATGGAAATCAAAATATATCAAGTCCAACACATAGATTAGAATCTTCAACTTAAATACGAGTTCATTCCTACTGTATGGCTCTGAAACATAGAGAAAGGACAAATACAACAACAACCAAAAAGTTACAGAATTTCATAAATGGGTGCTTGCATAGAAATGAAGGTTTGAAAAAGTATGACAAGATCACTAATGTGGAACTGATGACAAGAGCTAGACAAGTGATTGTTAAACAACAGATGAGAAGATGCTGGCAAGGTATATGACATACACTGAGAAAACCTGTTGTTAACATTCCAAGGCAGTCCTTGTTCTGGACTCAACAGAGTGCGAGAGTAGAGAAAACCAAAAAACACACGGAAAAGAAAACTGGAGACAAAATTAATTAAAGGCATGAAGAATTCACCGAATGACCTTGAGTGTAAAGTATAGGATAGGAGGGCATCAAAGGTATTTGTTGAAGGAGTATGCTCAATGGCAAGCTGAATGGAAATGAATGAATTAGTTTGTATTTAACATGACTTTTTAATTAATCTCAGTTATCACTCTAAGAATGAGCATGTTAGATGTCATCAAACCAGATACTAGCACATTGAGAGATGTTGTTTAAGTTACAAGTTACTTGGTAAAGTCTGGGAGAGAGAAAAAATACCAGCAGATTGGAGGGAATGATATCTGTTCAGGTTAGCTTTGCAAACAGTAGCTGGATTATAGTCTGGTATCACTTCTGGCTTGTGACTTTCCCTGTTAGACAAGGACTTCCTGCTGAGCTATTAATATTCACTGTCACGAAGTGGATTTAAATTTATAGAGTATGTCTGAGTGTAGGCAAGACCCTTGTATGAGAAAGTCTGAGAAGATAAAATTTGGATGAAAATGACAGTGACTGTGGACAGATGAGACTATTGGCTCAAGGGTGAGAACCTGGATTGACTCTCCCTTGCCACTTATGACTAAAACTTGCTATACCCTCACCTCCCTCTGACTACCTTTAAACACAAGGAGATAAGGATTAACTAAGACCACAGACACCACTATACAGACAACATATAGGTACAGTATAGTATAGAAGCTGATCCAGTATACAGTATATATATTTTATTTACACAATAAAACATTAAAATGTCATCGGGATAGCTTTCTTGGATCATACTCAATGTAGCAGTTCGTTTTTGCAGATCATTATACTCACATCCACTTGTGAGACCACTGACTGATGTATTAATTTGGAGGGCACTGCTGGCCTGCTCCCATGGTACAGGGTATAGGGTGGGCTTCAGTGGAGTTGTCTTCATGGATAGGTCTTCTTGATGCTGTCTTATAAGTCTTTTTCCCCGATGCACAAAGCTGCTACGCTTTAGACGTCCCAATGCCAGATCATCTAGTCTTGCCTTCATTGGGTGCAGTGGCATACTGTTGTACTTTTCCATCTGGATCATGGTTTTTGTGTCTCTTCTATGGGACAATGTCTGTAATCCAGCAACTTTCTGCATCACTGTTATTGGTGTAGTTTTCGTGGCTCCTGTAATGAGCCTGAGAGCTTGATTTTGCACCTTGTCCAAAGACTGCAGATGTGAGTTAGCAGCTGATGACCATGCTGCTGAGCTAAACTCTAAGTGTGGTCTTATTACTCCATTATAAATCTTCTTTAGATTTCGTTCATTTGCTCCCCAGTTGGTACCTGCTAATTTTCTGAGTATGCCGTCTTCGGGCCTTTCCTTCTGCATTTTCAATATGCTTATTCCATGTAAGCCTTTGGTCAAATGTCACCCCAAGATAGGTGGGGTAGCTTTCTTCCTTGATCACGGTTGTCCCTAGGTGTATGTTAGCTGATTTGTCCTTGGGGGCGAGGGAGAACAGTGTTGTGGAGGTTTTGTCTGTGTTTATTGTGATAAGCCATTTCTCTGCCCATGACACTAGCATGTCTGCTGCCCGCTGCATTCTATAATTTGCTGTGGTGACATTTTCATCAGCGCACCAGAGTACTAGGTCATCTGCATATAAGGCAGCTTTCACTCCTGCAGGGAGATCTTTCACCAGGTCATTGATGTAAACAAGGAAGAGTGTTGGGGAAATTACTCCTCCTTGAGGTACCCCCTGATGGAGCAACACTTTTCGGCTCTGCAGACCGTCAAGAGTGACTCTAGTTCTCCTGTTATGCAAGTATGACTGGATCCATTTCATCATGTTGCCTTGGATTCCACTTCTCCTAAGTTTTGCAATGAGGCCATCTTTCCACACCTTGTCAAAGACCTGCTTGAAGTCGACCCAGATCGTTAGGACCTTTTTCTTCTCCTGGAAGGCATCTTCTATTGCTTGAGACAAGTAAGTAACTTGGTCTTCTATACTGTAGCATTCTCTAAATCCAGCTTGTTCCGGCACCAGGATCTGCTCAGACTCTAAATACCACTTCAATCTGTGGTTGACTATTCGCTCCATAGTCTTCCCAACACAGCTTGTGAGACTGATTGGCCGGTAACTTGCAGCCTCGGTCTTACATTTCCCTTTCTTTAGTATGGGTATTGTGATGGCTTCTCTCCATACTTGGGGTACCGTTCCTTTCAACCAGCTGTGGTTGAATATCTCAAGCAGTTTTGTCTTTGCTGCTGAGCTCAGATTTACTAGCATTTCGTTGCTGATTTTGTCTGGGCCGGGTGACTTTTGAAACTTAAGCTTGGAAATAGCCTTCTGTAGTTCTCCTAGTGTGATGGGTTCCCTCATTGGGGCAGGAGTATCTGTCTGTCCCATGGTTGCCAGTATTTCTTTTCTTATCTCTCTCTGATGGTCTATGTTAATGGATAAGTTGCTTTCTGAACTGTATCTTCTAGCAAACAAGTCTGCAGTTGTTTTCCTCTGAAAAGTTTGCCACCTTCATCCAATGTGATAGTCTGCCTTGGTGAGGAACGCTCTTCATTTAGAGACTTGACTAATCTCCAAAGTTTCCTGCCGTCTTTCTCAAGGTTCAGCGATGCCGTTTTAGTTCTCCAGCTTTTCCGTTTTTCTTCTAGCTTTGTTCTCTGAAACTCTGCTACAGCCTTTTTCCATTTGTTGTGAGTTTCAAGTGAAGGCTGAGACTCTGCGTCCTTTCTAGCCCTGTCCATAGCTTCCTGATGTTCTTGGAGTGTGCTGGACCAGTATGGTATGTAGTTACGCCGGCATCCTTTGGGAATGGTTTCTTTTGCAGCTTGTAGTATGCATCTGTTGAAGTCTTTTACCACTTTATTAATGTCTCTGTTCTGTACCTTGAGGGTAGACAGCAGCGTGTTCACCTGATGCCTGAATAAACCCCCGTTGGCTTTTTTGTAGTTCCATCTTGTAATGGCTGGGCCTGTACTGAGAGTTGCACTCTGGACAGTAAGAAAGATTGGGCGATGGTCGCTTCCCCCTAGTTGGTCTCCTACTTCTCTACTAATAGATCCAGCTATATCTGGTGTGGAGAAGGCAAGATCTGGTGTTGAAGTTGTATGCCATCCTCTGGAGTAGAAGGTAGGAGTATCTGTGGCATTATTGACTAGGATTAGGGAGTGATCATCTTGCCAAGTTTCAACCTCTTCACCTCTGTGATCCAGATGGTTATAGCCCCAGCTCTGGGAGTGGCTATTAAAGTCTCCAACTGCTATAAAGTTGGTGGCTGGTACCTGTATAGAGCTGAGACTCAGGGGTTTGTTGTTCGGACAGTAATAGTTCAGGAGTTCTATTTCCATCTTGTCTACCTTTATCTGCAACAGCTGATATTCTGCTCCATCCATGAAGGTTTTCCTTTCGTGTGCAGGAATGTTATTCCTTACAAGAGTAAGTACTCCTCCTTTTCGTCTATCTTTTCTGTCGGATCTGAAGCATTGATATCCCCTTATTTTAAAGGTGTGATCTGCTTTCAAGTGAGTCTCTTGGATACAGCAAACACTGACTTGCTTCTCATACAAGATGTTTTCCAGCCTGTCTTTTTGCTGTATCCAGCCTGCTTGCTGTTCACTCCCTCTGCATTCCAGTGCATCATGACAAGTGGCACTCTGGGTTTCTCTTTTTCTGTTTTGTTTTGGTCAGTAGTTCTCCTCCGCCGTCTGCTGACTCCACAAGACGGTCTAGAGGGTCCTCCAGTAGCTGAGGGTGGGCTCTGTCGAGGCTCAGAGCCTGGCACTGCACCTGCCTGGTGGAGCTCCACAGGGCGAGCACCAGTACGAGATTTATTTGACGGTGTACTCTCCATAGAAAAAAAAAGCGAGTTGCGTGATACTGTGGTTTCCGGTGCGCCTTCTGGCCCAGTATCTACGACTTTAGCATGTGTTCAACGGGAGAGTGGGCTCTTCCCTAATCTGTTTATGTTCCCAGTAGTAGACTATTCGCAAGCAGCCTGGGGGTGTCACTGCTCTGCGCGGACCTTGTTTACCGAGGCGGCGTCCGGGCTTGTATGGTGAAAATATGGTTGCATTATCTTCAAAAATAGACCTGTCTTTCCCGTGGCTTTTCTGCCATCCTGCAACTTTGAGTTAGGGAGTTCTGAGCTCCAGTCTCTTTCCCAAGCATTTTATCCTGGCCTGGCACGCATACAGAGGACCCCACTTCTGGTTCTAAGTTAGCAGTTGGGGATAGATGGGGTGGCACACTGTGCATTCCCAGTCATCCAGGGGGGCTCTCCATCTATGCAGAGCTTGCACAATGCTGTGCTCTGGTTCTGGGCTCTCCCAAGGAATCCTCACGTCCTGCACAGAGCCACTTCCAGATACCTACCACCTGCCATCCCTCCACTGTAGAATCTCCTGCATGCGGCCATCCAGTCAAGAGCCAGTATTAAGTCTGGTGCCCATGTGATCCCCCCAAGCCTAGTGTGAAATGCTGGTTCTCAACATGCTGCAACACAGGGGGGATTGTGATGCTCAGCCATCTCTCTCAACTCTGCACCGATAAGTGACATCGGGGACTTAACTGTGCCTCAGTACTGGGAGGCTCCGTTTCCGGGTACACCACACACAGCCAATTGAGGAACGGTCGTCGTGGGCGTGTCTTCAGTAGGGAAGTTGTGGAGTCTTCCTGTCCATGTTCTTGCACATCCTAACACTGCCCGCAAGACATCGGAGGTTTGGAGAGTGGCCTTCTCTGCTTTTTTGAGTCGGGGTGGGCTCCCCGAGCAAGTCTTGATGGGGATCGGGATGTGTCTACGCGCCAGTGGGCCCAGCATCGGCTGCATCTGATGGAGGACTTGCTCTGCCAGGTTTGAGTTAGTAAATTCCAACTTTGTCATCTTCATGGCATTGTGATGCTGGGGTGCCTGTGGATTTCCTACCACCCCGGGTAGAAGCCAGAAGTGTACTGTGTCAGCTCTGGGGGAGATATAGGGGGTGTTTCTGCATCTCCTTGAGATACGTAGCCAAGGTAGGGCTCACAGTGCTCATTCCCCGCCACCAAATTGCCTGCTGGTTACGCCGAGTTCTCCGAGGCTCTAGGCATGTGACCAAGAGTTGAAGGCAATAGGATCATCACGTCCTGAGTCTCTGTGCCTGTACGATGGGTTCCGATCTCCAGGAAGCAGTCCACACTCGTTCCCACTCCTAAGACTTGTTCAGTATCCATCTGGCTCCTTCCCACCCACCGGTTTTATTATTGAGGTTTGCTCCTCTAGATCCGTTGTGTTTAGCCTGAGGATTCGCACCCTCAGTTACCAGGACTACCTCGAGGAGGGTGTGGCTCTTCACCACGCACAACGATCTTGGGGTATGAGAGGTTTTGCTAGGCCAAGAGACTGACACCGCAATGGTCGCTCCTTTCATGAACAAGAATTCACTAGGCCTAGGGTGAAGCAAGGGGGGGAACCCACTACCCACAACACCAACACATCATACCCCTTGTCTGTAAAAGACTTCCCACGCCCCCCCCCCCCCCCCCCCCCACCCCCCTTTGCTGTAAAAGACTCCCCCCCCCCCCCCCCCCCTTCAACTTAAATCTTCCAGGTAAGTAAACAACCCCAGACACTGTCTGACCTTTATCTGTTGTTACGTTAATCGCCACATGTCCAACAATCAAACCTGGGAAATCCCTCTACGAAATACCTGGTCTACTTTTAGATATGGCCTCGTGAGGTTTCCCGACTTAAACCCAAAATTTAAATTACTCCTCTCGCTAGGAATACTTTACTCCTCTAAGCAATACAGTTCACATATACATTACATCTCTTATTGCATTACCAAACATTTAAGGCACAATAAAATAACATACGCACCATTAGATGCCCAATAAAATTACACTTGTAATTATACAAAATTAATGGTGGTTTCACACAACACTCTACATACTACCGAGTGCCCATGTCTTTAATAGCTAAATCTCCACCCAGTGATATCTCACTTTCTTATATATACTGCCAATTTTTCTTGAAAGAATTAGGCATACTTTACCTTTACATCATTTCTACAAAGTTAGTAATGGATGGCACTTTACGTTTAAAACTATCAGTAACCTCCCGAAGAAAACTTAACTTAATCAGGCTATGTCTCTATATTAAAAAACCCACTAATATTACGGCTCTAATTAAAATATTCACATACCAATTCATTGCGTTTCATTCGCATGGAGCAGACAATGAATGCTGGATTCATGGTAGTAAATTTCATCAGGCATAGGGGTCCAGTAACGGACCGAGCGGGTATATATACAAGAAAATCCCCGCTCAACTTCTGCCTACGTCATGGCTAAAGCTTTCAACTAAACCAATGGAATTACTGGAGAAATTATAACGAGGTCTAACGCCACTATATTTGAAAGCATGTCGAGACGTGTTTATACGTCATATTGACTAACGGCCCCTCACGCGCTGATAAACAAAGATATGACTGCAATATTCTAACAAAGAAACCTCTACCTGATCGCGATTAGTTAATAGAAAGGAAGACTGGTGCGAGTCTTAGAATTTAACCCTACAGTCATCTCTCTTATAAAACACAATAAAATACCTACAGGAAAAGACCAAACACATAATAATTTAGAAAGAGAAGAAAACTGGGCCTCTTGAAAAAACAGAATTTCAGTACTTCTTCACATTCACCATCATCAACTGTGCAGACCTATGTTAAAATATAATTATTCCTGAGGGTTACAGGTAGCTTTCTGTATCTTCCATTGCCTTCTTGAATTTGTCCAGGGGAGTCTCCACTAGCCTTTGGAGACCAACAAGGCAATAGAGACTGATGAAGTTCTGATCTATATCCTGTTTACCCAACAGCCTCTTCATTAAGCATATAAAGCATTTTATAGAGATAGTGGCATCATGCACTATTCCACTTTGACTCCCATGACTGCCACCAGTTGGTCTGCAACTGCTTTAATTGGTTTAACCCTTATTCACAGCCTTCTTTCTTATCTGGAGGACTTTCACAGTCAGTCATCTGGGACATTCTGGCTTAGCAGTCTTCTTCTTCTTTTATCCTTAGCTGCCGACCGTCAAAGCAGTCAGTGGCCATTACACCTGGTGGCATCTTGTAGGGCAGCAACAAATTGATTCCACTTTGCTCGGTCGGTGGCCATCCTTCATACAGTGCCCCAACTCTTGTTCATTCTTTGCATCTCAGCCTCTACAGTCCTCCGCCAAGTTGTTTTCAGTAGGCCTCTCTTTCATTTTCCTTCCGGGGTCCATAGCATAGCTGTTCTTGTGATGGCATTGGGTCTCTTCTGAGGACATGGCCAATCCAATTCTTCCAGCGTCTGCCAGTTACGGTGGTGTGCATGTCCTCTTGCTTGCTCCGAGTAAGCAGTTCTTGGTTGGTGATGGTATTCGGCCAAAAGATTCGGACAATTTTTCCTTAGGCAGGTTGTGTGGAAAGAGGACAATTTCGACATTTCCTTCTCTGTAACTCTCCAGCATTCCGCCCCACAGAGAAGCACAGAAAGCACACAGCTCTCATATAATCTTAATTTTGTGTTTGTGCTGTACTGAGAGGACTTCTAGATGTTGTTTAGACTTAAAAAGGCTGTTCTTGCTTTGTTCATTCTGTTGTTGATGTCTTTGCTTGCTCTGCCATCTGGTGTTACTATGCATCCTAGGTATGTGAAGGTGTCTGTCTTTTCCATTTTCTGATTCCTTACTGTTATGGGCTCAGGGTTGCTCACATTGAGCGTCATGACCTCTATCTTCTTTAGATTGATGTTTAGGCCCACCTGCTGGCTATACTTATTAAGGCTATCCATTTTTTTTCTGGATGTGTTGATGTGAATGTACTAGTAGTGCAATGTCATCTGCATATTCCAGATCTTCCAATGTTGAAAATGTAATCCATCTTATTCCTCTTGGACTACCCTTTGTTGTCTGGCGCATCACCCAGTCTATGACTGTTAAAAATAGAGTGGTTGAAAAGGGGCATCCCTGTCATACTCCTGTCTTCACCTCAAAGGTTAGGTTGCTCTGCCCAACGCTACACGTAAAGTTGGCATAAAGGCTTTTTATGATTGACACTATGCAGCTTGGAATTGCATAAGCCCCTAGTATTTTCCATAGACTGTCACTATGTAGACTGTCAAAAGCCTTTTCAAAATCAACGAAATTAATGTACAGCTGTCTTTGCCATTCTGAGCACTGCACTATAATGTTCCTGAGGGTAAATATATGATCTGCACATCTTCTGCTCTTTCTAAATCCTGCTTGTTCTTTCCTCAGTTTGTGGTCTACTGCTTTTGAAATTCTCTTGTGTAATTATCCTGCCTAGTATTTTGCTGGGAACTGAGAGAAGAGTGATTCCTCTCCAATTATTGCAGTCTGCAAGATCTCCCTTCTTGGGCAATTTGACAATTATTCCATTGTTCCACTCCATTGGTGTTGTCCCTGTTTTCCAGACTTGTGCAAATAGTGGTTCTAATAGTTCTGCTGCTAGCTTAGGGTCTGTCTTAAATAGCTCTGCATTTAAGTTATCATGGCCAGGAGCTTTTCCATTCTTTAACCCTTTGTTTGCTGTGATGATTTCTTCTTTTCGTGGAGTGTCTGTATTAACATTTAGATAATTTTCAGCCTCAGGAACATTCAGCTGTGTCTCTGGTGGTTCTTTGTTCAGAGTTTCTCTGAAATGTTCTGCCCATCTTGTTTCCTGTCCCTCTGCTGTCATGATGAGATTTCCTTGCTTATCTCTTACTAATGTAATATTGTTTGCACCTCGTTTTCCGCTGATGATTTTAGTTATTTTGTATACTGTGCTTTGTTCATTTCTCAGTGCTGCCTCTTCTGCCTGTCTTGCAAGATCGTCTAGGAAATTCCTTTTGTTGGCTCGGGTTTGGCGTTTAACTTCCTTGTCCAGCTGACTGTACTGTTCGCTATATAGTTGCTTTAACCTGGGGGACTTCGCTTCTGTTTTCTTTCTTTTCTTTTCCTTTCTCATCTTTATGGTGTTTAGTGTTTCTGGTGTTATCCAGTCTTGCTTCTTCCTTTCCTGGAATCCCAAGCATGATTTGCTGCTTTCCTTATATATTGTTGAAATGGTGTTGAATTTCTGGTCCATATCATCAGTCCATCTCTTTTCCTGACTTTTGGCAAATTGATATCGTTTCTTTATATCGGCCACAAAAGCTTTTCTGGTAAGGGGGTCCTTAGATTTGCTGATGTCAAACCTTTTCTGTGTAGTTACAGTTGGTCCATCAGCTCTGAGTTTCACCTTCAGTCTTGCTACTACTAAATGGTGATCACTTCCCACATCCGCATCTCTTCCTACCTTCACATCTTGTAATGCATGTTTCCATCTACCAGCTTAGTAGTAGAAGCACTTAATTCCCACAGAATTACTTAATATCACTGAAAGGAGCATGATTACGACATTTTACAGTATCAACTTATTTTCTCAAAATTCTGCAATGAAGCATAATTATTTCTACAGCTTTGATTTTCCTAATATTATTCTCCACATTATTATCAGACAGATATACTGCAGTCTGTAGACAAATGCTACAGTTAAGAAAACCAGACCTTTTCTTTTAATACTAACCTTCACACAGTTCTCCTGTAAAACCTGAAGGACATTTACAGGACATTTGCATATCTGTATTTGAATAAGAACATGTTCCTCCATTTTTGCACAGACTGGTACCCGCTGAGTTGCAAGCTGAAAAATAATAATTTTTATTATAAAATTGTAATATTTTACTGTATACACTCACAATTATGAAAACAAAGGCTTTAATTCATTAAACACTATAGTGACAAAATGTTCGCCAAGACAAGTATATTTCTTATTAAAAAAAGAGTATGCAAATGCAGTAGATGAAGGAACATAATGAAAGGTATAAGATATTCTATAAAAAAAATGCATGTTGTCACTTAACTCTTTTAGTACCAAAAAAAAAAAAAAAAAAAAAAAAAAGGCCGGAATATTGGTCTTTTGACCTGATAAAACAATCACTAGTGCCGACATAATGTATGCTGTTAGTAAAACAGCTAAGTTATTAACAAGCTTACATATCGCTGTGTTGGAATACATAATACATTATGTATGTTTATTTGAACATTTTCTCAAAAGTATCATACTTGTGTATCTTATAGACCGTTCAAAATGATCTCACTTTCTGCCACAGAGATTTTATGTGGATGATTTCAAGAGTCAATGAGGATGTAATTAGCCTCACAAACTGCATAGATGGTGGTCATATATGGTTGACTCCACAATAAAAACGGGTAAAAACATGAACATCCTATAGAACTAGAATGGGAGCCGCGCTGGTGTAATGGCTTCGGCGTTGTACTGGCGACCAGGTGTTCATGGTTCAAACCCGGGCGTCAGCGTTTGAAGAAATGTTTACGGCCGGAAATTTGACTGAATAGCCTGAACGGCTCCTGTGATAAACCCTCTGTGGATGGGAAGGAGCGAAGCTCCTGACCGGGTTGGAAGGAAAGTCCTCAGGTTCCCCAGCCTCGCAATGACATGTCATTGGGCCGAAGGGCTGAAAGCCCAAGTGCCGCTGGTTAAGGGGAAAAAAAAAAAAAATAGAACTAGAATTTATTGCACTCAAGCACAACAGCTATGAAATAGAAACTAGATGCAAGAAAAAATAGAAACTAGGTGCAAGAAAAAATAGAAACTAGATGCAAGAAAAAATAAAAACTAGGTGCAAGAAAAAATAAAAACACTGCAAGAAATGTTACAGCAACTGGGCCTGGAGATACATTGAGTAAAATACTAAGCTTAATAAATGGAGAAAATGAGAGTTGGGTTGCAGTTGAAGAAACACCCCACACAAAATGTACACTTATATTTTGGCAACATCATCATCATCACCCTTCCGCTCCCCATGGAGCATAGGCCTTCAACAAACTTATGTCCAGTCTTCCTGTCCCGTCTGCTCAATGTCTTTCCATGTCTTCTTTATCCATTTCATGTCTGTCTCCAGTTCTTTTCTCCATGTTCTTTCGTCTTCCTCTACCTCTCTTACCCTGGGGAAGGGGGGGGGGGGGGGCAACAAAACAGATTAAGTAGGAAAAATGGACAGTGATATCAAAACAAGAACAAAGAAGGGGGGTGGTGGGAGTTTTCGTTGCTTTGGGACATACACAGAAATCAAAATAAATAAAGTTTGACACAGAAATAAGAATGTTCAACTCAAATGCAGGTCGGTCCTTTTGTATGGCTCTAATACATGCAGAACAACAAAAACAATAACCTAGAGGTTACATATTTTCATAAATCAATGCCTGTGCATAACAGACGGGTTCAAATGGTACAGCAAGATTACTAATATGGAACTGAGGGGGAAAAACCTAAAGGTCTTTTATGTTTAGACATGCACCCTAATATAACCGACTAGGTTGAAAGGGATGCACCTCACCAAAATGAGGCAAAAGTTTATTTTAAAAAAAAAAAAACCAGACAAATACAAGTGGAACAAGAGGTGACAAAAAAATGGTGACGCTGGATAGGGCGCACACTGAGGAAACCTGCTGGAAGCATTACATGCAGTCCTTGTTCTGCCACCCCAAGGGCATAAAAAAATAGAGGTAGACTCAAAAACACACAGAGAAGGGAACTGGAGGCAGACCCATGAAGGATAAAGATGGCATGTAAAGAACTTGAACATATGGCACATGAAAGGATGGGCTTGGTGTGAATTAGCTGAAAGCCTATGTTTCACCAGGAGCAGTAGGATAATGATGATGATGAATATTGACAAAATTGAAGGAACAGAAGGTGATGTCTAGAGGCTTTCCTTGCACTAGGAAATATACTGGAATCAAATAAATCCAGTCCAACAAACATACAAGAATTTTAAACTCTAATGTCAAGGCAGTCCTACTCTATGGCCATGAAACATCGAGAATAACAAAAACAGCAACCAAGAAATTCCAGACTCTCATAAATTAGTACCTGTGCAGAACAGCATGATTAAAATGGTATGACAGAATCACCAAAGTGAAGCTGATGGAAATGAGCAGGCAAGCACCAATGTCACTCAGCCAATCAATACCCTTTAGTTGTCCAAGGAGCATAGGCCTTTAGCCAATCCAGGCCAAGTTGTCCTGTTGCACGCCATCTATCCGTGTCTTCCTCATCATTTTCACTTATGTCTCCAGTTCTCTTTTTCATGTGTTCTGTTCCCGATGCCAAATCTGGAGATTTTCCTACAAGAAAAGAGGTTAGTCAGCAACTCAGATTCCTTTCTGTGTTGCATCATATGCCTCCTTACCACAGGACATTCTTCTCTCTTGGATGGACCAGTGGAAAAACAAGTGAAGAAAAGAAGCTGGCATATACTCAAAGAAATCTGCTGATAGCATTATAAGGCAGTCCTTATTCTAGAATCCCAGTGCAAAATAAAAAGAGGGAGGCCTTAAACACGCGAAGAAGAGAATTAGAAGCAGACTTGAAATAAGATAAAAAAGACATGGAAAGAACTTGGGACAGCACAAGACAAGAGAGCATGGGATGGGGCAGGACTGAAGGCCGAGACCCCACAGCGAGCTAAAAGGCAATGATGGCGATGATGATATTGACATACTCTCCATGTCATATTCTTGCATGTGGGCATATTAAAATGTATTTGCTTGAGCCAAAAGAAAGCAATAACAGAATATTTACTTTTGACATCACACAACTGTCCACTCCTGGTTTTAGGACATGCACACTGGACCTCTCCTCCAAAGTTGGTCACACAAAAGGAACCTGGTGCACAGGTCATGTATGGACAGCCTCCTGGTTTTTTTAAAAAATAAAAAATGAAAAAAAAATGAATGCTTCAATGTTTAATTACTTTTACTAAACAAAATATTTGTATTACAGGTAGTTCTCTGTTAACATGTGTTTCATTCATGCGAATGGAAACATACATGCACCAATATTTAGGTATTTTTGTTTTATTTATGCACCAGACTCAAAGTTACGTGACCCAATACTTAGACATTTTTACGGTGTTTTATCTGTGCGCCAACGAGAGGGTGAGAGTAAGATGGTGACAAACTGAATGTTTCGTTGAGGGTTTTTTGGAAGACACTCACTACTAAAGATGCCCTTTCGCTAATCAAGACTGTGTGGAATGAAGTTCCATGGCAATGCGTAAACGGTGTGTGGGGAAAAAATATGCCTTCAACTCTGTTGTGACTGAATGCTTTAGCGCTGATGACAATAGTATCACAGCTGTTAAGGATGATGTCAGAATGGCCTCATGAGCTGGCTTAGATGAAGTTGACAAAAATGAAATTGTAAATTTGCTTGAACCTCAGAAAGTAGAACTGAGCAATGAAGAGTTGTTGGTGCTGGAGAAGATCACCAAGGAAGAAGAAGACGCAGATACTTGCACCAGCCAACAACAACCATCAGGTCGCCAACTTACAGTGAAATGATTAAAGCAGGCCTTCCAACTTCTTAAATCCTACCTTATGATGTTTGAAGAAGATGATTCTAACATGGACAGAAGCTTTATGGACTGGAGGAAAATGATGGAATGGGCTGCTCCTTACCAAGAAATCCTCCAAGAGCAGAGAAAGTCCAAACTCCAGAAACCCTGGACACCTTCTTCAATTCATTACTGCTCACCTGCTTCTCATTCAGATGATTCCCCACCCTACCCCTCATTGAATTAGAAGCTGATGAAGATGAAGGTAATGGTCCTGCCCATATCAATGTTGAATAATTTGTCAATGTTGTTTTCTGTAAATATACATAATATGAATGGCATGTGTTGATTTAAACTGTTTGGTATTATGCCTATGGTATTTGGCCTCAGCTGCCATGACAAGACTGAATGTGATCTGGAAAAGTAACATCAGTTTTCCTGTGAAGATCAAATTATACAAATCACTTGTATTATCTATTCTCTTATATGGGTGTGAGAGCTGGACACTCACTGCAGATACGGAGCGAAGGATTCAGGCTTTCGAGCATAAATGTTATAGAAGAATTTTGCGCATTTGCTATAAAGAGCACAAAACAAATGTCTATGTTAGAGAGAAGATAAACACCTATGTAGGCCACCAAGAACCACTTATGTCAGTAGTGAAACGTCGAAAGCTTGCCTGGTTTGGGCATGTAACTCGTCATGACTCCCTTTCGAAAATGATCCTCCAGGGAACAGTCGAAGGTAAACGGAGAAGAGGAAGGCAAAGAAAATCCTGGGCTGATAACATCAAAGAAAGGGCAGGACACGGTTTTTCCACACTTGTACGCATTGCTGAGGATAGAGAGCAGTGGAGGACCCTGTCTGCTGATGCTTCCACCATGGCACCCCTACGACCCATGACGGGTTACGGGTTGAGATGATGAGATGATTATGCCTATTTATTTCTATTATTATGTACGGCATTTGGTGGAGTCCATCCCCCTTACTTTCCATATATGTGAATGAGAAAGTCCTGTTCCATTTACGCAATTTCTGTTCATGTGATGGTCTCGGGAACTCAAATACTGCTTAAACAAAGAACTACCTGTATTTGGATTCTGAATTATTATCCTTTGAATTTATTTTCTTGTTGTCCCTTAATACATTAAAAATAAATTTAAAGTTTATAAGGTTAAACTAAACAAATGCAGTGACATGCTTTAAAGTCGTCTGATTGTAAACAATCAAATGCTGAGAGCAAAATATGCATATTTCAGGTACCACACACACTTCAAGAAACTATAAGGTTAGTACTTATTTTAAAAAAATAGATTATAACAGGTGCAGTATTTAAAAACTAAACAAAACAACTTGTACAGTACAAGTCAAATGCTGGAGAAAAAAAGAGTTGTCTTAAATTACTCCAACATAAAACCAAATTTTAGGTAAATGTGGTAATAAGCAAATATCACTCAGGGGAACATCCAATTAGGCATATAATGAGCCCAAACAAATTCAGATTAAACCATATATTTTTATATTTGTTTGTGCCTTGCCAAAGTCAGAGTTGGAATTTTACAAGAACTTTAATATATAATGGTTAGTTGGGGTATGTTGTCAATGAAAACTAAACATGTATTACTGATGTCAAATAAGGAGTAAATTAAATATTAACCCAAACACACCAGGCTTTCACTTCCACCCCCTTTTTACACCATAACAAGTGTAAAGATTCTACCAATTTAGGATAAAGGATAAATTTGGAAATTTTAATTTGCTTTTTACTCAATAATTGGACAAGGGGGCTAATGTAAAATTCAAATATTGGCAAGTAAACAATAGTGTCTGAAATTATAGACACCATATATCGTAAATTTTTTCCATGAACAATGCAGTGACCACACCAAACATTTCTGACCTTCTGTTCCATAGGTGATATTAAAGACTGTCCAAATAGTGCCACCAACATCAAAACCCGTAGCCAAGAGGCTATCTCTGATGGCGGATACGTCCTCTACTGGAACTTCATTAATGAACCGCAATTCCCACAGAATTATAGTGTTCCTGAAAATATGGAAACACATGACATTTTTAAGAGGTTAATTTATCATGGAATAAATGGATATGTTTCTACAAGGAAGAAAAGAAAACCAGACGTGTATAGTGTAAAAAAAAAGTAAGTACCCGGCGTTGCCCTGATCTTTTTATCCATATTCGAAGGTTACTAACCTTATAAAGTCTGTATCCATATTCCCAACAATCTTGCCAAATCCATATTCTATATCCAATATATCCCGATGCAGTATTTTAACACATGGAATTCTAACTTTCCACTTAATTCCGAGTCAAATCTAGACTCAGACACATTCTACGATACACGTAGATTATTCTACACATGGTTTGTGGACATAAGCAGACATTGTGGAATGCTCCTTGACGTCGTCACAGACCCATACCATTATCCCTAGCTACCGTGTTTTGTCATATCTACTAACTATACTGTTAGCGGTTTGTTGAGGCTCAACATGGTGCATAGCAATCTCTCTAAATATAACTTTATCAAGATTGCTTCGCCCCATGATGTGCTCTCAACAGTAGGTTTCCTAATTTTTTTAAAATTTTGCCAGGGCAGAGGCCGTATGACCTACTCTTTACAATTTCCAATGACCAAGGCATTTTTAATGTGCACAACTTGCACACGGGACCTCCTTTTTTTTGCCCTTATCCGTGAAGGCTAGGCCCCGGGATCTCACTATCCACGAGATCAGGGGTGAGTATGACATTATTAGGAACCACTGGTTATGAAACAAACGTCCATTATTTATATTTCTTGACATGAAACTTTAGAATTAGAGGTGGACGCCATACCTCTTAGTCCCTTCGACCCCCCAAAGAAAACATGTTTTACTCTATTTGGACTGTGTGGTGAGGTGTTGTTGTTGTTTAACTAGGGCTGCTGAGCTTCTCACTCTTTTGCAGCCAAAACAAAGTTGAAGACTCCTTGATATTATCTACGCTGTAGATCTAGGCTTTTACTGTGGCTTTTCTGCCATTCCTAAACATGTTGAGCTTTACGATGCTTCATTCTATGCTGTTTCACATTAACACCCTTTTAAAATAAAAAATAAAACATTAAAAAAAATAATGAAACAAAAATAAAAAGAAATTTTGAAAACACAAGTGTAAATGCAGCATAGGAAGTGGATACCCAAACGAAGCTAGTGTTGGCATCAGTTGCTTTCTCCTTGCCTGCCAGTGTGCACGTATAGCAAATGGCGTTTCTACATACTTCAAAGATGGCTTTACGGGACCGAAGTACTAAGGTAATTTTTTTATTTATATTTTATCTATAAATATTATTTATATCTCATAATTATAAAATAACCACAAATATTTAATGTAACAAGCATTTATATTATCTCTTATGATTCATTTTTCATAGTAAAGGAACCTATCTCATTTAAATATATTATAATTCTTCCTCGATTTATGCCACTTCAGCTAACTACTCTGAGGAGGTGGAACGTAACCCCAGCATAAATCGGGGCCTACTTGAATTGGAATGCTCATAAGACAGCTGTGGAAGACACTGAAAGTCAAAGCCACTAGATGTGACTAATGGTGATATTCAGCAGTTGAAGACCATAAAGCCTCCTAATAAAGAGTGACTAGAAACTGATCAGTGTCCCCTGTAGTTTCCAGGGGTCTCTGAGGAGACAAGGAAAGAATGCTGCCTGTGGCCTGTCATAAGAGGTTACTAATATGAGTTTGGGCATGAGGCTGGCACCCTAATCACATAAAACAAATTGCCAAAGAAACCACAGCTGCAAGAGAATGTGAGTGCTAGGGGCAGGCATCCTGCAAGGGAACTAGCTAAATTGGGAGCGCAAAGGAAAATAATCATGATGATGTTAATGATGATAAAATAGCTAGGAAAACAGTAAGTAAATGAACTCATGGATTGCTCAAAACACAGATGTGGAAGGCGTTGAATGTTAAAGCCACTCAAGATGACCCATGGTGATAAATAGCAGATCAAGACTGATACCTCCAAACAATGAGTGATGTTGCGAGCACCTTTTGCACACCACATTAGGGTTTTATTTTCTGAGTACATGTGGTGCTCACAAGAGATTTTGTTGCTATGCATAAGCCGCATTCAACAGGCCTTTGGTTGGCTTCATGGCAGGGTATTCCACTGTGTATTTTTGCAGTGTGTGGACGTGGATTTTGGTGACCTGTCATCGGTATATGTTTAATTGGATCTACATTATGTATGAGTGATTGATAGATATATAATGCGTGTCCTGATAAAGACTAACTATGGAGTATTATTGAGATATTTATGTCTGGTAAATTAAGCAAGGGATTTTTCTAAGTGTGGATACCATGAATAAGATATAGGGCCTATTCCCTGAGGACTCTGTGTGTGTGTGTGTGTGTGTGTGTGTCTATATATATATATATATATATATATATATATATATATATATATATATATATATATATATATATATATATATATACATATACATATACATATACATATATATATATATATATATATATATATATATATATATATATATATATATATATATATATATATATATATATATATATATATATATATATAATTGGATGTGAGATGGGTGAATAATACTGAATGATCTGACTGAACATAAATAATATGAATATCACAATGTATGCTGGGAATCTTTTATAAATATGTCTTCATTTGAGATGGACTTTGTGCACAATGTCGTTCTATACTTGACTGTTTATTATCGTTGATATGGCCACTTATTTTTGAACATGATACACCTAATTACTTGGGTCAAATATAGTTGCATACATTCCCGCCACAAGTGACTAGATAATTATCATCCCCATTGTTATTCTTTTTCATTCTCTGTGAAGCTCAAGGCTGCAAATACTGCTCTCCAATAACAGAAATAGAATAAATCTTACTCAAGTTCTCGTTTCCTTCTCGTCATTTGTCCATCTGTGCTTGACCAAAATCCCACAATCGTGGCAGATTTGAAGCCCACAACATTATTTTGTCTTATCATTGCATTAATCTGCAGAGAAAAAGTGGATATAATAATGAACTTCTGAATGCTGGATATGGAGGCATGAATGAGAAGTCAGAAAATAATCTGCTCGAAATCTTTATCCCACAAATTCACTTCAAAAATGCTCCAGTATTAACTCTTCAGATAGTTGACATGTTATAACTAAAATAACAAATTAATTATAAGTGATGATTCATTATTTCTTAATGAGAATTAAGGAGGATGCCTTCATTTATAACAATAAATATGTTTCATTACAATTTTTTTTTCCCTTTAAGCCATTAAAGGTTAATTGAAAATGGGGAAGGCTGTGAATAAAGATGCCAAAGAAACCATTAAATTAAAGTGACAACAGGTCATAAAATTCAGCAAAATTACAACTTTTGAACAGATAGGAAAGTATCTGTAGTGTTACTTTACTGAACAGCAGTGAAAGGGCAATCATGTTATTGTACTGTTGTTGTTTAACTAGGACTGCTGAGCTTCTCTCTCTGTTGCTGCCAACACCATGTTGAAGACTCCTTGATATTATCTACACTGTTTATTTAGGCTTCCCCTATGGCTTTTCTGCCATTCTGAAATGTGTTGAGCTGAAGCTATGAGCTCCAGTTTCTCCAGGTTGTCTGGCATTAAAGGATCATCACATCTGTTCCCAAGATATGAACAAGAAGCGCATGGCATACTGTGCATTCCCCACCACCCAAGGGGGCTATCCAATTATGCAGAGCTAAAAAACTGTGCTCTGGTTCTGGGCTCTTCCAAAGAATTGTCACATCCTGTACAGAGCCATTTCTCAGCTCCCCCTACCTATCAATGGGTCCATAGTGAAATCCTCCTGCATGAAGTCAACCAGGTCAAAGCCAAAGAATTACAAGGTATTTCTAGGGCTGCGGTGACTTCTCCAAGCTTAGTGTGCAGTGCTGGGTTCTCAACAAGTTTCACCACAGGGGGAATCCCTGGAAGTACGCGGATGATTTCAAGAGTCAATGAGAGTATAATTAGAATCACAAATAGAGGATCACTTCCACATATGTATATTATAGCATTGTGCATAGTTGGTGGTCATAGAAGGATGGCTCCAGATATGCCTCCATGCATGTTATTGTATTGAAAAATGATGAAGTTATTGACAATGGGATGAAAGTCAGGCAATGTTACTGTACAGAAGAGGTACAATTATCAACAGTGCAGTGATAAAATGGGTTGCCTCTCATGGAAAGGGAAGTAAACAAATACAGAGGTCATTGAGAACCTAGGAATGAAAAGAGAATTAATGAATGAGATCAAATTAGCTAAAATATTTTAGCCATGTAAAAAAGACATAACACCGGACACTGAAGACCATAACAGAAGGAATAGACACCTTACTGAAGACCATAATAGAAGGAATAGACACCTTACTGAAGACCATAATAGAAGGAATAGACACCTTACTGAAGACCATAATAGAAGGAATAGACACCTTACTGAAGACCATAAAGAAGGAATAGATGAAGGCAAACGTGCAAGAGGACTTCAGCACTATAAGTGAGAAGGTAACATCAAGAGATGGACAGGAAAGAGTGTATCAGTGTGCACCATCAAGACAAGAGACAGAAGACGTTGGAGATCCATTGTAGCTGACCTTTGTTGTGGAGATGGCAGGTGATGATGATTATATAAAATAAACAAAGAAAAAAAAATAAAGGAATAGAACATTGCAAAATTGAACTGGACAATTATCAAACTGTTTTGGACACTATTCTCAAAAAGAAAATTTAAATTTAAAAGGAACAAACATAAAAAAGTGAACTGGGTAACTGTGAAATTTACTTGGAAACACTGTATCTAACTATTAGTTTCAACACATTCTTTTCTTTGGTGCTTCTCTAATTGCTAGCTCTATTTAATACTTTGCTTATCGATACAATGGCTGCTCACTCCTTTGCATATGCACTTTCTTGCGAGTGCCCCTTTGTAACTCACCCCCTTGTGAAATATCCTATAAACATAAAGTAAACATTCCATCGTTGTATAAAAATTTGGTGAAAAAGAATTGATTTCTCTCCATCACGTGAAGCAAGAAACCATAACTAGCTGTTGATAATGGCTAAGGGATCAATAATATCAATGTCTAAACATCTTCAAACTTACTGAATCTTCCACCCCTGATTTCAGCATTTGGAACTCAAAACTTTTGCTGTCATTAAGCTCAGGAGTGTAGGGAAAATTAAGTATGACATTAGCCATCATTTTTTGGTGGTAGCCCACTGAAAAAAAAAATAATAAATAAAGATTTATTCAAGATCTGAAACAAAGCAACTTGTATAAACAGAGTGTGACATTGTAAATTATACAATGATATAAATATTATCCAGAATTTAAAAGTTTTGGAATTGATCATTGCAGGATGGAGATTTTTACAACAAAGGAACTGTGACAGAAGTAATATTTCTTATGAAATGGTCATAAACATGATTCACCCAATCATAATAGTTATGAAAAAAAATATTGTCAATGCAACAACCAATGCAGTAAGTCTTTCTATTGGCTCATAGAGGATATTGTCTTTCAAAATAGAACAAAACCAAATTGTTTGGGTCAAAATGTACATACACAACATTTCAAATGCTAATTTCAAATACTTTACAAAATTGAACCTAACCATACATGTTTATTTAGCTATGAATAGAATGGATAAATTTCAGAGTGAGAAAAAAAACTAAAAGCCAAAGAAATATTTTTTTTTTTTAATGTCAGAAAAAACTACTTTGTCACTCACCATCAACACAAGCATTACCACCACATGGGACTTTACAACACAATTTTTCTCCTTCACAGTCTCCACCACTGCAGGTAGACTGACAAAGGCCAATCAGACCTGGACGGCGTGCTAGCACAACTGGGCATGAATTCAGGTTAACTGAAATTGAGTGACATACAAGTCTGGTTAGCCATTACTGAAATTGAGACAGACAATTCTAGTTAGCCATTACTGAAAGAGTAAGAAAAAAATAGCCCGTTCAACCCCTGATGAGTTATAATTAGGATATATATATATAGTGTAGTTAGTTCAAGATAGTAATTTTGATTTTAGATATCAAAATATGGTATCATCTTCCCACTCTACTCAGTTCCAATAGAGTAAATCAAAAATGTTAAATGAATGTATGTGTGCATCCTTTCCATTTCCAAACAAAAACAACAACAAATAAACAAAATAAAAAACAACAATAAATAAACAAATACTGTCTCTCACAACTGCTATATTGTTAACAAAGAGGAGAAGGGTAGGAAAGACTGGTGTGTCTGGGACGATACCCAATCCACCAATCATCTGGACGGGGTCTTTTAATGCTTGTTGACTACTTCTGAAATTCATTGAAAGACAATTCTGGTTAGCCATTGCTGAAATTCAGTAACCGGCAATTCTGGTTAGCCATGACTGAAACTGCATGA
Organism: Oreohelix idahoensis; assembly: GCA_024509875.1. Taxonomy (NCBI): domain Eukaryota; kingdom Metazoa; phylum Mollusca; class Gastropoda; order Stylommatophora; family Oreohelicidae; genus Oreohelix; species Oreohelix idahoensis. The sequence goes on along the minus strand of JAMPIV010009520.1, from coordinate 164,771 downwards.
CAGACAATTCTAGTTAGCGATTACTGAAATTGAGTGACAAGAAATTCTGGTTAGCCATTACTGAAACTGAGTGACAGACAATTCTGGTTAGCCATTACTGAAACTGAGTGACAAACAATTCTGGTTAACCATTACTTAAATTGAGTACAGACAATTCTGGTTAACCATTACTGAATTGAGTGGTAAGAAATTCTGGTTAGCCATTATTGAAACTGAGTAACAGACAATTCTGGTTAACCATTAAAGAAACTGAGTGACAGACAATTCTGGTTAGCCTTTACTGAAACTGAGTGACAAACAATGCTGGTTAACCATTGCTGAAATTGAGTACAGACAATTCTGGTTAACCATTACTGAAACTATCCCATTAATCAAATTTTAGGCACATTTTCCAATACCTTTCTGGTTTGCTTCTTTATGACTCATATTTATATAGTTTTGTTTTCCCCATGCTTTCTTCCTTTTCTTCACCACTTTCCCTGCAGGCTCTATGTTAGCAATTAATTTGTGATATCAACAGGAAACTTTCTTAACCTGTCAGATGCATAACCACTTTTGTTATGTTCTCTCTCACTCTAGTTCTGCTCTTGATTCATCTGTTTCAACAGTTCCATGTGTTGTGCACAACAGAATGATTTTCTTAGTAACAATTGGTTTAGGATTGTGTACATCTGTTGCTGTTTCCGTAACATGATTGTTTTTTGTTACATAGACAGGAGTGTTGGCTCTGTGCTAAAACCCCAAACCTTGAGAACCAGGGTGCCTGTTTTAGTCTGATCCCTACCAATGCATTGACATGTTCAGCTTGGTACAACCTGCCAGAAGTAAAACTCCTGTGGCCAATAGCTGTAAGGATTGTCAGTGTGCACAAGCTGTCAAACCCTGACAAAATCAAGAACTGCTTACTCATAGTATTAGTAACCAAAAAGACATGCGCACCATCATAGCAGGCAGACGCTGGAGTTTGGATGGTCACATCCTCAGAAGAAACACCATCACAAGAACAGCTAAGCTATAGACCCCAGAAGGAAGGTAAAAGAGAGGCCGACCAAAAACAACGTGACGGAGAACCGTGGAGGCCGAGATGCAAAGCCTAAATCAGAGTTAGGGCATTGCATGAAGAATGGCCACCAACCGAGCAAAGTGGAGGCAATTTTTTGCTGCCATACAAGATGCCACTAGGCGTGATGGCAACTGACTGCTTTGATAGTCGGAGGTTAAGGATCCAAGAAGAAGACTTACTTGAACTGAGATTATTTCCCTTCCTGTTCCTTATGGAGCATGATGAACCATTGCAGCTGGTCCATTTGCAAGAAGCAAGCACTAAAGCCTCCATGTGCTCTTGTAGTGGTGGCTTCTGTAGTAATTTGTTTTACATGAAGAGTTTGCCAGGCTTATGCACCTTATATTGGGCACCTTTTGACGACATGCCTGAGACACCAACATCTTGTTGATGATGACAGGGAGGTCATGGAAAACTAAATGCTAGAGAAGCAGTACCAAATAAATGTGATGCTGAAGATGGACGCACTGGGCCACAAGGCACACAACATAGTGCAATGCAAACCACCTTGAGATGACAGATACAAATATGACTCAACGAGGTAGTGCTTGACCTATGGAGACCCACCAAGAGGGAAGCGTGCCGGACCCCGTTGCAAAATGGGCAAGACACTCTGGAATTGCCACATAAACTAGTGTCTTTATGATAAATTATGAATTGCACACCAGTAATTCTGCTATAACTTTATGATAAATGCCCTGAAGGGATAATTTTTTTTTTGGGGGGGGGGGGGGGGGGGGGGGGGGGGGGGGGGGGAATTGAACAGCAACTACAAATACATATAATTATGGCAGTGGGAAACCATTATCTTTAGTAATTGATGAGGAAATCATGATTTAGTCTGGAAAATCGCCCAACATTATTGAAATCCCACGAAAGCTATAAGAGGAAAAGTGAACGCTGACGCGGACCTCTGAGAAAACAATAGTTAGACTTGAGATTGGGTATATAAGCACGCTCAGATTCAGTTCTGAACTCTCAACAATTTCTTCGCTGAAAAGATGTCCAGAGGACAGACACACACTTGTTGAAGTCACATAGCCACAGCCCATAGCTGAGAAAAGCAAAGCTGACCTGCTTAAATTGTGAGCAGACTTGCATAAGTGATAAGCACAGATCCATAATACTGTGTCTTAAGGATATGTTAAACTTGTATTAATCATAGGGTTACAAGTAGTTTGGTGTTATGTATACTGCTGTAATATTTAATATTAATGTTAGCATTGACTTTGAATTACCTGCTGATGTCATAATGTTGGTACTCTAAACCCTACGCTGATAACTGAAGTTGGTTTCCAACTGAATACAACCTGAACAATCTTGAACAGCATGACACAGCTAAAAGTCCTTGTCAGGACTGCACAATACTAGCTAAAAGAGCTTACAGTCTTTTTCAGGGACTAGCTTTTAAATTCTGGATGCCAAAGAGTTTGTCATTTTCTTCTTCCACTACTTCTTTGCTTCCTTCATTTCTTTCGTTCAATTTAAAATTTTGATGTTATATCTGTAAAGGGAAAACACTTTTGGCATAACTTAAGACCAAAGGGGAGTAATCAAGACATAATTCAATAAAATTTGTAAATTATGTCTATAGCTAATTGTCAGGAACACTTATCATGGATAACACTCCACTGTGTTGCACCACTGCAGTGTGGATTTGTAATAACAATAATAAGCTCGCTCCTCTAGGAGTATGACCACACAACAATGGCTGACATAAGTAATCAACACCTTTAACAGGAATTTCCCTTTATTACTAAGCACAACACACTCAGGCCTCACACGACCAACAAATGCATGAAATACAATATAATAATGACATGCCAGTGTAACTTGCCTTAACAGCTTAATCTATCAGCATCATACACCACAGTATGACTTAACTGAACAAACACTGCAATGACTATCGCTCACCATGAGCGGCAAAACTGTGACAATGGTACACTCAACTCATTGACAACTTATAAATCTACTGCCAGTAACAAATACAATCTAGACACTACACTGTACTAGAATAACAACTTAATAATCCATCAGACCCGGAATATGGCAAGCACTTATAACAAATAGTCCATAACATGAACTTCACAGCTCACTCGCTGGCAAAAGGGAAATTTCTGCGTCCGACATGGACGCTGGCTAGATTCTCACTGACTACTCTCGCGCCTGATTTCCCGGCTTCCGGTAGTCACCTGACTTGCCGGTTTTGCTATACCCGGCGTTGCCCAGCTGACTTTTCGTACAAAAGATGCATGCGAAATAGCGCCGTGACACTAATGATGTATTTTATTGATTGCAAGGTGTACTTCTTTGATTGGCATGACCACGGCCTCATGGACTATGTTGTCTAAATGAGGATTCTGATCAAAAATAGCCCATCTTTACTGGAGGATTGTCTTGGTGGTAGGAAACACATACCATAATCTGTGAACATGTTTCCGATTCTTATCCAAGAGAGCCACTATAATACCATCTGAAGCATAAAAAACTGCAGTGTGTGGTTTAAGGACCACCTCTGTAATTCACTGGATAATAGCTGTTAAGGGAGATTAGAATTCCAGAGTTTCTCGTTGCCTAGGTTGTTTATAAGCATAATTTGATATGAGCATCTTTTACATATTTCAACTCAGGTTTCTAGTGTACCTGGTCATTTCAACGTACGTAGTGACAAAGTTTCGAATAAGTTCACGAATCCATTTCAATTAAAACGTGGAAAGAACTTTATATATTGAAGTAACGCTCATTTGACGACTTGTAATTTATTTGACAATGTCATATTGATGAACACTTCTGAAACTGTACTCTATATAGAATCAACACTGAATAGATAGTCATTCGTTCCAATCTCCCATTTATGCAATCCTATTATGTACGATATATTCCACTTTATGCTCAAGGCTAATATTATAACAATTACAAAAGAGTCGAAAAGTGTGTCTCATAATTTGAGTTGCTTAGCTGATGAAAGCAAGCATTCAAGACAAATCAATCAATACCCTTTAGCTCCCCAATAAGCATAGGACATCAAAAAACACATGCCAAGTCTTCCTGTCCTGTGCCATCCGCTCAAGTTCTTTCCATGTTTTCCTCATCTTTTTCACCTCTGTTTCCAGTTCTCTTCTCCATGTGTTTTTTGGTCTACCTCTGCCTCTCTTTCCCTGTGGATTCCAGAACAAGGACTGCCATGTAATGCTATCAACAGGTTTCCTCAATGTGTGTTCCTATCCATCGCCAGCATCTTCTTCTCAACTCTTGTTCCACTGGCACTTGTCTGGTTCTTGTCATCAATTCCACATTTGTGACTTTGTCATACCATTTCAGTCCTATTCTACGCAAGCACCCGTTTATAAAAGTCTATAGCTTTTTGGTTGTTGTTTTTGTTGTTCTCCATGTCTCAGAGCCATACAATAGGACTGACTTCACAATTGAGTTGAAGATTCTTATTTTTGTGTTGGACTCGATTTCTCTTGATCTCCATATGTTTCCCAATGCAATGAAAGCTCCTCTTGCTTTTTGTATTCTTATTTTGATATCACTGTCTGTCCCTCCAACTTTGTCTATATTACTTCCAAGATATGTGTATGATTCTACATCTTTTAGTGGTGTTTCTTCAAGTTCAACCTTGTTATCATTTCTTGCATTTATTCTCATAATCTTTGTCTTTTCCCTGTGTATTTTCAGGCCCACTTGTTGTGACCTCTCATCGAGAATTTTAATTTTCTCTTGCATCTGATTATGGTTATGGGACAGAAGAGCCAAGTCATCTGCAAAATCCAGATCATCAAGCTGTTTAATCAGATTCCACTGAATTCCATTTCTGTTGTGTGATGTTGATGTTTTCATAACCCAATCTATTGCTAGTAAGAAAAGTAATGGAGATAAGAGGCATCCCTGTCTCAATCCCGTTCTAATCCTAAACGGTTCTGTAAATTGTCCTTCATGAAGAACTCTGCATGTCAGGTCTTCATAGGTCTTCTTTATTAAGTTAATGATCTTCATGGGAACTCCATAATACCTCATCAATTTCCAAAGCGATTCTCTGTCTACACTGTCAAATGCCTTTTCATAGTCCATGAATCCAATGTATGCGGTGAATTCCATTCCAGACTTTGTTTAACTATTATTCTCAATGTGGCTATCTGGTCTGTACAGGATCTGTTTTGTCAAAAACCTGCTTGTTCATCTCTCAGTTGCTTGTCTATAGACTCTTTTAATCTCTCAAGGATGGTTCTGTTTAATACTTTTCCTGGCACTGATAGTAACATTATTCCTCTATAAATTGTGCACTCTTGTAAATTTCCCTTCTTAGGCAACTTGACCAGATAACCTTCCTTCCATTCTGCTGGTATTTCCTCTCTCTCCCAGACTTTGCCAAGTAGTTTGTATAATATCTCTGTAGAGGCATCAATATCTGTTTTCATGGCCTCTGCTGGAATGCAATCTGGACCAGCTGCTTTTCCATCTTTCAGAAGCTTTATGGCTTTCTTTATTTCTTCTCTACTTGGTTGTTCACAGCTGATTTGTAGCTCCTCTTCTGCTGGCTGGATGTCTGGAGGATTAGTTGGAGATGGTCTATTGAGAAGTTCCTCAAAATGTTCTGTCCATCTCTTCATTTGTTCTTGAATATTTCTAAGCAATTTTCCATTCTTATCTTTTATGAGGCCATTTGCTTGCTTATATTTCCCTGTTAGCTTCTTTGAGTTGTTGTACAGGTCCCTCATATTTCCTTTAGCTGCAGCTTCCTCTGCTTCCCTTGCCAAATCATCAATATATTTCATCTTGTCCCTTTTGATGTTTCTTCTTACTTCTTTGTTTGCTTCTATGTACACTTCATGAGCCTTGGCTTTGGAGCGTCTGGTTTTGCTTGTTTAAATCTGCTTTCTTGTTTTTCCTGTCTTCTATCTTACTAATGGTTTCTGTTGTTATCCATGCTTTGTGCTGACGTTCTCTTTTTCTAAGTACTTCTTCACATGTCTCGTTCCATATATTTTTTACTTGCTGCCAGTGGTCTTCCATACCTGTTTCATCTTCCAGCTGTTGGAGTACTTGGTATTTGTTGGATACTGTGATTGAAAATTTTTCTCTTATTTCCTGATTTCTTAGATATCCCACACTATACTGTTGTCTATAGCTATATGCTGTTGTAAATTTCTTGAGTTTTAATTTTGTTTTAGCCAACAGAAGATAGTGGTCTGATACAACATCTGCTCCTCTACATACTTTCCCATCATGCAATGATGACCTAAACTTCTTACTTATGCATCTGTGATCAATCTGATTCTCAGTTCTGTGGTCTGGTGATATCCATGTTGCTTTATGTATTCTTTTATGTGGAAATATGCTTTCTCCTATAGCTAATTGATTTGATGCACAGAAGTATGCTAATAGTTCCCCATTCTCGTTCATCATCCCTAATCCATGCTTTCCCATGATTTCTTCAAACCCAGTGTTGTCTGTTCCTATTTTCGCATTTAAGTCCCCCATCAAAATTGTGATGTCCTTTCTTTTCTTATTGTCCAAGACATTTTGTAGTCTGGTGTAAAAGTCTTCTTTCACAGATTCTTCTTTATCGTTTGTTGGTGCATAACACTGGATGATGTTTATATTTACTTTCTTTTTGGCTGATTTAAATCTTGCTGTTATAATTCGGGGTCCCATTGCTTCCCATTCTATAAGTGTCTTCTGTGCTTCATTGGACAGCATTAGAGCCACCCCTTCACTGTGGTGGTCTCTTTCCTCCTCATCTCCTGAGGACAACACCATTTCTCCTGTGATCAATCTCCTCTTCTCTATGCCTTTCCACCATGTCTCGCAGAGACCCAGGATATCAATCCTGTAATTTGTCATTTCTGCTGCTACATGTGCAGTTTTCCCTTGTTCACACAGAGTGTGAACATTCCAGGTGCCAATCCTGGAGATTTTCCTAGACGAAAAAAGGTTAGTCAGCAACCCAGACTCCTTTCGGTATTCACTAGGTTGCTTTATGCGCCTCCTTTCCAGAGGATCTTCTTCTGTCTTGGGCGGCTGAGTTGATTTATATTCTTTATTTGACTTGTCCATGTTTGTTGAAGTTTTTGTGGTAAAAAGTTTTTTACGAGATGGGGTAACCAGCCCCATGCCCAACCCTCCTTAGTCGCTTTTTACGACATGCATGGTAGGGTACAGTGTTACTATTCTTTGCTCCCCTTTCGGGCCCTGGTAACACACTGGTGATTCCAGACAAATAGCCAATCAAAATAACTTCATCAGTGGCTGAAACATTTTAAAGATAGTTCTGCTGCTAACTTTAGGGCTTGGAAAATCATTATCTTTGGTAACTGATGAGGAAATCATGATTTTGTTGGAAAAATCGCACAGCAGCATTGAAATCCCTTGAAAGCTACAAGAGGAAAAGTGAACGCTGACCACTGAGAAAACAAGGGTTAACTTGAACATTTGCCTAAACCACTTGAGATCTTTGCTCATATAAGAAATGCTTTTACCAACAGCATACAAATATATTGCTCAAGAATATCTTACCCTGACACAAAGGACCACTATAACCGGGCTGACACTGACATTCAAAATCTAGACCATGTAGTTTTCTGACACATTCTCCTCCATTTTCACACAAGGTGCTATTTGTATCTGAGGAAAGACTTGATTCTGTTCTACAGTCTGAAATGAAAGAACAGGAATAAAACTTAATCAACCTGCATATGTCACACACATTACCATCTATTCAATCATGAAAGAAATAGATTATTAACTCTTTAACCACCAGTGAATATTGATGATTGTTCTGTCAGTATAATAATTTTCCTTCGCACTCTTTATGGAGCATGGAACCACTGCTTCAGTTTGCCACCTTACAGGAAGCCTGCACCAAGCATTTGCATGCTCTTGCAGCAGTGGCTTATGGTCATTTATTTTACATAATGTCAAGATGACAGATCAATATTCTGGGCTTTTGCCAGGTACTGAAAGAGTTAAACATCCTCTGGGCCTTGTTCATATTTACCTATTACCTTATCTTCCTTTGAAATGTTGCTCTATGGAACACAGGATACAAGTTTTAGCATTCCATAGCCAATAAGAAAATCATAATAATTAATGTTTTTATATTGCTCACATCTAGAGGGTGAATGACTTACTTTCTCTGCTCTTACTGAGCAAATTCTAAAGAAGGAAAAGTGTCTGTACTTTTCAGTTTGACTCCTACTAAACATAACTATAGAATAAGAAATTATTTTTTTCCTGGCTTCAGGGAAATATTTATAGAAATGGAACAGTGTTTAATTAACAGTCATTTTTTTGGCTCCAAGTAAACATATGCCCAATGTACAAATATTTATAGAAAAGGAACAGTGTTTAATTAACAGTCATTTTTTGGCTCCAAGTAAACATATGCCTAATGTATAAATGTTTATAGAAATAGAACAGTGTTTAATTAACAGTCATTTTTTGGCTCCAAGTAAACATATGCCCAATGTACAAATATTTATAGAAAAGGAACAGTGTTTAATTAACAGTCATTTTTTGGCTCCAAGTAAACATATGCCTAATGTATAAATATTTATAGAAATGGAACAGTGTTTAATTAACAGTCATTTTTTGGCTCCAAGTAAACATATGCCCAATGTACAAATATTTATAGAAAAGGAACAGTGTTTAATTAACAGTCATTTTTTGGCTCCAAAAAAACATATGCCCAATGTAGCTCCTGAAGGCTTCTTATGAGGCAAAGAATGAATAGGAATACTGCTCCCTAATACAAATCATACATGATGACTAACATGAGATTGTGCTAGGGCTGGTAACCTCATCATGTATAACAAAGTGCTATATAAACCAATGCTACAAGTGCATGTGTATGCTTTGTGCAGGCTTCCTGCAAGAGGGCCAGCTGCAGTGCTGACTCCATGCTACGTTGGGAGCCAAAGGGAATATGATGATGATGATGATGAAGAAGTAAATGTTTACATAGAAGAAACAATGTCAAATTAAATTGTGTTTTTCCTGGCTTTTGTTAAAGATTTTTACAAAAGGAACAGTCTAGTAGCTTCAACTACATTTTGAAAGAAGAAACCCAGTCATCCTTTGCTTACAAAATGTGGCACAGTCCGGTCCCACATATCCAGGATTGCAAGAACAGTACTGCACATCTGAACGAAGTTCCTTACATATTCCATAACACTCCACACCACCACACACTGATGCTGGAGATGCAGCTGAAGAGAGATTATAAATGTTGAGTAAAGCTCTAAGTATAAAAACGTAAATGTTTTTCATTTCAGATAATATTTACTTAAACCTCATTGGCTAAAATACTTCACTTCCATTAACACGTTAAAACTAAAGGTATTTCTCGTGTGATGTATACCCAGTTCAACCCCATGTGGATCAAAAGTTAGGTACATATTGTATTTTATTCCATATCATAGATTATTTTTGTTGTTTTTCTTTTGTTGTGTATTCCAGCTGTAATTTCTAGCATTTTTTTTTTGGGGGGGGGGCATTTCATAATATCTAAAGTAAATATGGAGTACTTCTTTCCCTGCTTTTAAATACTATCCTGCTTTATACTTTAGTTATATCTGTTTTGTATTTATTCCTTTTTTGGTTTAATATGATTAACGTTGAATTGGCATGTTGAGTAATATTTTGTTAATGTATTTATGGACCTGTGTAGTTCCCAGAAATATGATGTTGTGCAATGGACTAGCAACCTGATCATGTAAAAAAGATTGCTACAGAAACCACCTACTGCTACAGTATATGAATACTTTGATGCAGGCTTCCGGCAAGGTACCAGCAAAGGCTCTTTGCTCTTTAGGGAACAACAACGAAAGTGATGAATGATTATGAATAATTTGCTAATCGTTCTCATTAGCTCATGTAACTGTCATGTGCTTATTCTTGTTCTGATAATATAAAATGTTACTACTTTGTGCAGCTCTCTAGGGTGGTCAATTGTCAGGCCCTTTTCTAGCAATGGTGGAGTTGGTTTGGATTTTTTGTGCTTGTAAGAATTATATTTTCTTTCTTGTGTGTATGTTCTACCTGTTATAGAAGGTGGTGTGCTATGGCATTTTTCTCAAGACATGTTACACAGTATGGCTTGTCTATGATAAAATGTCCTGTTCCTTAACTGCAATCTTAAACAGTTTCTAACTGCAGGGGATTTTTGGCTTAGATGTGTAATAAGTTTAAATATTACCTCTGCTTTGTCTGGTTGGCTAAATTCATGCACATTTCTATGTGCTTTAATTGCTGACCATGAGTCATTTAAAACTGTTAGGATTTTTGGGGGGACTATCTGCATTACTTTTAGTTCTTTTGCTATTGCCACCATTTCTGCCATGAAGATAGATGTGTTTTCAGTTAAATTAAAACTTTTCTTTAACTTCCATGCTATGATCTGTATGTCCATACCAAGTTATTTATGTTCTATTTTAGATCCATCAGTGTATAATGTTAGGCTGTCCATAGTTATTTGTTCTATATATTTCTTGGCTATGTTTTGATAGTTTATATTTCTTCCTTTTTATTAACTGTTTTGTTAACTTATAGTTGATGTTTGGTCTCTCGAGTTCCTATGACACTTGTGTGTATTTACTGCTGCAGTTTAGTGCATTAATAATATTTTGATGTTTTTTCCATTTCCTCAGTACATTTTCCTCCCATTGGATACGTAAAATGGTCTAGTGGGGTGTCTCAGAGTGTTGGGCAATTCCTTATAAATGATGTGCATGTTAAGTGATTTTTGGCCATTTAAATTAGTCAAGAGTTCTTTTCTTCTCCAATTTACAGATATTATTGCTAATAGCCCTGTGTGCCAGTGATCTCTTAGGAAAATGAAAACACTATTGCTCTCTGCAGGAATGTCATAACAGGCGACTAATAAGAGATTGTGCATGCAGCTAGCAACCTCATAATGTAAAAATGTTGCTGCAAAAACAACAGCTGCAAGAGCACATAAATGCTTTGCTGTAGATTCCTGCAAGGGGATCATGTGAGTGGTAGCTCCATGTGTCATAAGCAGCAAAGATGGAGATGATGATTCCTAATGCTACCTCTAGTGCAGGGTTTATTTATCCGTTGTCCATGTACCCCGTGGGGGGAACCATGAATGGATTATAAGTTGTTCGTGTACATTACCTGAAAATCTGAATTTTTTTTTTCACCAAAATTTTTCTTGGAAAATTTTCAAAATATATTTAAATGTATTCTTTGTACACATTGTTTATGTATTTCAGTTTGACTATATGTAAAATTAAAGGCTTTTCTTTGCAATAAAATGTATTATCTGTATGCAGGAAGATGCAGCAATAGTGAATGCAGTCAGCGACTCATAGCTTGACTGCCTGCGTCAGGACCAGCGAATCAGAGCTGGTCAAGACCACACTCCACCTCCACGTGGTGGTCCTGGAAACAGTCTGCAGCAGTGCAGTCTGGCTGAGCGAGTGTGGATCGCAATGGGAAGGCAAACCCGGTCCTAAAAAATGCCGTGCAGAAGTCGGATGTGTCGACAGAAAGGTGCAGATATCACAGCTTAGGCGTAAACAGACACAACGCAACCACCGTCCTTTTCAGGACGAACAAAGAAGAAGAAGAATTTGTATGCAGAAATGGTTCTAGACTATTTGGCTTCCTAGGTAAACAGGGACACGTGTCAACTTGTACAGGAAATTGATAATTTGAACAAGAATTTTAAATATTTGTCCATGTACAAGCGTGTAAGCAGTTTGTACAGATTTTGTTTAAAGTAATATTTATTTTCTCATTAAATTACTTTTTTTTTCTTCAAGAACTGACATTTTTAAAAAGTGTTTTCCCACAAAAATAAATATCAAATTCCACCAACCCTTGTTTTAAAAAGTGTATGTTTCATTGCGAATGACCTCGTAAGCTCCTTGTGTTTATTCCACCCTCATTTCATTTGTAGCTAGTGAAGGTTTCCCATTTAAATTTTGTCAATCTCTGCCATGTGCGCTGAATAGGCCTATATTTTCCTTATTTAGTTTGCTTAAGTTAAATAAATATTTCTTTACTCGTGGTGTTATTTTATGCAGAAATTGTTAATAAGAAACTTTTATTAGATTTTAAATGAATGGGGTAAAGGTGAGAAAACAAGGTCGCCAGAAATAATGAAGGATGGGTATAATATGGGTAAGCCCATAACTTTCTTCAACTTAATTTCTAGAGATCATTTAGTTCACATAATTTAATTTTATTGATAACTAAAATAAAATAATATGAAATACGAATAATTTTAAATAATAAAAAAATATTGACATAAAATGATAATTTATCTGCGACAACAAAAAGTATTACGGTATGTCCAACCTGGAGAGAGCGTCATAACCATAGGCTACTATAAATAAAATAGATGTAGGCCTACGAGCTAGAGCAAATTTTATCTTTCTAATTTTACTTTAATTCAGCAATGATTTTTTTTATGTTTTAAAACAAAATAGATCTTATCTTGCTAAAAGTTGACATAAAAATTTGTTGCTGGTCTAAAAAAGTGCATTAAAAATACAAGGCTTCAAACACTTGTTTTGGTTACAAAAATAGGTCACTTTCATGGTATCTTATACAATTAGAAATATAAATATGTCATTTTCTTAGGATTGGCTGATACAAATGAAATGAATAATTCATATCAAATTTATTTTGCTTAAATTATATTTTAAGCATCTTCAATCAAATGACTGAGGCTGTATCTAAAAAAAAAAACTAAGCTAGCTAACCAGGTCAAACGTCATGTTAGATAAACACAGACACCTGCTGCATAAACTTTAAATCATCTGTTGACATTTTTAAAATTGCAAAAGATGTCTGTATCACATATAATGTAGCATATTCACAGTTAAAGGAATTAAGTTGTTAATTTTAGTTAAAAATGTGTAAATTTGATGATTTTTTTCAATTTTTCTTTTTACTATTTTTAAACTGTTCATCTTCTGTATTACAAAAACTTTTGAGTAAATGTTTTTTTTTTTTTTACTTTATAAGGTTTTTATTGATATTGTGTACAGGTTTTTTAACTTTGTACAGGATTTTATTGGTACGCCATACAGTTTTTCTCTCAGGAGGTTGACAGTTATGCAAATCGGGTATTTGGCACCGCCTGGAAGATTATATACGTGTGTGTATATATATATATATATATATATATATATATATATATATATATATATATATATATATATATATATGAGTATATATACTTACTTACTTACTTAGTCATTCCCCTTCTACCGTGAGGTGTAGAGGTTTGGAAGAGAGAGCGCCAGACTATTCTATCGGCTGTCTTCCTCCTGGCCTGGTTCCATTCTAGTCCTTGGTCTTTCAAAGATTGTCTAATGTTGTCCTCCCAGCGGACTTTGGGTCGTCCTCGGGGTCTGGATCCTTGGCTCTTTGTTTCCCATGCTTGTCGTGGTATCCGATCTTCTCCCATTCTGCAGACATGGCCAAACCATCTTAATTGGGACTGTTCTACTTGGGTCTGCAGGGGGTAGGATTTAAGGCCTTGATGTATCGTCTGGTTGCGTACCATGTTTCTTCTTGTTACTTCAACCACCTTCCTCAGATACCTCATTTCATATATATATATATATATATATATATATATATACGAGTTATGTACACACTCTCAAGCATGTGAAGCATGCACATAAATGTGCTAATGCAAATATATGTATGCACGCTTATTTTACAATGGTGTAGAAAGGCCACTGAAAATTTAAAAACATTTCTGGGAATTACAACTTTTTTTTTTTTTTGCCAATATAATAGTTCACTTGATTTTGCCATCTCCCCAAACATTGCTGTCCTAGGCGACTGCCTAGTTTAGCTAATTGTTAAACTGGCTCTGTTTGTATGCACAAATTTCAATTATGAATCTAAGTGCCTATGTACATTTTTTTCTAAGTAGGGGTCCATGGCACAAGAAAAGTTAAGAACCTCTGCTGTAGTGCTTCTGGTAAAGATTTTGTTCCTTGTGCATGTGCATAGTGCTTAATCCTGTAATTTAATTGTTTCTTATTGTTGGAACACTTATACACGCACTGTCATTTTCTTCTGACAAATGTTCTGTAGAACCATTGCCTTGATCCTCATCCATTGCCTTTTAAGTATCTCTCATGATGTGTGTGTGTGCCTGTATATGTGTATGGTCTGTGTATGTGTCTGTGTAAGTATGTGTCTGTGTAAGTGTGTGCATGCATGTGTGTGCCTGTCCATGTGTGTCTGTGCATGCATGTGTGTGGAGAATGGAGCAGTTGTTATGCTTGATATGAGATATAGTGATATAGTGTGATATGAGAGTTTTTCATTGCCACATGTTATTTCTAAATTAAAATACTTGTACAGTATTTGATCGTTAATCAGGGTTGTAGTAAATTTGGAAGATGTTCATATGAGCCCATGGTGAATATGTATTGGAGTGAACTCATTTTGCATGACTGAGAGGACAGGATACTTAGACACAAGAGTTAGTTGGTGATAGGAGGTTGTAGAAGACAGCTGGTGATTAAACATTGCAGAGGACAGAGAAGGTTGAAATGAAGCACCTGGGCTGTGTGGTCATCTTCAGCCCAAATGTCTATTCCTACGAATTTGATTACGGATTCATGATGGGCAAGTTAGAAGTTTATTTGTTTGTTATTTATAATGTAGCGTACGATGTTGTCTTGCAGTTTGTTTGGTTTTTTTTTCAGATTTATTATCTATCATTAAGGTGGGAAAGGGATAGGGTTATGATTAATGTTAGGTAACATCTTCTTCTATGTGCATTCCAACCATTGACAATGAAACCACAAATAAAACATGCAATGCAGAGTAGTAGGCCTATGTGTAGATAACTACGATAATTGTGGCGAAACTGATTCTATAGGTAAGTGCAATGACAATGGATGAGCAGCATTTTTTGCATATGCATGAAAAATTGAATAATCTTATGGTAACAGTGTATGGCGAATTATGATTGCAGACAAAAAAAGAGATGACGTGACAAATCTAGCCCAGATAGTTATCTATTCAGCGACCAATTGAGTCAGCCGTGTCGTTAGGGGTTGGGATTAGAGTTTTTGTGTTAGGTTTAGCATTTCTAACTGACGTGAGGAGTAATGCAGAATCATGTGTTATCGATGATAATATAGGGTCAAGATGATGTGTAGTAGTGCAAGGAGTAATGCAGCAACATGTGTGGTTCTATGATGATATAGGGCCCAGATGTTGTGTAGTAGTGCAAGGAGTAATGCAGCATCATGTGTTATCGATGATGATATAGGGCCCAGAAGTTGTGTAGTATTGCAAGGAGTAATGCAGCTTCACATGTAGTTCTATGAGAATTTAGTCACATGTGGTTTTGGGATTAGAAGTTGATCTGACTTGTAGTGTCCTTGTGTGAGATGTGAGCCACACTGTAAGGATTGTTGTGGTGTCTTTGCTGAGTGTCCAAGTATGCCACCATAGTTTAGATGCCAGTATGATATAAAACATGACAATTTGAATAGTTTCCTGAAGCCGATGTGCATCAGTGACATCTGCTATTGTTACCCATGTCCAGGATTTTTCTTTGTTGAATTTATATCTTTAAAGGACTGGAAATTGCTTTTTTAAGTTTCTGCAATTTTATGTGCGTCACCAAAGAGGCTTTTTTTTTAAGATAGAGTATTTGTCGTAAACAGTGTGAGTAAAATCAGCCTAATTTATCCAACCCCGAGACCACTATCATAACTGGTTTATGACAGTATTTTCATCATGTTTATGAGTCCTCTGCAACACTCCACCAGTTTAGATTGTTTGTCTAATGTCGTGACTACATATTTGGTGGTTATTACAGTGTTTATTTAAAGTCTTGGATCTTTATGTTGGTTATACCATTTTTTTCATTACCCTACCTCTATTGAATATACTTTTTACTGTTTTTTTTTTTTTTTTTTTCCCACTTAATAGGAAGCTCTACTTTGTCATGCATTCTGAGACCTTATTTGAACTTGTAGGTCATAATAATAATAAAAAAAAAAAAACCTAAAGCAACAATAACCGTTTTCAATGCATCATAAATAACCACCAAGAAACACATCTGATCAACAATGTAGTTTGAAGTATTCCTACAGTATCATCATCATTTTCCATTTGCCCTCCTTATAGAGCATGAAGCCGCTGCTGCACCAAGAAGTCAAATGTTTATGCAGGGGTGGTTTCTGTGGCAATTTGTTTTACACGATGAAGTTGCCAGTCCCATGGATAACTTTACATTAGTTGCCTTGTACAACATGCCTGATGGTGCATAAGTCCTATTCTTCCTTTGTCTCTTTAGAGACACCCCCGAACTAAATGTGAATTCTCGCAGCTTACATTACCTATATATGAAATGAATCAGACTTACAAGGGAACTTCTGCTGCAGTTAGAAATAAGCAAAGTCGAAAATTAGTTTCCTAAATACGCCAAATATATTAATTATCATTCTCACAATTCTCACTGACATTTTCAAACTACTCCTTGATGAATTACTTAAGATTTAAAAGACTTTTATGAGCCAAATTGTACAAGCTGATGTGCTGATAAATAAATTAATTCAAGTACACACCATCTCAAATTGAAAAAAGTCGTTACAAGCGACAAAGTAATACGTTATGACACAAGCGCCATACCAGAAGAGTACAGTGTCGATATTCAGAACAAATTTGACATTCTTATGGCAGTACAGGAGGAAATGACACCAGATGAACTTGCTAATAACATCAGAGATGTATATATTACAAATGCACAGAGGTTAATTCCTAAAAGAAGTATAAAGAGACGAGAATACATCTCAGACGAAACACTGAAGTTGGTGGTAGAGAGAAGAAAAATGAAGTCCAAAAAAGATACAGAAAATCAGGAGTTGTACAAGGAATACACAAAGCAGATTAAAAAACGAGTCAGACAAGACAAACAACAATACATAAACGACACCTGCAGGAAAATAGAGGAAATGCGCGAACAGGGATTGAGTAAGAATATGTTTTCTGAAGTAAGAACATTGAAAAACAGCAACTTTAAATCATCACCCCGAGCAATAAACGACAAGAAAGGCGACACTCTAACAGAACGTAAAGATATTCTGAACAGATGGAAGGAGTACTGTCAAGAAATGTATACGGAAATAAACAAAGTGGCAGATAACAACGTCATGAATGAAGCGGAACGTGAACCAGAACCTACCATAGAGGAAGTCCGGAATGCAATCAAACACTTAAAAAGTGGAAAATCTCCTGGTTGTAATGAAATAACAGCTGAAATGATACAGGCAGGAGGAGAAGGCAGCGCTCGTATATACCATGCATTATGCTGCAAGATCTGGCAAAGCGGAATTTGGCCCAAGGAATGGAAACGATCAATTTACATACCCTTGCCAAAAAAGGGCAACCTGAAACTGTGCACAAACTACAGAACTATAGCTCTTATAAGCCATGCCAGCAAAATACTTTTACAAATCATAATGAAAAGGATGCAACAAAAGCTAGAAACAGAAATAAATGAAGTACAGGCGGGTTTTCGACCAGGTAGAGGCACTAGAGATCATATATTCAACATGAGGATCATCATAGAAAAGTGTAGAGAATTCAACGTTGACCTACATACTTGTTTCATTGATTACACCAAAGCTTTCGATTGTGTACAACATCAGCAGTTATGGGCTATTATGAAAAATATGGGATTTCCAAACCACCTTATACAACTCATCGCACTGCTGTACCAAGAACAACAGGCAGCCGTAAGAATAGAGGGGGAAACATCAGAATGGTTTGAAGTACAGAAAGGAGTAAGACAAGGCTGTACCCTTTCCCCTTACCTGTTTAACATTTATGCCGAGAATATCATGAGAAACGTAAGAGATGACCAAGAACACACAGAGTTTGACTCATTTAACATCGGCGGGTACCAGATCCCGGAAATCAGATATGCTGACGACACAGTCCTCCTATCGACCAACCCAAAAGGACTTGAACAATTACTTCTGTCCACCAAAAAACACAGCGAGGCCCAGAATCTATACCTAAACACCAAGAAGACCAAAGTATTGACAACAGACAAAGTAAAGACCAAACCAGAAATTGAAATTGATAACGAAGAACTGGAAAGTGTCAACGAATTCGAATACTTAGGATCAATCATTAACAGCTCTGGCGACTGTGCAGTAGAAATTAAAAGAAGACTTGCAATTGCTTCACATAAGCTAATACAGATGAAAAACCTATGGCAAGGCACAAGCAAAGAAACAAAGTTACAACTGATCAGAGCATGTATATTCCCAGTAGCAACATACGGCTGCGAGACTTGGACACTCAATAAAACAGTTGCAAAAAAGATTACATCATTCGAAATGAAATGCTACAGAAGGATGTTGAGAATACCCTGGACAGAAAAAAAGACCAACAGAGAAGTACTGCACTCACTAAACGTACAGGAACATTGGCTCCTAAATACCATCGCAATAAGGAAGCTGAAATTTTTCGGTCATATAAAAAGACATAATAGTCTGGAAAAAACAGTGATGGAAGGCATGGTCCCTGGAAAAAGGGGAAGGGGGCGACCTAGACGACGGTGGACCCAGGACATCACAGAGAGTCTGAACTTGTCTTTGGCTGATGCAGGTCGACTTGCCCAGAATCGTGATGCGTTCAGAGCAGCTGTAATGGAGACAACGTTCTGGAAAGAATATGTCACATGATGACACACCATCTGCTGTAGTGCTGTTCAAAGTGATCTCATTGCAAATTTATATATTATTAAAAAAATTAAACAAAGGTGACATAATTGATGGATTAGACATTTAAGAAGCCAGTGCACTGGCCAATGCTGTTATGTCTTTTCATATATACTACATTCTTTAAATGTTTGCTTTGAAGCATAGTATAACAAAGCCAATATGTGGATTTCTAATATTAGTGGCATCCACTGTCTATAACTGAATCACTTCTATATGGGTTTACTTACAACTACTGCCCAAGCGCACATCAACAACTCTAAAGCTTCCACTGTCTATGTAGCTTCCATCCTTCAACAGCCTGCTTCTGCCTGGTTCTAAGTCCACATTTGGCATATCATCATTCAGGAAAAATTCTAAACCCAGCAAAGAAATAGGCTGATCTTGAACATTGTATTGGCTGAAAAGAGAAAATTTACAGGTCAATGTAATGTAAATTTCCTTTTTCACTCCTTATGTAACATGGAGCCATCATGTAGCTGGCTCTATTGCTAGAAGTCTGCATCAAAGCACATACTCCTGCCGTAGTGGTTTCTCAAGCAATTTGTTTTACATAACATTGTGGCAAGCCTCAAGTACAACCTCACATTGTGGCAAGCCTTAAGTACAACCTCACATTGTGGCAAGCCTTAAGTACAACCTCACATTGTGGCAAGCCTCAAGTACAACCTCACATTGTGGCAAGCCTCAAGTACAACCTCACATTGTGGCAAGCCTTAAGTACAACCTCACATTGTGGCAAGCCTCAAGTACAACCTCACATTGTGGCAAGCCTCAAGTACAACCTCACATTGTGGCAAGCCTCAAGTACAACCTCACATTGTGGCAAGCCTCAAGTACAACCTCACATTGTGGCAAGCCTCAAGTACAACCTCACATTGTGGCAAGCCTCAAGTACAACCTCACATTGTGGCAAGCCTCAAGTACAACCTCACATTAGCTACCTTTTATGGCATGTTTGAGGTATCAAAATAATTCTTTCTTTGTCTCTGGGAACTACATGGGGTGACATAAATCTTCAAAAGAGTGAAATTTCACCAAAAAAAAAAAAAAAAAAAAAAAGTCATGAGGACTGTAAGAGAATAACAAAACCTGTGCCCATTTCAAAAAATATTTCACATATAATATGTTGACTGAAAATATTATTAAATTTAATAAACCTGCTTAATAAGAGCATAAGACATTCCAACTCACCACTACTTAAACATCAGAATATCTGTATGGCAACTAAATGACTGGTGATAAATAGTATATTCTTACCAACTCTTTGCAATCAATGTCAAACATTGTCACTGACCAAAGCACAGGAAGAGAAAATCATATTCTGTGAGATGAGATGCTTAGGAAAAGCAATTAATGTTACCAGGAGAGACAGAAAGAGAAATGATGACATCAGAAAAATGGTGGGAACTGCATCCTGCATCAAGTGTATAGAGACAGAGAAAATCAAGTGGTTTGGCCATCTCATCAGAATGGAGCCAGATAAATTACCACTCCTCGCCTGCAACACTAGAAGTTCTGGGTTCAGAGCACGGGGAAGACCAAAAGGCAGATGGATAGACATCATCACAGACATCCTACAATAACATCACAGACATCCTACAACAACATCACAGACATCCTACAACAACATCACAGACATCCTACAATAACACAGGTTCACAGCAGCCAACGCTACACAATTAGCTTGGGAGTGCAAACTTCAGCTGACACACTATGCTTCATTGCAATGGTGGAAGGAAAAAGTAAGTAATAAGAACAGTTTAACTGCTACAATCTAGAAATCTAGATTATGCGGTGATAAGTGTACATTATGGATACCAGCCCTGAATATTTGGTGAGATAAGTGCACTTAGCACTTTATGGATATTTGAAGTACTAGTGGAATACATTAGGATAAGTGCATTTTGTAGATATTTAGAGCATAGCCATTAATAATAATAATAGTTGCCCATCACAAGCAAAGATGGCGACAGCTTCAGACTTGAGTTGTGACACATCTGTGCCGTGATCTCATGTGACTAATTAATCCTATTTTGGCCCTACAGGCCCTGCCACATATGGGGCACACATGGTTAGAGTCGATAGTAGTGTTGCTGTGCATTCTGGCCTTTCTTGCAGCACGCTTGCCTTCTGCCTTATCAGCTAAATTCTGTTCTGCAATGTGAGCACCTTGAATAATGTTTGTCCGCCAGGCACAGCGATCCTGTGCGATAGTCTCCCAGGAGGAGACATCAATTTTGAAGCTGCTCAACGATGCTTTCAGTGTGTCTTTGAAGCGTTTCTTTTGTCCCCCTGCTGTTCACTTACCCGTGGAGAGTTCGCTGTACATCAACTGCTTTGGGATGCGTTTTTCGGGCATGCGAACAACATGTCCGGCCCATCTAGTTTGGGCCCTCTGCAGCAATGTGTAGATGCTTGAGATATGTGCTCTGTTGAGGACCTCAGAATTAGATACTCTATCATGCCACTTGATCCTGAGGATCCTGCGAAGACAGCTCATGTGGAAATGAATAAGCTTCTTGGCATGTCTGCTATACACTGTCCATGTTTCACAAGCATACAGGAGGGTAGTGAGTACTATTGCATGATATACTTTTATCTTGGTGGCTGCACTAATTCCTTGTCGATCCCAGACATTTACTCTTAGTCTTCCGAAAGCTGCACTTGCCTTTGCAATTCTGTTGTTGACCTCGGAGTCGATATTCGCATCTTTGGTAAGGGTACTGCCTAGATAAGTGAAGCTGTCCACCACTTGGAGACGTTGGTTCTTTATTGTGATATTTGGTTCACAGTAAGGTTTCCCAGGAGCAGGTTGCAACATTACTTCAGATTTCTTCGTATTGATGGTAAGGCCAAAGTCATCACACGCTACAGAAAGCCTCCTCATATTGTTCTGCATGTCCAGTTCTGTGCAGGTGTTGAGGGCACAGTCATCCGCAAAGACGAGGTCAGAGATCATTGTTTCATTCACCTTCGTAAAGGACTGTAATCGTCTCAAATTGAACAGATTCCCATCTGTCCTGTATCTGATGTGTATGCCGTCGCTACTGTCATGCTTAACGTTAGACAGCATGGCAGCAAATATCATACTGAATAGTGTCGGGGCGAGCACACAACCCTGTTTGACACCATTTGTGACGCATAGCCATTAAATACCAGATGATGTGTGTACATTATAGGCATTTAGAGTCCGAAGATAGAATATCTAGGATAAGTGCACTTCTGAGGTATTTAGGGTACCAATATGAAATATTAGATGACAAGTGAACATTTTAGGTATTTAGAGCTCCATTATGGTACATCAAGTGACACATGCATATTTCAGACATTTAAAGTATTAGTTTGGAATACTATCTTTAATCTGCAACTGAAATCAATAATTCTTCCATTTTTTTTAATAGGCTAAAACTAATGAAAGATCCTAAAGCATTTTTACTTTTGTATTCCACACTTTTGTATCCTTTAAGTACTAATCATTTTGTCTTCACAGAACACTACTAACATGCCTCTGCACATTAGACATTTGTGCTTTTTTGTGCACTGGCAGTGAAAACAATGTTTGATCACTTTATGCAGCTTAACTATCAAAATTTACTCCACAAGCTGGAAATGTTGAAAAAAGTATGGAAGCACCAGGGTAAAAGATATTCATTAGTCCTCCAAGTAGAGGGCTTTAAATGTTCATCAAAATCACCACATTTCATAGAAAGTTGTCATAAATCAAGAAAAATGTCCTAGTATACTGTTACAGGACAGTAAAGATGCTTGCCCATAGGAAGAATTTGAGAAAGATGGACAGAGAATTTAGTTGGATCTACAAGACATGGAAAAGAGAGCTGCTAATAAACACTGAATAATAGAGAATAAATGAAACAAGAACGTGCGTGCATTCTTGTTGTTTTTTTTTTGGTCTGTCTCATAAAGCCAATTTCTTTTGATCTCTCACCTTAATTTGATCAGCTTTACATCTCTGACCAAGTCTGGATTTTCCACATTAAAACTTCTTTGGACCTGTAACAACAATTTATGTTCATGACAATATAACTTTACGAATCTGAAAAATAATGCATAAATCTTCTGGCCATATTTAAGCAACTGTTATGGCATTCTTTACCATGCAGGGCACATCATTATTTCATGATACACCAATGGTTTAAATATAAGAATATGAGGGTTTAATATACAGCACTTATAACACATTGTGCTCCTCAGTAGTATAGCACACAGAATCCCTGCTTGCCATGCTGGAGAATGGAGTCCATTCCCCACTGAGGAACCTAAAGCAAGACCTTGCGAGTTAGAAGTAAGTAAAATAAATAATATTTCCCCACTATATTAAAGTGCAAAAAGTACAAAGAATTTTTTTAACAGAACAATAAGAAGAGTTCATATAATTTCAATATAAGCTGACTTTTCAATAAATTAGAAAACTGTTCATGTCATCTAGTACCAAAAATTACGACATGAACAGTTTATGACATGAACATGTCGTCTAGTACCATAAATTATGACATGAACAGTTTACGACATGAACATGTCGTCTAGTACCATAAATTATGACATGAACAGTTTATGACATGAACATGTTGTCTAGTACCATAAATTACGACATGAACAGTTAATGACATGAACATGTCGTCTAGTACCATAAATTACGACATGAACAGTTTACAACATGAACATGTCGTCTAGTACCATAACTTACGACATGAACAGTTTATGACATGAACATGTCGTCTAGTACCATAAATTATGACATGAACAGTTTATGACATGAACATGTCCTCTAGTACCATAAATTATGACATGAACAGTTTACGACATGAACATGTCGTCTAGCACCATAAATCACGACATGAACAGTTTATTATATGAACATGTCATCTAGTACCATAAATTACAACATGAACAGTTTATGACATGAACATGTCATCTAGTACCATAAATTATGACATGAACAGTTTACAACATGAACATGTCGTCTAGTACCGTAAATTATGACATGAACAGTTTACGACATGAACATGTCATCTAGTACCGTAAATTACGACATGAACAGTTTACAGCCTGAACATGTCATCTAGTAACATAAATTATGACATGAACAGTTTACGGCATGAACATGTCATCTAGTACCATAAATTACGACATGAACAGTTTACGACATGAACATGTCATCTAGTACCATAAATTATGACATGAACAGTTTATGACATGAACATGTCGTCTAGTACCATAAATTACGACATGAACAGTTTACGACATGAACATGTCATCTAGTACCATAAATTACGACATGAACAGTTTATGACATGAACATGTCGTCTAGTACCATAAATTACGACATCAACAGTTTACGACATGAACATGTCATCTAGTACCATAAATTATTGTTACGGTAGATTAATTGGCATTGTCTGCTAGAGGTTAGCAGCATGCGATTTTAGGGGTTACAACGTTTAATGTAATGTAAAGTATTATTATCCTAGTGAACGCTGTGACGTTTCAGCGTTGGTAGTCACGCACGGTGACCAAGAGACGGGACCCTTTTTCAAATGACCGTCAAACGGAGAAGACGTGTCTTTACATTCTTATAGTGTCGGGCATGGAAGGCCACACGGTTATATTGTATTTAATTATGGACATGGGTCAGTCCACTGTTATGATGAAGAAAGATGAAGTTACAGGTTAGTAATTGACCAAACCGTGTCGAGGTGACTTGACAGTCCATTTTAGTTAATACTAGTGCCAGACGCATAATCTCACTGTCGGTCGTTGGATTTACCAACCACGCGTGCATATAGTTATGTCGTTCTGCCTACAGTAATTCAGATGTATGAGACAAGGACTGATTTGTAAAGGAATCATAGATGAAGTATGAACTGCAATTATTATGTATAATTCTTCATGATGACCATATGTGAACTGTTCGTGTATGGAATTGATATATTAAATTTATATGGACTCAAGGAATGACTTATCAAGTCTCTGAACGTTGGAAGTTGAACATATAATGATGTTGACAAATATTCTATCCCACCTTCGCGTAATTTACCATCAATAGCACGATACCATAACTGACTAAGAAAGACAAGGGATAAAAATGAAAGTAATGGTAATCACTGAAGAACCCTTTGGTAACACTGGATTTGTAACACTACTATAAACGACAGCCCACCCCTGCAACAACTGGTTGGCCATTGATGGGGAACGAACGAAAGAATTAGTTGGCCATCGCTGGGCGAAAGAAAAAAGGAAATTTTTTTTTTCTTGTTTACATGCTTTTACAGACTTTTACCAGTGCAAGAAAGTCACATGATGCGTAAAAACGACGTTCAACGCATGACTACGAAATGCCAATCTGACGTCACTACATCATGCGCAGATGCCACGCTCTGAAAGTACAACCGTCAACGCCTTCCAAGTTGATGAAGATTTACCTTATCAAGAAGACCGGACGATTGAATACGGTTGTCAACCAATCGAGAGCAAACAGTACTAGGCATTGATCTAGTCCGTTGGTGAACTTGACATCGCCGGAGCCTTTTAAAGATAAGTTTAGACTTAGGACGATTGTCCGTCATAAAACACTAAAGTCCATTTCGCTGTGCAGGCATGTCCTCGCTATTTATTATATATCTATGTCATATCTGTTTTTTTCCGTTGATGTTGTCCCTTATTCGTGGGTATGGATGGGCGGCGGTTTGGAATGAATAACATGGCTCTGAGGATGCCGATATTCATTCTGAATGTTCCTTAAGGCCGTTAGTTAATTGCTTTTAACGAAGAACCCATCGACGACCTTCCGATGATTTTCGTTCGTTCGTAATTGCAATTAATTGACCTTGCATGTTAGATGTCCAGTCTAGTTATAATTGGGGTATTCTAGTGTATTTTGTTCTAATTTTTATTCAGTTTTGTAACAATGTTTGTAACCTATCGTGTCTGACCTTACTATCATTCAGTTTATATTTTTTGTACAATCGTCAATGAGTCCATGTATACGTCACTAATTTTTGTGTACGCAGGTTAGTTTTCTATTCAGTTCATTCTTAATCTCTCACTTCCGTTTTATACCACTTAGTTATAAATGCATTTTTTATTGTGAAAATGTCTTGTCGTATGGTAATACTGTTCTGTAATCCTTGGTTAACACATTGTATTGTTTGTCTTCATTTCATCCTTTTATAATTTAATATTAATGCTATAATTTCTTCATTAATAATAGTGTAGATGAATATGATTAAATTTTTATGACGTTTAAGGAGGAATTAGGGACTTTGCACATATTTGCAGTAGTGGTCCAAGAAATGGGCAATGCACTTTATAGCTCATGACTATGGCATAATATACCATGATTAATTATTATAACTTTATAACATATTAAGACATATTAAATGTTAATTAGTACATTTTCTCATTACTACAGTGTAAACTTCATAACTATTAAGATTAAATAACCTAATTGTTAGGGATAATACCCATAATTATTGAATACTAATATTAAGTGCATGATATAATTTCAGCACCTTATATAACTAACTATCATAACTATTTATGATAGATATTAGTTGATATATATAATATTTTTACAAAATATTATAGATTTATGTAACTTATAAATAACAGTACAGGAATATTGCAATTTCTTATATTGATTATTCATTCGTTGAGTAATTAGAATTATCGACATATATTCTAGTGGTGATTACTAGACATAAGTAATTGAATACTTAAATAAATCAACTTCAAGAATGCTTACCTTGGATCATTTCATTAAAATTGGAAAAGATTGTAACAAAAAGGGAGATGCACTCCTGGAATTTGCGGAACAACAACTTGCAAACCATAAGGCAGAAGAGGCTGAAAGGAAAGCTATTGCTAAGGCAGAGAAAGAAGAATTAAGACAAGAAGAAGAAAGAAAGATGGCAAGAGATGAAATCCTACAGATTGAAGAAGAGAATAAATTGAAACGACAGGAAATCATACTGCAGCAAGAAATGGAATTGCAACGGCTTAAATTGGAAACAGCAAAACTTAATTCGCAGGGTGCTGCAGCAAGCCAAAATGATAATGCTCAATCGGGATCTTCTTCCAACCGACTTAAGGGCAATTATTACGTTAAGCTACCACCGTTCAAATTACACGTGGATGACCTATCATCATGGCTGGCGCGCTTTGAGGATATATGTAAGGTCAATAACCTTGACAAAACAGCATGGGCACTTAAACTCAAGGAATTTCTGGATGGAGAACCTGCAAGTGCAGCACAAAATATTGATCCGACATTAGCCACAGACTATGAGGCCATTAAGACTTTGTTATTACGTCGGTTCCATTTGAACGAAGAGGCATGTAGATTACGTTTCAAAAGTTTGTTGCCAGATAATAATAAAGACTTTACAGGTTTTATCGCTAACATACGCAATACTTTTAACAGATGGGTTGAACTGGCAGGTGTCAACAAATCTTACGACAAGTTAGTCGATTTGTTATTGAGGGATAAAGTGTTATCTTCTGTCAGCCCACCGTTCTTTGCTTATCTGCAAGAACGGAAACCAGAAACTATTGATGAGTTAGAAAAAATTTCTTTAAATTACTGCACCGCTCATCCGAATGCTAACATTTCTGGCTCGTTAATAAGAGAACCACTTCCTGTAGCCTCCAATATGGCATATCATAGTAATAACAAACCTAGAACACACAGTGTGGACAGAGGTAGGTTCAAGGGAAACTATGACATTAATTTTCATAAGGGGCATAATAGTTTTAACAATAACGTTAATAGAGGAAGACCACAAAACAGAAATTATTCACCTCAGTCCAGATACAACAGTAATCCACGTAACTCAAGTTATAATCGTTCATATAATGATAATAACGGTAACAATTGGAACAACAGCAATAATTATAACTCGAGACATCGAGATAACAGTTACAATAGAGGACAAAGGAATAATTCAACTGATTATTCTCGTCATCGTTCTCATTCTCGTAGATCGACAAATTATAAGCATAATACAGGGGCAGCCGTTACTACTGCTACAACCCCTGAGGTTCAGAGTTCATCTACTAATAACAAAATACAGTCTTCGTCTACTTGTTTTGCAATGAATTATAACGTGGCAAATAGTTGCCAAGATTGTAATGCTATTTTTCAGAAGGCCAAAGAAACTGTGCTGAATTGTGGACACCTTCATACAGCAGTTGGTCTTTCAGCAAACGATGGCAAGGGCACCCTGATGTTCAATAGAGGATTAGTGAATGGTACTTTGGTCTCAGTTTTAAAAGATTCTGGATCAACAACCATTGGAGTTCGGCAGTCTTTGGTACATCCAAGTTGTGCAACTGGGGACTATGTCCGTTGCATGACCTTCGGGGGTACTGTTGAGTACTACCCCACTGCCATAGTACATGTTAATACACCATTTTTTACAAAAAAGTTATTACTTTGCCCAGCAAGGACATGTCTACGACATGTAGGAAACTTAATACCTTTGGTAATAATAGGTGTCATCCTCAGTCCAGTCAGGATGATACGACATCCAATAAAAAGACAATGTCGATATTAAAAGGGAAGGTTAATTCTTTGACAAAGAATACATATCATCATTGTCCACTATTTCATGACAATGATACTACATATATTGGGAAAAGTGCGTATTCTCGCACAGTGTTAGTGCGAAATCTGCCGCAGGATACTACCTGGCAGGCACTTAGAAATTTTTTTGATTATACAGCAAACGTTAAGTTTGTTCGTCTTCTTCCATCATGCAATGGGCAGAATAGACAGGCGATGGTTACATTTCGTAACAATCGAGACGCTCGTTGGGTAATCGAGCGTGATAATGGTGTTTATTTTCATCACCGTTATCTAAAGTTACAATTAGTAACTGATTCTGCGTTACGCATATAATGGTTTACTATCACACTTGTGTTTTATTTTCTTGATGACTCAGCATAGTCAGTCATCATTTCTTATCTGTCTTAATCATCTATCCTAATATACATTGATTTATTGATTTTTTTCTTCTCGAAAAACATTTTTGATTCTTAACATCTTTAAATGTGTACACGTTCTCTATCTTATTTGTTTTTACCATGCCTACAAGAGACAGTAAGTTGGTTAAATGTCTCAACTATGCTCAGCCCAATACAGCATAGGTTTACTTGTCATCTATCACGGCTGTCTTGTCCTCATTATTAAAAAAGGACATAACAGTAAAGGTGACATGGACTGGTAAGTTTAATAGAATATTTCGGTGAATAATTGACATATTTTCAAACCCACCTATTGTGAGACTAACTGATGCTTCCAAAAAGTTTATCCTCCTTATAGATGCGAGTAATTATGGAATTGGTGCATGTTTGCTCCATTATCATGATGACATCCTCCATCCAAACTTGTACGTCTCACGGAAACTTAAGCCACCAGAAATCACATGAGCCTGTCAAAATACGCCATTCTCATTCAACCGTTCAACTTTTTAATTGAATACATTTCTGGAATAGACAATATCGTCGCAAACGCACTATCCAGAAATCCTTTGGATGTCGAGTAATCAACACTGACACTTTTCTAATACGTCAACCGAAATTACGTGTCACAGGAGACTGAACCCTATCGCGAAATTCTTGACATGGAGATAAACCTTTGCTTACGATTCAACTAAATAACTTGTACAGACAAGTGCGAAACGAAATGAACTAAATCAAGAGACAGTGTGTTCGTATTTTACGCCGGGACTTTGGCTAGTGTCCGTTCCGGATAAAACTGGTTGAAACAACTTTGAAATTAATACTTGATGACATTTCGAACTAATTGCACCTTGTGATAGGAACTCTTGGACGTTAAGAATATCGATACTTATTCTGAATCAGAACACTTAAACAGTCTTCTCTAATCGTAATTCACAAGGATCAAGCCTACGGATGGAGCATCATATCCAACTTTAATTAATTTTAATTAAGTCGTTAAAATAATGGAAATTAAAATGAAAGGTGAGATAAATATGAAAAAAAAAAAATGAAATTTGGAAAAAAAATGAAAGAAAGAAAAAAAAATAAGAACTCACATGATTCTTATATAATGTTATTGTATGTAACTACTATATTATATAGTTATTAATACATCACATACTATATTATTGTTTAAATTAGTTAATTTAGATAGGTATTAACAACTTAATACTAAACTTAATTAATGTCCAACACACATAACTAAGTTAAATTTATACATTACTTTCTTTCGCTACTTTATTCTTCATTTATTTATCTCTCTCCTTAACATATCCTTTCATTTCTCTTACATTAGATTTTCAACAACTTTATTCTTATTACACACTCAATATAATTAATTAGTTTAATTTTAACTCGTTAGATTAGTCTGACGTGACATTTCATTGCGACATATTTTAAGTTATTATTTAATTAGATATCAACATTAGCCATTCTCTTTTAGTTTATATAAAATTTATGTATAACATTTAGGTATAATATGATCATTAATATATTAGATGACTGTTAGTTAGTCGACATGACCACGACATTGGTTCTAGACAGAACGTCGTTGGCCATATGCCGCATTTTTGGTTAAATTTTTTGATATTGTTAAATTTTTTGATATTCATTCAGATAGGTTTTTGAAAAAAAAAAATCTATCTAATAGATTTTTTTTCCCCCGGTGGACAGGGAATTGTTACGGTAGATTAATTGGCATTGTCTGCTAGAGGTTAGCAGCATGCGATTTTAGGGGTTACAACGTTTAATGTAATGTAAAGTATTATTATCCTAGTGAACGCTGTGACGTTTCAGCGTTGGTAGTCACGCACGGTGACCAAGAGACGGGACCCTTTTTCAAATGACCGTCAAACGGAGAAGACGTGTCTTTATATTCTTATAGTGTCGGGCATGGAAGGCCACACGGTTATATTGTATTTAATTATGGACATGGGTCAGTCCACTGTTATGATGAAGAAAGATGAAGTTACAGGTTAGTAATTGACCAAACCGTGTCGAGGTGACTTGACAGTCCATTTTAGTTAATACTAGTGCCAGACGCATAATCTCACTGTCGGTCGTTGGATTTACCAACCACGCGTGCATATAGTTATGTCGTTCTGCCTACAGTAATTCAGATGTATGAGACAAGGACTGATTTGTAAAGGAATCATAGATGAAGTATGAACTGCAATTATTATGTATAATTCTTCATGATGACCATATGTGAACTGTTCGTGTATGGAATTGATATATTAAATTTATATGGACTCAAGCATCTAGTACCATAAACTTGTGGTGCAGTGGGTTCAACTCACAGGCATGAGCGGAAGTTAAGTCCACGGTGATAGAGATGGGGGTAACCTCACGGTTATCACTAGGGGCGCAAGCTAGCCACAAAGTGAAACGGGTGCAGTTTCATAAGTCTGCCCATGCTGGTTTCAACGGAATTTCATGCAAGACTTCTGCCATACATCCTCATTGTGCGCCACGGATAACGGCCCCTCTCAGAGTGTAAACTGAACTGGCAGAGGATCTTGGAGTCAGTGGATCCCTAAAGTTGTGGTGTGCAGAACTCACCAATGAGTGTTATATGCTCTGACACCCATCAATCCACTCCCAAATCATGGGTCAAATGATAACTGAGTCATCAGTGAATGACCCCAAGTCTAAGGTGGACCAATGTGCCGAAAGACTGAATGGCCGCTGGGTAAGCTGGTAATTGCTGGCGATTTCAATGTTACATCCAAGGAGTGGGGGAACATCATGGAAAATAGGCAGGGTATAGCTGTGAGCCAGGCATTACTTAACATGAACTTTGCCATCCTGAATGATGGACGCCCAACTAGACTGGCAACTAAACCTGGGGATACAAATGGTGTCATAGATTTGGCATTCATCTCTAGTGCTGCCACCACCATGACACATTGGGATGTATTAGGCGCACAGGAAAGTGATCGCCTACCTTGCGTCATACTCACTGCAAAAGGTAGGACCACTAGACACAAGAAACCTAAACAGATGTTCAAGTATCCTACAGGCCCACTCGACTGTAACAACACTTTACACACACTGCGTCAAAATGCCAAACAAAAGACAGTGAGAACACATTTTATCCAATATCCCTGGTGGAATAAGACAGTGGAGGAAGCATGGATAGAAAAGAAAAGAGCAACAAAGGAATGGCGTAAAGCATGAAACAGAAGAATGATGAATGAGGGAGAGGTTGAAGAGATGAAGGAGAAAAAGCAAAGAGCCATTAATAGATTCAAGAGCTTGGCAAGGGAGGCCAAGGATAAAGTGTGGGAGGACTTTGTGACACAGGTAGGCACAGAAAAAACCCTACAGAAATTCTGGTCCTTACATCGAAGAATGAGTAGGAAAAGTGCAAGTCAACCCATCCTTAATATCAAAAGCTCTACAAGACTAAGCCTGAAGACGGATGAAGAGAAGGGAGGAGCATTATTCAATCGATATGTGGTGCAAACGAATAAAGGTGACAAAAGTGCTCACCTGAAAATAAAGGACAGTGTGCTTGAAAATGCCCTAAGGGGCCAGATATACTTCGATCTCATTTCTGAATAGGAAGTGGTATACACATTGAAAACCAGCAGAAACACTGCTCCAGGTCCTGATGGTGTACAATACCATCACATTAAACAGCTCAATGACACAGCCATTATAAATATGGTGAGCGATTTCAATACCAGCGTACAGAATGCTGAGGTGCCGGAAGACTGGCTACACAGTTACCTTTGGCCACTTCCTAAACCTGGCAAAGACCCCACACTGACCAGAAGCTATCGAATTATCACACTACAGAATGTCTATGGTAAATTACTTGAAAAGATAGTTGCAAGACAAGTAATGAGCCACCTCGAAAATGCACACATCCTTCCTGATACCCTGGGTAGCTATAGGCCTATGAAAACAACATGGGGTAACGCTGGAACATTTGCATACGATGTGTATGAGGGATTCCAGAGTAAAAGAGAAATGGTGGCTGTCACCACAGGGTTCTCTACTATCAACAGTGCTGTTTAACATCAACACAGCAAAAGTAGCAACCTTTCAACCAACAGGACTGGGACAAACATTAACTTTCGCAGATGACATACTCATGTACAGAACTGGCTCAGACAGACAGGAAATGGTCCAAGGCATACCAGAGACACTACAGGCGGTTTCTAAATGGTGTGAGGAAAGCGAATCAAAGGTCAATCCCAACAAGGCATGTGTGATGTGGTGCTCCTTGAACAATTCCATAGTGAATGCAGACCTTCCAGACATCACTTTCAATGGGCAGAACATTGAAAGGCAAGACAGGCTGAAGTATCTGGGAGTAATGTTTGATCGTGGGCTATCGTTCAAGTATTATGTCAAACTGATCATACAGAAGTGCAAGTGAGGACTGGCAGCCTTAAAAACAATGGCTGCTGTGTGCTTGGAACAGAGACTTTTGTTTCTCCTGTATCATCAGCTCATGATTTCAGTAATCAAATACAGGCTAGGAATACTCATGCTGTCAGTGTGACAATGTGAATGACTGGAACACATTCAAAATGAAGGGATGCGACTAGTTTTGGGCTGTACGCATGATACCCCCATTGTGACAATGAGATACATGCTCAGACTGCTGTCAATTAGATCAAGATATGCGATGGCCCAGGCAAAAGTATATATGCGGTTAACCACCGACAAAAGAACATCTATGAGAACGTAGTTGACATCAAAGGAGCAAGAATCAAGAGGGAGATGTCATGGATGGCACAGGCAGAGGATACAACTGGTAAGGTGACCAGGGTTGAAAATGTATCCAACGGGATAAGTGGAGTAAGTCAGGGGAGAACTGGATAAACTACCAGCAGGTCATCATTAGCCTTGGCAGAGAGGCAGATCTTGGGGCAATGGAAAAGCAGAGCTGGAGATTAATCAGCTGATAAGTGATCATGCTGGGGATGATGACACCATTGTGTACACTGATGGGTCAGTAGTGTGTGGTGAGAAATCAGGATGGGGCTTCTCTGCGAGAATAAAGGGCAGGGTCATCGCTGAACAGAGTGGAGCCTACATGACAACAACCTCCAGCATGAGAATGGAGGTACAGGCAATTACTGCAGCACTAAGGTGGCTGTCTGAAACTCCATCAACCAGGGCAGTTATATTGTCAGACTCTCAAGCTATGCTTCGGAAAGTTCAGAATGGATGGCTGTGGCAGGAATGGAAAACATCAATAGAATCCTCAAGTCTTCAAGAAATGGTGTGGATCTACTGTCCTGGTCATGCAGGGGCACGGGGCAATGAGAGAGCTGACAGACTGGCCTTGAGAACACCCATAGTGGGGACACTGGACATGGATAAGGGAGAGATACTAAGGGCAATTAATGATCACCTGCTGGATAATGACAATTGTAATACGAGTAGATGAATCAACAAGGCTGAGGCTGTTGGAGTTTGGCATCAAATGTGGGACCAGCAGAAATGAAAGTGAGAGAGGATGCATCTGTCGTATATACAACCAGCGTGCTACAGGTGCAATTAGCATTCATACGCTTCGACATTTGCTGAGGGAGACTGAGCACCTATGGGTTTGCCTGGAGTGCAGTTAGGTCAATTATGATTAACAATAACAATAAGTACCATAAATTAAAACTGTACCAATACATATCTGTTGCATGAGCCAGGAACATGGAAAGGGATATTTTGAAAAACAGAAAGCATGTTGGTGAATTTGGAGCAAAAAAGAATAATAGCAGCAACTTGTGAAGATATAGTATGAATACCAAGAGAAGACAGGAGTAAAAGACATCAACCTGGAAGAAGATGGAGGTGACAGGATTCAAACTGTGCACTAAAATAGACAGGACTTCATTATAAGGGGGTATAGACAAAAGTAAAGCCACAGGAGGGAACATGCTCCATGCACTGAAATAAATGTTAACAGTAAAAATAATATGCATTGAACTTTTAGCTCTGTTTTTGGCAACATTTATCTATCTCCAACTGTTTATTTCATTCTTCTGTTTACCTAATTCTTTCTGGAGTATATAATATTAACACATTGTCTCCACTTTTGGACCTTTCCCTTGTGAGTCTGCCCAATTTATATCAGGTCTTATCAGTACCTGTTTGCTCTTTTGTTTTAATGATCATTCTCCATGTCTGTTTTATTAGTTCATAGTTTTTTTTCATTGTTTTTATACAGTTTTCATTATTTTGTTTGCTACTGTTTTTTTTTTTTTTTTGGCTCCTTCACTTCTATAATTCATACTGGAAACTTGAGCAAACTGAAATAACTTGCTAGGATGTCACTGTGAAATAGTGGTGGATTTTGTTTAACATGAAGGAAACTTTTTGCGTATGTCCAGTGGTCTCTGATGAGACAAAATTCAGAATAAGATTACTCCCCCCCCCCCCCTTCCCATCAGGCATGTCTTTTAAGGCAATTAATATGAGGATGTACATAAAGCTGGCAACCTCATTAATTTAAACAAATTGCTACAAGAACCACCATGCAGGAGCATGTTGTTGTTGTTTAAAAAGGGCTGCTGAGCTTCTTGCTCTTTAGCAGCCAATACCAAGTTGAAGACTCCTTGGTATTATCTACACTGTAGATCTAGGCTATTCCTGTGGCTTTTCTGCCATTCCAAAAACTTTTTGAGTTGAAGTCATGAACTACAGTTTCTCCGGCTTGGCTGGCATTTAAAGGATTGTGATATCTGGTCCCAAGCTAGGAGTAAGAAGTGCGTGGCATTCTGTGCATTCCTCACCATCCAAGGGAGCTCTCTAACTACGCAAAGCTAAAATACTGTATTCTGGTTCTGGGCTCTCCCAAGGAGTCATCACGTCCTGCACAGAGCCACTTCACAGCTTCCTCTGCCTATCACTGGGTCCACAGTGAGATCCTTCTGCATGCAGTCAACCAAGTCAAAGCCAAAGAAATACGCCTGGGGCTCATGTGATTTCTCCAAGCTTAGTGTACAATGCTGGGTTCTCAACAAGTTTCACCACAGGGGGAATCCTTGGAAGTGTGTGGATGATTTCAAGAGTCAATGAGGATGTAATTAGCCTCACAGACATAGATTCATTTCCATGTACATATATTGTAGCATTGTGCATAGCTGGTGGTCATATAAGGATGACTCCAGATATGCCTCCATGCATGCAAGTGCATGTGAATACTTGGTGCAGGTTTCCTCCGTAAGGAGCCAAAATGAAAATAATGATGATGAAGAAAACTACTGAGAGTGGCAACACTGAACGTACTAATAAATGTTTAATGTGTGAAGGCACTAATGTTTCTAAGCACTGGTGAAAGTCTCTCCTGTTTTGTTGAGAAGAATTATGTATATTTGATATGTACTAGAATAAAATGTTTCCAGATAGTTCTTAATAAATATGTTGAGCTAAAATGACTTTGTAAGAAAATAAACATTATTATTGTGTGACATTCAAGATACATCTAAACAGAAAAACACTCCAAATTCAATAGTCCTATCACTGTTCATATCTTCTTGCTTTCAACTATGACTAATCATAATTAAACCATAACATTTATGTAAATCAGAAAGCTCACCATAATCTTGGCTGCCTCCTCTAGTTGCAAGAACGCTGAACTACCTTGATCAGCCATATTTTCCACCCAATTCAAATCAATAACAATGGTGGTGTTTATCTTCACTGTGTAGCCCACTGAAATAACAGTATAAATTTAAAGTAGAAGACTTTATTTATGTAAACATGTAAATTTTCAGACTTTACGGATGATCTGCTATTAACCCCAATCAACTGTTGTCAGCTAGATCTAAGAGAACATTGATTTCAATGATTCTTTCATATTTCTAAGAACCCGATTATTTGGGGTCACTATAAGACAACTTTTAGTATACACTGCTTAGACAGTGCAGACTACGCTAGCTTGGCCATGTCCGCTGCATGGAAGATGGTTGCATTCCCAAAGATATTTTCTACAGACAACTGGCAAATGGCAAAAGAACAGTTGGGCGACTGCAGCTGAGGTTCAAAGATGTGTACAAGACATAAATCCAGCAAACTGGGAGGATGAAACTACCGATCACACCAAGTGGTGATGTTCCTTATGGTGCCACCTCAGAATGAATGGAAAGAAGCTATCACAATAAGTAAAAGAGAAAAGAACACACCAAAAGGAATACCAAAAAAAAAAAAAACAGCTTCAGGCTATCACCTCAGGAGTGCAATCCCATAGTCACAGTTATGAATGAAGTACTACTACTTTACTAAAAAACAAAATTGTACTAAATTTCAATATGCCCAAATGGCATTTCATTTCATTTCCCATGGTACTTGATTCCACACAGATGTTTGACCGAGTGCTCAATACTGACAGCTAAGCTCACAGGAATGCTAGCAGAAGCCAGTCATTGAATCCACAGACTGCAGACATAACAAAGATGTCTATTCTAAAAGTAAGTCCCTTCCTCCAAAGATAAATTACAGCACATTCTGGCACTGTGTTCTAATTTCTGGAGGAGTTGAATTTTTGCTACAAAAGTGGTATTTTAAAAACAAAAAGTATGCACCGGATTCAGTAGCAAGACACACTTAAGCTGGGTTATTGTTTTTTTTACTATTGAACCCTAATTCACCAATGTAGGAAATAAAATCTGTTAGATTATAATACTAGTTCAAAGCGGCAAAAATGCTTGCTCAAAAAATAACATTGTGACTGGTAAATTTATTTATTTTTCTTAAAACAACATTTTAATTGTATATATAATATTAGCAGCAACAGTTGAGGTTTTCAAAACAATCCAATAATACATTCTTTGGCTTACACCAAAATAATGATGAATAAGCATTTGAATTAATATGCATGACTCAGACACTGAGTCAGAATACATTACGAGCAACAAACAACTTAACAAGTGCCTTCCATCCTGCAACTAAGGAATGCAGAGCATGAGGATGACCATGAAAAAAGAATGAATCAGCAGAATGGCTATAGTATATAAGAGAAGCAGTTGAACCATCACACAAGCTATCTGAATAGCCTAGGTGCACAAGTGAATCATCTCATGATGCAACAGTAAAAAAAGAAAGATGAATAAATAGAACAAGAAAGTTATGAATTCTATAAATGTCCTACCTCTTTGGCATTTACGTCCACATCCATTTGAGCAACATTTGAACCCCTCTGAGCATTTCCTGTCTGTACTGTTGTCATCACATCCATCCAGACAAATGCCAATGGTGCCTTCAGGGAGTTCAGGGCATTCTCCTACTTCAGCTGAATTATGTGGAAAACAAATATTTTTATCATAGAAATATAGTCCCACAAATGCATTTCCACATGCTTATCTCAACCTTTCCAATATTATACACATTTATTATATCAATTCCAATAACTGTTCTTTGGATTATGCGATTTGTGAAATTTTATGACAATCAAGAAAACACTGTGCAATAAAAATAAACAAAAGCCTAAGAAAAAAGCCTGAAAATAGATAGGGAGTTAAAAAAATACACTTCTGGATAGAATCAAATATGATAGCATGAAATAAAAACAGTCAGACTAAGGATGTAAAGACTTGCACAATAATTATATTAACCTAATTCCTTCTAGTGTAACTTACATAACATCTGAAGGGAAAAGAAAAAAAAAAGCAAAATGCTAGGGAGTGCAAGAAAAAGAAATACTATGAAAGCACTGAATTATATAAATATTCCTAAAAGTGAAACAGAGAAAGCAGACATGTGAAGAATGGATGTGCTCTTTGACATTATGAACCAAAGTGTTTTAACCGACCAAATGACAGCTGCAAAGGATGAATAACAAAAGAAAAATTCAATAGAAGAAATTGATAAAATAAATGTAGCCTCAATTCATAATGTGCCAGTGTGAGCACAATGCAAAACATTTAAAAAAAAAAAGTATATGAGTTTTACAGATAAACAAGAAAATTTAACATAAGAGTGAAATACTTTCATAATGTTAAACAACATACGACAACTATAATGAAAATGAAAGACCATGCAATAGTCTCTTACCAGAAAAACATATTTATTTTACATCTATTCCCTTTACACACACACAATTCCAAAATCTGAGGCAAAACACAATAAACACATATTATGCTCTTACCTGTAGGCATCTCGCAAGGTTTAGTCTGCACTGTGTATGTCTGATTCATGATGGTAATCCCATTTTTCTTCAATAATGGGATATAATCCATGATGGTGGCAATATTCAGAGCATTCCATTCCAAATAAAATTCCAGACAGCCATAGCTTTAAAAGAAATAATTTAATGGCTTATTGGAGTAACCCAATTCAGCATTTAAAATGACACTTAAGCTTTCATTCATAACACTTTAATAATAGTCTTGGGGTTTTCAGTTTACTTTAATAACACTGGCTTTCAGCAAAGGACCTTCACTTCAGTTTTTCACTTGGGTCAACTGCTTTCATCATCAATATCATTACTATTATTCATCTTTAGTCCTTAAGCACTGGACCATCACAGCTTATCTCAGATTCAGTTTGACACCCAGAGTTTGCCATCATACTGTGAGTAATCTGCCTCCACAACCTTTCTCTTGAGTGTTCAGATCATATCTGGCAATTCTGTGCAGTTGTTCATTTTATAATAATAATAAATAATAATAAATTCTTTAAGCACCAAACACGGCGCATAAGGCAGAAACCAGTGCTCTCCAGGTTGTTCGTTGTGACGCCACTCCTCTTAGCTCTTGCACATTATTTAGGCCCAACGTTCTTCCTTCTCTTATTATTGTTCTTCTGAGTGTTTCTTTTGGTTTTCCTTTTTTCCTCTTACCCTCAGGAACCCAAGTGAGCGCCTGTAGTGGTATTCTGTTGTTTTGCATTCGTAGGACATGACCGATATATGACCATCGTCTTTTCCTTATATAGTCGGAGACATATTTCTGCCTAGAGTCTTGTCTTATTTGTCGATTAGTCTTGAATTCTTTCCAACTGATGTTCATGAGTTTTCTAAGACATTTGTTCTCGAATGTATTCAGCTTGTTCTCCAATGATTTTGTTATTTTCCAACTCTCACAGCCGTATGTTAACACTGAGATAACATTTGAATTAAACAGATGAAGCTTGGTATGTATATTCAATGATCGTAATTTCCAAATGTTAGATAATCTATTGAAGGCGCTAGCTGCCAAAGCAATTCTAGTATGAATTTCTCTTGTTGTGTCACCATCCTGAGTCATTTTACTGCCTAAATAATTGAAACTTTCAACTTTCTGTAGTTTTTCCCCGTTCAAGATGATATCAAAGGTCTCGTTAGAAAAGTTCATAACTTTAGTTTTAGAGGCATTTATTTGGAGACCTATTTTAACTGAGAGATGACACAAATTATTTGGGATTGTCTTGGTGTTGAACTTAAGAATGCTACATCATCTGCGAAATCCAGGTCCCCCAGGAATTTTCCATTTGTCCATTTTATACCCAATTGTTCATTGTGGGTATAGTTTCTCATAACCCAATCAATAGCTATTCCAAAAAGTAGTGGTGACATAATACAGCCTTGTTTCACCCCTGTTTCTACTGTAAACCATTCTGTATTCCCTTTATTTGTTCTAACACAACATCTTGCATTGTCATATAGCGCTTTGATTATATTCACATATTTTGTTGGAAAACCATAGATTGTAAGTATCTTCCACAACGTTGGGCGGTGTAGACTATCAAAGGCTTTTTGAAAATCGACGAAGGTGATAATAAGTGGCGATTGCCTTTCCACTGATTCTTCTATAATTGTTCTTAGTGTGAATATTTGATCAATACATGATCGTTTCGGCCTGAAACCCGCTTGTTCTTCTCTGATCTTTTCGTCAGCATGCAATTTAAGTCTTTCTAACATCATGCAACATAATAATTTTCCAGGTACTGATAATAGAGATATACCACGCCAGTTATTACAGTCTGATAGATCACCTTTCTTCGGTAACTTTACAATAATACTGTCTTTCCATTGTTGTGGTGGTTGTTCTTCTATCCATACTTCATTTATAATATCTAAAATTCTCAAGAGGTTGTTGTCATTAACTGCTTTAATCATTTCCCCTGAAATTTCGTCAACTCCAGCAGCTTTAAAATTTTTTAATCTTTTAACGGCTTGTTTGATCTCGTCCAGCGTGAATTCATCGCATAAGATGTATTTTATCCACCTCTTATTTGTGTGTTTTTTTTTTTTTATGGTATTGTAGATCTTTTTTCCTGGTCAAAAATCAAATTATAAAGAATTGACATCATTCCACTCCGGGCAAACTCATAGGTGCTCAGTCTCTATCAGCATATGTCAAAGAGTGTGAATGCTGACTGTTCCTGTAGCTCGCTGGTTGTAAACATGATGGATGCATCCTCTCATATGTCCATCTCTGCTAGCCTTACGTTTGATCCCAAATTCCAACAGTCTTAACCTTGATGATTCATCTATTGCAGTGTCATTCTCTAGCAGTCGATCATTAATTGTTCTCAGTATATCTCCCTTATCCATATCTAGTGTCCCCATTAAGGGTGCTCTTGAAGCTAGTATGTCAGCTCTTTCATTACCACATACCCCAGCATGACCAGGACAGTATCCACACCAGCTCTTGTAGACTGGAAGCTTCTATGAATGTTTTCCATTCATGCTGCAACCAACCACTTCGAACCTTCCGAAGCAAGGACTGAGAGTCTGACACAATGATAGCCTTTGTTAATGAAGCTTCAGTCATCCACCTTAAGGCAGCAGTAACAGCCTCGACCTCCATTTTCATGCTGGAAGTTGTTATCTTGTAAGACCCGCTATGTTTGGTGAAGATTCTGCCCTGTACCTGAGCAGAGAAGCCCCAACCAGATTTCTCACCATGGATCACAGACCCATCTGTATAAAACAATGGCATCATCATCCCCGGAATGATCATGTATCAGTTGATTAATTTCCAGTTCTGCTTTTCCATTCCCCCAGTTTCCACACTCTCTGCCAAGGCTGATGATGACCTGCTGGTAGTTAATCCAGTTCTCATCTGACATACTCCACTCTTCCCCCTTAAATATACTGTCAACTGTGGTCACCTGCTTGATCGTTGTCTCTGCCTGTGCCATCCATGACATCCCTCTCTTTATTCTTGCTCCCTTAATGTCAGCTATTAATCTAAGATTTCCTTACAAAATGCACCTTCGCCGTGTATTAATATCGTCGTCTTCTTGGATCCCTAGCTCCTGATGAAAAAGTAGTCAGTTGCCATCACACCTAGTAGCATCTTGTAGGGCAGTAACAAACTGTCCCCATTTTGCTAGGTCAGTGGCCATCCTTTGTGCCATGCTGCAACTCTGGTTCATGCTTTGCATCTCAGCCTCCACTGTTCTCTGCCAGGTTGTCTTTGGTCTGCCTCTTTTTCGCCGTCCTTCTGGGGTCCATAGCATAGCAGTTCTTGTGATGGTGTCAGGATCTCTTCTTAGGACATGGCCAACCCAGTCCCAGGGTCTGCCTGCAATGATGGTGTGCATGCCTTTTTTGACTGCACCGTGTAAGTAGTTCCTGGTTGGAGATGGTAGTAGGCAGGTTGTGTGGAATGGGGATAATTTGGACATCTCCTTTTCTGTTACTCTCCAGCAATAAAAAAAATACAGAAAGTATACAGCTCTCGTATAATCTTAATTTGGATTTTGTGTTGTACCGAGAAGATTTCCAGATGTTGTTTAGTGTATTAATATTGCACAGATTATTTAAATACCTTGCTTGTAATTCAGGGCAGAAATATAAATAGGCTGAATGCATGTTTCATACACCCTGTACCAATAATTCATTTAATGTTCCATTTCAGATAGATATATAACTTGATAATAAAATAACAACAACAACAAAAAAAAGGGTAGATTTACTAAAGATGGCAATGGAGAAATTGAATACAGACTGCCAATAATGATCGGAAAAAAATGAAAATGCAGTGAAACAAAATAAAAATAGTAAAATATAACAAATGAAGAATTGGAATAAATAATAATAATGAATATTTATATCAATATTCTGATTTCAAAACACCAATTCAACATACATGTACTAGGTAATGCAACAAAATAGTATGTGATATGATGCCCTGCTGTCAACTGTACTGAAGTTATGTTCATCACTCTCATGTCTTCTAGTTTTAAGTTTTTATTTAAATAACCAATTCCCCAGCAACATTTAAAATACACATTGCACAAAACAATATCATTGCATATAATGCTGCAAACCAAAACCATGCCAATGAACAGCAGCTTATTTCTAACTGCTAATCACTTACTTCTGAGACATTTCCAAGGCCCGTAAGCTACCACCCAAATTACTGAAGGTGTCCGCAGTATCTTGCATTACTTCTTGGTACTCAGTAGAACTGTGGTTTAGAAATGTCTCTGACCATTGCATGCTCACTACATAAAACTTGAACCTCAAAAGAGTTGGCTCAGCTGAAATGAATATAAAAGTGTAAAATTTTGTACAAAAAATATAATTTACAATCATCAGCAGGTGCCATCTTTACATCGAAGGTCGACTACAAAGGATTTCCAACGTCTTGTCTCTTGTCTTGATGGTACACTCTGATAGACTCTTTCCTATCCATCTCTTGATGTTATCCTCCCACTCATAGTGTTGTCTTCCTCTTGCATGTTTGCCTTCAACTCTGCATTCTAAAATGGTCTTTAGTAAGGCGTACTGTCTTTTTACACGGCCAAAATATTTTAGCTGTCTAATTTTGATCTCCTTCATTAGTTCTCTTTTCATTCCTAGGTTTTCTAGATCTCTTTATTTGTTTTCTTCTCTTTCCATGAGATGAGCGCCATTCTTCTATATATCCACATCTTAAGGGCCTCAATTTTTTCTCCTAATTGCTTGTTCATTCAATGTCCA
The DNA here is from genome assembly GCA_024509875.1 of Oreohelix idahoensis. Classification (NCBI taxonomy): domain Eukaryota; kingdom Metazoa; phylum Mollusca; class Gastropoda; order Stylommatophora; family Oreohelicidae; genus Oreohelix; species Oreohelix idahoensis. Next base: position 121,069 of record JAMPIV010009520.1, on the reverse strand, counting down.
TGTTTCTACTCCATACAGCAATGAAGAAAATATATATAGCATTTGATGATTCTCAGTTTGAGTTTGTGAGTTAATTGTTTAGATGTTAGTGTCTGTCTCATGTTGTTGAATGTAGCTTTGGCCATTCCAATTCTCTTCTTGATTTCTGTTTTGCATCTGCTATTTTCTGTTATTATATGACCAAGATATGAGAAACTCTTGAATTGTTCCAGGATTTTCCCATTTATTCTTATCTTTAATGTTGGCTTATCACCTGCTTTGCTAATTATCAAAGTTTTCATTTTCTCAATGTCCAATCCATATTCATGACTTATGCTGTTTACTTGCTTCACAAGCTCTTGCAACTCCTGTTCAGTTTCAGCTAACAAAACTGTATCATCAGCATATCTAAGGTTGTTATTGACCTTCCATATCTAAGGTTGTTTATTGACCTTCCATATCTAAGGTTGTTTATTGACCTTCCATATCTAAAGTTGTTTATTGACCTTCCATATCTAAGATTGTTTATTGACCTTCCATATCTAAGGTTGTTTATTGACCTTCCATATCTAAGGTTGTTTATTGACCTTCCATATCTAAGGTTGTTTATTGATCTTCTACTGATGTTCAGTCCTGGCAGTTCCTGCATCTGTCTGAAAATGTTCTGTGTAGATATTAAAAAAGCCAGGTGGACAATACGCAAACTTGTCTCACAACTCTTTTTTTTTACTTTTTATGTTTATGTGTGGTGAATAATTTTTGCTAGATTTTACTGTCACAGTTTGTTCTCACTAAAGGTTACTGAATATTCTTATATCTTTTCCATCAATACCAATGTCTTTGAGGCATTCAGTTATTTTCTCATGATGGACTCTGTCAAGAGACTTCTTATAGTCAATAAAGCACATGTAAATACATTTTTTGGACTTCTATATATTTATCTTCTAATATTCTTATAAAACATATTGCTTCTTTTGTTCCGATGTTCCTTTGAAATCAAACTGTTTGTCCTGGAGTTCATTGTCTACCTTATTTTTTATTCTCTGCTATATGATCTTAAGCAGTATCTTGATTATATGATTCGTCAGGCTCATTGTTCTGAAGTCTGAACACTCTGTTGCATTCAGTTTTATTTGGCAATATTAAAAAGTTGTAAAACTAGTACACAAATCTACCTCATCAAGTGTATAAAAAAAATTATAATACATAGCAAGGAGATAACTGAAGGTCACACACAAAAAAGCAAATTCATTATTCTCCATTGCTATACCATAAAGGCACGATGCTCCCACTGCAAATAGTCCTCAGGAAGCCTGTGCCTTAGCTGTTCATGCACTGTTACAAAGGTGGCTTCTAAAGCAATTAGTTCTACGTGAGGTTGAAAGCCCCCATGCATGCAACTTCATTTTAGTCACCTTTGACAACATGCGGGGATGAATACTAGACAGAAGGTGCTGGCTTTAAAATGAAGAAGATTGGAATAAGATGTAAAATATATAAATAATTCAAGAACGTTTTACAAGATAGATATTTTACTTTACAGGTTAACAATAATAAATCAGAAAAATGTGAACAACAGAATGGAATTCCCCAAGGATCAGTACTATCTGCTTCACTTTTTACTAAAATGATAAATGAATTCAAGGAATAATTCAATGGGAGGAGCAGCTCTGCATTTTGTCAAAATGGAACAAAAATGGCAATTTTGATTATTCTGATACTTTACATTCTGTATCTACATATTTCAAGATCATTTTCAGAATACGTTCTAAGTATGTGTGTTTTGCTCTTGTTAATTGTATTTTCTTAAGAAACTGTGCTTTTCTTATGAAGAAAAATATTGAATTTTTGAAAACCTTGTTTTATGTTACTAATTTTCTTATAAGTTGCATATTTCTTAGTCACACAATATGAGATCTAACACAGAGACTTTCCACTGCATTATACAACTTTTGTAAGATCCGATTTGTGACATCTTATCAAATTTTTATTTATTGCAATACGTGTTGTTACACTTTTAAAAAATTAGTTGCTATTTTAAGATACAAACTTTAAAGTTCTATATCTCTGATTCTACTATGGGTATCAAAGATGTAATCTGACAAAAAGTTTTAGATAACAATGATGAGCTTCCATGTCAACTTTCACGCTCATAACTGTGCAAATAAAAAAACCTTAGTGAATTTAAATATTGGATTAAAATATGGCCACCATTTCCATAGCAACCATCAGCATTGTACTATCAAATGCATTGGAGCACTTAATTATTACTGTAGTAAGTTAACCCTGTGCGTTTTAATTGAAGTCCTGCAGTTATTTATGAAAATAGCATTTCACTGTAGCCTTAAAGATATTTCTTTTTCTTATTCTTCTGCGTTCGCCCTGAAAAGGACATTTGTTACATTGTGTCGCCGTTTACAGCAAAGCTGCGATATTTGCACCTTTTGGCCCGACACATCCGGTTTCAGCATGGCATTTCTGGCACAGGGTTACCCTTCCCTCTTCGATCCCTACTCTCTCAGCCAGACTGCAGTGATGCAGCCTGTTTCCAGGACCACCACTTGGAGATGAAGAAGGGTCTTGGTCAGCTCAGGTTCGCCGACCCTGATGCAATCAGTCAAGCTATGGGTCGCTGACTGCATTTATCACTGTTGCTGCATCTTCGGCCCCTAAAGATATTTAAAAATTGTCTCAGTTTGTAGATGTGTTGTAGCTATTTATTTTACATAATGAGGATGTTGGCTCCATGTACAACCTCGTATTAATCACCTGATAGTGCAGTAGTCTTATTCTTTCTTTGTCTCAACAGAGAACACTGGGAACTTCACGGGGTAAGTTACAAAATATTTATTTTTACTAGATTTAAAACAGGTATAGTGGACAATGGACAGAGAAAATTATGGAAAGTAAATTAACAAAAACTAGAAATGAATCAACAAACAACAGCACAAACAAATAACACCAGGGATCTGAGATTGTTGAAAGATATTATTGCCTATGTTAGCCAGTGACACTTGATGATGATACCAATACATATAAATAAAAGCTGGTACCTGGTGAAGCTCCGCAGGGATGAATCTGTATCACGTATTTCTGATTCATGAATATGACCCCATTTGTCTCCAGTGATGATGTCAGACCAATGATATTGGTGGAATTCAATGCATCCCACTCCACATAAAACTCCACACAGTCAAAACTGAAAAATAATCAATTCTTAAATTACACAGTCAGAATCATGTTACGCATGTTAAATTTCCACACAACATTTAAAAATATAATCAGTGGCGTAATTACCACCCTGTTGGACCTGGCACATCCCAGGGGCCCTGGGCATCGAAGGGGCCCAGAAAAGTAGTGGTCAGGAGGGGCCTTCCCCTTTATACAAATCCTTTAAATGTCCTTTCGCTTGTGCATTGAACGTCCCATTTCTCAATTCAATTTTAGAAAAATTTCCTTGCTACTTTCAAAGGTTCAGTTCTTACCTGTTTTAGTTTCTAGCAAATCTGGTGTCACTTTGCTTAACTAAACATTCTCTTTGTTGAGGACTGCTTCATGGTGGGTAATCATCTTGGCTGGTTTATTTTCAATGACTGCATCATTTAGAATCCCAACTAGAGACACATGTAGCATGATGAAACAAATGCCTTACCATAAGAACAATATCATCCAATCATATTCACGCACCCTCTCGTGTGTGTTGTACAGATTTTTAAATGGCGTGATAGCAGAAGGAAATTTTGTGTAAACGGTACCATGGATTTATATAAATTGCAAACAGATGAAATTAAGAAAAGTAATAGAACTTATTGCATTTTATGAAGGAGAAGGCCATGCTGTTATCTTTGAAAGGAAATGGTGCTATGTGCTTTAATTTTGGAGATGTGCGAGGTAAAGTAGGCCAACATGTTAGAAGTTAGTGTGAAAATGGTCTTCCAAAATTTGCTGTGTGGAGAAAAATATCGTCTAATCAAATTCACGCGCCCTCTCGTGTGTCGCACAGATTTACAAATGGCGTGATAGCAGAAGGAAATTTTGTGTAAACGGTACCATGGAATTATATAAATTGCAAACAAATGAAGTGAAGAAACGTAATAGAACTTACTGCATTTTATGAAGGAGAAGGCCATGCTGTTATCTTCGAAAGGAAATGGTGCTATGTGCTTTAATTTCGGAGATGTGCGAGGTAAAGTAGGCCAACATGTTAGAAGGTAGTGTGAAAATGGTCTTCCAAAATTTGCTAAAATTCGTTTTGTCTACGAATTAATCTCCATTAATCTCCATGATAGAAGACCTCCTTCCTTCCTAGATGGCTGAATTGAATTATTTGAATTACTTGCTTTGGATTGCTTGTTTATGTCTGCTGAATTTTTTGCGTTGAAGCTTCTACAGGCTGGGGTAGTCGACCCCATGGTCAACCTTCCATAGTCACCTTTTATGCAATGCTTGGTAGGTTACATAGTTTTTATTCTTTGCCCAGCTATCAAGCCTAGGTAACAAGCAGATGGTTTTATGCTACACAGTTACTCTAAATTCAGCTAAAAATGTTTGACAGCTATAATATGCTGGTATTTGAATACTTTATTGGTATTAAATCTCAGCATATGCCAAGCCACTTCAAGTGGCAATAACTCCCTAAAATTAGCTCATAAAAGCATGGGTTTTTAGCACATATACCAAGAGTTAAATAATAAATAAACAACACATTCCTAGTTGTTTATTTCTTCTCTTCATCTTTTTAGGTTGCTCATCTTATCTGTTTTTGTTCTGTTCATCTACTTTTCCATGTGTTTGCAGTGTCCTTTGTTTTTTTCTCTTAACCTGTCTACATTCTTGTCTTTTGTCTTATGTGACTGTGGCTGATAATGGATAAACTCCAAAATGTCCCATGTTTTTGTAGCATCTATTGTAAAATTGACACCATACCTATTTATGTTTCCTTTATATTTATTGATATTGCTCACTTACTTCTGAGCCATTTCTAGTGCACGAATGCTTCCTCCCAAATCACTGAAGATGTCCTGAACATTTTGCAATAATTCTTTGTACTCAGAAGAATTATGGTCCTGGAAAGTCTCTGACCACTGCATGTTGACAGCATAAAACTTGAACCTGAGTACTGTAGTCTCAGCTGGAAAGAAATTCAAAGTAAACATTTATTATATCAAAAACAAGACAAACTTGTGCATTAACTCTTTCTACCCCATACGGTATGCCAAGATTTGGTGCATTATTCTATTGAGGGCCATCTGGTGAATCCCTCAGGTTATAGGTCTAGTCAGATTTCCTCATGTCTGCATATCAGTCATATGTTACAAAACAAACTTATTTGTTGCTTATACGGCATACAACTTACTTACTTAGTCGTTCCCCTTCTACCGTGAGGTGTAGAGGTTTGGAAGAGAGAGCGCCAGACTATTCTATCGGCTGTCTTCCTCCTGGCCTGGTTCCATTCTAGTCCTCGGTCCTTCAAAGATTGTCTAATGTTGTCCTCCCAGCGGACTCTGGGTCGTCCTCGGGGTCTGGATCCTTGGCTCTTTGTTTCCCATGCTTGTCGTGGTAGCCGATCTTCTCCCATTCTGCAGACATGGCCAAACCATCTTAGTTGGGACTGTTCTACTTGGGTCTGTAGGGGGTGGCATTTTAGGCCTTGACGTATCGTCTGGTTGCGTACCATGTCTCTTCTTGTTACTTCAACCACCTTCCTCAGATACCTCATTTCTGAGGTTTGGATCTGGCTTTTATGGGTTGTAGTCATTGCCCATGACTCGCATCCATATGTCAAGACTGGGACATAGGTGGAGCGGTATACAGCCATCTTCGTTTTCTTACCAACCTCTCTCTTGCTGAGGAATCCTCGATTTATGGCCTGAAAAAGTCTCCCAGCTGCTGCTTTTCGAGTGGCCAACTCTTCTTTGATGCCTCCCTTTCGGTCTATAATAGCTCCGAGGTATTTAAAGTGGTCGACCTGCTCCAGGACCTGTTCTCCCAGCTTAATCTGATGTCTTCTTTCTTCTCGTGATATCACCATGGATTTTGTTTTAGAGCTGCTTATGACCATCCCTCTCTTCTCCAGCTCTTCCTTCCAGACTTGCAGGTTGGATTGGAGATGTGCCTCTGATTTAGCAATCAGGGCAACATCATCAGCAAATGCCAGCTCTGAAATATAGACCTGTCTCATCTTCCAGTACCCCACTGAATACTTTCTTGTTCTCTCCTTACATGCCTTGATGACATCGTCCATAAGGAGTATGAAGAGGTAAGGTGATAGGATATCACCTTGTCTTACACCAGTGGTGGTCCTGAACTCTTCTGACTTATGGTTTGCTGTCCTCACATAATTTCTGCAAGACTTGTAGAAGCTCTGTATAGCATGAATCAGAGGTGCTGGAATATTCTTCCTTGCCAAACAGTCCCAAAGTTTGCTCCAAGGGACCCTGTCAAATGCCTTTTCCAGATCTATGAAACAAAGATGGATCTCTCTCTTATACTCAAGGGCCTTTTCACTCAGCTGTCTGAGTGTGAAGATTAGGTCTTGAGTACTTCGGTTTGCTCGGAATCCGCACTGGACCTCATCCAATTGTGGCTCAGCTAGGCGTCGAAGTCTCTGCTCTAGAATTCTAGAGTAGATTTTTCCAGGGACACTGAGAAGGGATATGCCTCTATGGTTTCCACACTGTCGATTGTCACCCTTTTTGAAAATTGGTGTTATGATGGCGATCTCCCAATCCTTTGGTATGGTCTTGTTGCACCATGCTGCCTGTAGGACCCTTAGGAGTAACAGGTCGCCTGATGCTCCCATGTACTTAACCATTTCTGGTGTTATACCATCATGCCCTGCTGCTTTGCCCATCTTGATTTTCTCCAGTGCTGCCTTCAGTTCTTCCATCTTTATGTCATCTTCATCACCATTGGTTTCCTCTTCTGTGCTAGTGGTTATCATTTCTGATGTTTGACCTTGCTCACCATCAAGGAGTTCTGAGAAATATTCTTTCCATCTTTCCATTACTTCCTTCGGGGCAGTAAGCAATTTGCCTTGCTTGTCCTTTATAAATTTGAGAGGGCATTGTTTTTCCTTCCTCATGTTCTTTAGGGTCTTATAGAACAATTTCTGGTTTTCTTGTGCATCTTTTTCTAGCTTTTCTCCAAATTCTTCCCAGGACTTCTGTTTTGCTGCTAGCACTTTGTTCTTTACTTCTGTTCTGAGTGTCACATATTCTCTATATTTTTCCATTTGTCCTGTTGTGTTTTTAGCTCCTAAGTATTGTTTCCATGCCATTTTCTTCTCTCTTATTTTCTCTTTGACTTCCTCTGTCCACCAAGGTGTCCTCTTTCTCTGGTTCCCAAGTCGGACTTCACCACATGCTTCTGCAGCAGCTGTCTTTATGATATCCTTGAATTTAATCCAGAGGGTTTCCAAGTCATCAGGTTGTTCTTCTGTGTTGCTCACCGCTGCAGCAATAAGCCCCTGATATCTGGTCTTAATTTCTGGCTCTCTCAGCTTGTAGGTCCTAATGCTCATTTCTCCTGCTCGTTTACTTGGTTTCTTGCGTGATGTTGAGCAGTTCCTAGGCTGAGCAACTCTTTCAGTTGTTCGTTTGATTGTTAGCAGGTAGTGATCACTTCCAATCTCTGGCCCCCTCCAGACTCTTGCATCTCGGACATATTTGAATGAGCTTCTCCGAACAATGGCATAGTCGATCACTGACTTCTCATTCTTTGTTGGTTCACATCTAGTGTATGCATGTATGCGCTTATGGGGGAACTTTGTGTTTGTAATGATCAGATTCTGCTCACTGCAGAATCTAAGGAGTCGCTTTCCATTGTCATTGAGAGTATCTTCTCCATATCTTCCGATAACTCCACTCCATTTAGCATGGTCATTTCCAACTCTGGCATTAAAATCTCCGAGCATGATAACTTCATCTAGGCAGTCATCCACTGTCCTTTGAAGCAGCTCGAAGAATTCCTCCTTGACCTCTGCTCTCTCATCCTCATTTGGCCCATACACTATGACCAGGTTGACTATGGTTTCTCCTTCTTTTAGTTTCACAACCATAATGCGCTCTGAGACAAAGTTCCACCCCTTGATACTATCTTTTTGATTTTGGGCCACAATGCAACCCACACCCCGTTTAGCTCTTTCGGATATGGGTACACCACTGTAGAGCAGCGTGTTGCCATTGAGATCCATGACTCCTTGTCCTTTTTTCTTTGTTTCCGTAATAGCCAGGATTTCTAGTTTTGCTTTCCTCATCTCTTCCACCAGTTCCTCTTCCTTCCCATTTATACTTCTTGTGTTCCATGTTCCATAAGTCGTAGTCCGTAGTCCGTTCCAGTTCGTCGCCTTTAGAATCAGTCCAGTTTTCTCTCTTTTGTTACTCGTAATCGTGGTTTAAAGCAAACAGGTGATTGGCCTGTTGTGCCTTTGCATGGTGGAGGGGCTGCCTCCTTACGGCCTCCATGCAGGCCGCCCTCCTCCTTTTTCATCCGGGCTTGGGACCGGCATTGGCGGAGTTCGGCATACAACACTGGCTTGTATTTTTCAGGCAGTTCGGTGCAGAGTTTTATTTATATATATATATCAACTAGTTGTTATGAAAAAAATGTGGCATCCATTTTGGATCTGGCTAACCTAATAACTATCTGGAACAGAAAGAGTTAGACTGCATATACTTTTAATCACATTGTCATAAAATTGACCATGATACAACGTTAAAATATCTCCAATGATACAACGTAGGGATAAAAACTAATGCGTAAGCTGCTAGAATACATGATCGCCTACGCCGCGGGTCATCACCCGCCATGGAAATTAAATTGTTAGACTTGACGGCAAAACGGAACGGGATGAGAACGGAGATCAAAAGGAAAAATCTGACTGAACGCGTGCTTGAAACTAGCAAGGCTAAAAGACGCAAGTGGTGGGGAAAGGAGGAAAAAGTCACGTTCCCCAAGTTGACATAAAGTAAAGAAATCGACTAAAGGGACCTTGGATATTATACGCCACAGTCATTTCTTGGACGCTTTTGCGACAACTTAGACCGTTTATTTGAATGCAGTGATGAACGCATTCCAGAAGATTCTAGAAAATATTTGAAAAGTAACTTTTCTTAATAATAATGTTAGGAATATAAAACCTAGCTGGCCGGATGGCCCATCTTGAGCAGTGAAATAATATGCTTTCATTTATACAGACGGACAGATAATAAGAAAGATATTGACAAAAGACTGTGTTGTTCATATCAGCGAGCGTCTGAATTGAAATAAAACATGTCGCTAATTTTCAAAAAATTGTGGCCTTGAAGACGCAAGTGCTAAAATCTAGTTGGAATGAAGAGACGGGGTGGGATGGTGAATTGTGGCTAAAAATAACTTTAAAGGCAAAATTGTGTAGGGGAAGGCAGAGTTGGTTAAAAAAACAAGTGTGTTTTTTGTGTGAAAACGCAAGTAGAGACGGACGGACCAACAGACAATAAGGCATACTTGACTGAGGTATGACTGAAATGACTTTTTGGTAGGATATTTGAATTTGAAAAAGAAAAGGCAGTGATTGGCCATAGATGAATATATTATCGGCGCTCAGACGCGCATTTTGTGCCATTCATTATAAGTTGTCCTAGTAGACACAGTGAATTATTAAGTGGTGTAATTCCCAGAAGCTATTGAAATATTTAGAGGGACGCCATACTAAGGCCAGCAGCTCAGCTGAGTTTTGCTAGCATTTAACTGTGTTCTATATTCATAATTCTGGTAAGACTGAAATTATTTCTTTGTACATTTTAATATTTGTTTAAGGTTTTGAGTGATTTGATACTGCAATAGCATAATCTGTCCCTTACAACAAGTAAGGATTCGCTCTAGACCCTCCGCCCCAGTTCAGGGTCTAGAGACAAATAAAATACATAAACTCCAGCCAGGATTATGGAGGACAGATCAAGTGTTGAGATGAGTGAAACATATCACCTATCCTATTCTATGGCAGGAAGCTAATGAACATATTTCAGAATACGTAGTCTGGGAGAACTTATCCTATGTGAAACCAACTTGGTAAGATGTGTTGTTTGGTCAGAAAGATCTGACCCGTCTATGTGGTGTTGTTGTTGTGTAGTGTTGTGTCCAGAAATGGTTAGAGGATGGAATTCTGACACATGACTAATACTTTAATTGCAGAACTGTGAGTTTCAGTTGGCACCAATGTGGTGTCAAATGAGTTGTTGAATATTACAAGAGTGGACCCGTGCAGTAACATTTTGTCAGAGCAGCCTATTATAGCCCCCAAGCACGGAGAGGTGGGGCCACCAGACTTCTGATATTGCCCCCAAGCACGGAGAGGTGGGGCCACCAGATCTCAGCACCAGAGCTACACATTCAAGCTACGTGAGCGTCTGGTCTGCTGAGAATTCACCAACTCACTTATATCCTAACACACCCATAAAATTTCCATTAAATAACTGGACAATGTGTAATCGCCATAGACAGGGAGTGATGAGGCCACCCCAACAGCACATCCATTAAATGTTCTCCCAAAATAGATTACAACTATAAACAGTAATAATATTAACTAGTCTAGTAACATATATATGTACACACCTTGCATTTATTATGTAATATTCATGCATTTCTTTCATAATTGCAAAACCTTTCATATGTTCTGGCCAAAATAAAACCTTGGTTCAGAACAAATAAATTTAAAGAAAATTACTATCCAATTTTTACACACTTGAGTTAGTTCAGTGTATTATAACATTTATTAATATTATTAGAATTAGTAAATATCTGTGTGTGTGTATGTAAACTACCACAACACATTACATATCATTACCCTAGACATTTAACGTAGCCACATTCATTAGTAAAAAAAAAGATAGGTGTGAGGTCGTAGTGGTAGCACGAAGGGCCTTCTGACAATTCACAGCTACATTTTATCTCAGGAGCCTTCACAGCTGACCTCATGCATCACACTTAGTAATATCACCATCATACAATACCATCAAATCCACTACATATATTGGGGTCTCTTTGTCCCGGGATAATTAGCCTATCAAATATATTAGGATCTCCTGGGGGGAGAATTAGATTAGGGGAACACATTATAAAAATTAAAAGTGTCCCTTAAAATTAAAAGTGTCCCTGAAAATAAAAGTTGGTGAATCTTCACAGTCAGTGGTAGTTAATTAATTAATTAGAATTATTTTAGTCTAGAGTAATTTGGAGTACTTGGAAATTTTATCTTGCACATTGCTAGATTTGTTTAAAAAGTATGGCGGAGCTGGCCAAATTCAGATCAGCTGCTGTGCTGACGGCAAAGGAGATGGGAATGGATGGTCAGATTTTAATTCAATATGTAACGACTGAATGTGATAAGTATATTGAACGGGAAGAAAGAAGATTAGAAAAAGAGGCTGAAAGAAAATTAGTCTGAAAGGTTGGCTGAAGAGAAGAGGTTACAAATTGAGGCTGAGACTAAGAGGTTACAAATTGAGGCTGACAAAGAGGCTAAAGCATTGGAGGCAGAAGAAAAACGACAGCAAAGGGAGGCAGAAGATAAAAGGTTGACTGCCGAAAGGGAGGCAGAAGATAGAAGGTTGCAGAGGGAGCACGAATTACGACTAAGGGAGCTGGAGCTACAAGGCCAGACTCCTGAAAATGGTGCCAGCCCTTTTGCCTCAGATGCTACGCCCAGTCTGGGAGCCTCAAACTCAGCTATGGGGTTTCATTTAGACCATTTTGTTGAGAAAGACGATGACATAGAGGGGTACCTAGGACGTTTTGAGTTATTAGCTACTACATATGGGTTAGAGAGAGAGAGGTGGAGTTTAAAGCTATCACAGGGACTGAGAGGTACTTCTTACGAAGTCTTCGCAAAAATGAACAGAGAAGACCAGGAGAATTATGACATGTTAAAGCAGGCTTTGTTATTGAGGTACGAAAAAAATGGGGAATTTTATCGTAAGAAATTTAGAAATGCCAAACTGTTGTCTGGGGAGACATACCACCAATTCTCTGCCAGACTGGAAACCTATTTGGAGAAATGGACTGCTCTGGGGAAGACCCAAGATCTTAAAGAAATGATCATGATTGAGCAATTGAGAGAGTCCATGGCTTCAGACATGAGAAAATTTCTCATGGAACAAGGTGCAGAGAAGTTGGGAGAGGTTTTAAATGTCGCTGAAAGGTATCAGGCAGCCCAGGCAGAGGTAAGTGGTGCTAAAAAGAAGCACATAGACAATTTTAAAGCTCCACAGCAATTTTAAAATTTGATAATAGAGAGCAGGGAAATAAAGGTAGGACAAACTCTGAACGGCCAAGAAATGACTACCGAGACAGAAACTCACAGTTCAATGACCAAAAATCCAATGAAAGAAAACCGTTTAACCAAGGAAAAAGATGGTGTAAATGGTGCAAGAAAGATAACCATAACACCGAATTTTGTAGAAGGAAACCTTCAAACATTGCTGCAATGAAGTCGGGGACGCAAAGATTAAAGGTTAATCCTAAGGGACAGCAGGAACCTTATCACCCCCCAGTTTGTGAGGATGTTATTTGTAATGGGGTCACCATAAGGTGCCTTTATGATACAGGTTTGGATTATGATTCAGTTGTGAAGTCTAGCCTAGTGGACCCAAGTCAGTATACCACAGAAACAGTGGAAATACAAGGGGCAACTAAGGACATACCACTCATGACACTTCCCATCGCAAGGATAACGGTGAAAACTCGCTATGTGGAAGGAGAAATCAGAGCAGCAGTGATAGATGAACCAATCTACCCTCTGATATTGGGGTGTAGATACGTCTTCTTGGGGAATCCCGAGAGACCCGTGATCATGGCGACAGTGCAGACCAGGTCACAGAAGAAGGAGGAAGAAGGTGAACCTATAAATGCTCATCCAGAGGAGATGAGGAAGGCGCAGGCTGAGGATAGGACACTCAAGCCATGTTTTAAAAAATTGCCCAAATGCCACATACCTCCAAGGGGGAATATTTTATGAAGAACAGATTGCTATATAGGAAGACAGGAACTAGATCCACTGGTCACGGACAGTTGGTTCTTCCCAAGATATATAGGGCAAATTTAATAAGGAGCTTACATGTTGGAAAGGATGGGGACCATGAAAAAGTCGGTACCATCTGCCAAAAAGTTGCTCGCAAATACTATTGGCCCGACGTAAATGTCGATATTGAAAACTTTGTAGAAGCATGTGGCATATTTCATGAGGGAACACCCACAAAGGGAAAATATGTGCAGGACCTAGAAACGCCACGGGGCAAAATTAGGCCTGGAAAGAAAAATTATGATACTCAAGGAGACAAAGTGCAATGGGAGCCCCCTTTTCACACCCAGTCTTCACTTGAATGGATTAACATGGCCACTATGCGACGAGTACAAAGAAGAAATTTTACCCAGGATAAGATGACAATCCCTCGGTCAGACTTATATAAACTGGAAGAACAGAAAAGAGAGCGAAGATCTCTCATAAGCAATCTCAAGTGGGGAGATAAACCCAAGAAAAAAATTGGTAGTGGTCGATTTGTGAGTGATGATTCTAGGAAGAAAAGTCCTCACGATAGGGCTTCTAGTGGAAGGGACCCGACGGGTTCCATAAAAAATACGTATGATAAATTAAAGGTCCAGATGTAGCCCTATTAAGGACCTGGACAGATGAGAAGGCGGAAGAGACTGTTACCTCATCTTATCAATACGTGAACGAACTGACCACTCGTTTGAAAGCTGGATGGAAACTGGCAAATGATAATTTGAAACAAGCCAGGAAGAAACATGCAGCATATTTTAATAGGAAGGCAAAGGACAGAGAACTGGCAGTGGGAGAGAAGGTGCTGCTTCTACTACCCGGTAGCCAGAATAAATTACAAATTGGATGGCAAGGTCCATATACGGTTCTAGAGAAGGTGTCTAGAACAAACTATAAAATTGACAAAAAGGGGAAGGAGAAAGTTTATCATGTAAACCTGTTAAAGAAGTATCTGGACAGACCACTCCAGGAAAGCACCCCCTTACTGACCTTAGCTATCGCAACTCAAATGCAAAAGGAACCACTCACCTCACATGAATACCCATTACAAGTTTATAAACTAATAAAACGGTATTGAATCAGTTTTACAAATAACAGTTCACATGAGACAAGGGACGTTTCGGGTTTTACCCTTCATCAGCCACAGTTACAAACAGGTGACAAGGACAAGAATTACATATAGATACTACAAAAACATATGATGATGAGAAACATACAGAAAATGAGCGATACAAGCAGATGAAAAAAATAAACAACCACAGTGATGAGCGAAAAATGAACAATAATAATACAAGAAAATCGTAATACCTGAAAGAAATACCGAAACAAGAAAGTAAATATTCAACGAAACGAAAAAATGAATAAACAAAACTTTCGAACAAGTAAAAGGTCACTTAGCTAGATCGGAAGATGAAGGGTAAAACCCGAAACGTCCCTTGTCTCATGTGAACTGTTATTTGTAAAACTGATTCAATACCGTTTTATTAGTTTATAAACTTATATTCCTTACCAGTTTTACTGCAGCCCCTTAATTTATTTACTTATACTATACCCATTACATCCTTGTGAAACAGCAGCACAGGTAAAAGTCAGTAAGCACCTGACTAAAAACCAGAGGGAGAGAGTTCAACAGGTTCTGGAGGAACATACAGATGTATTAACAGATAAACCAGGCCATACAAATTTGCTACAGTATGACATGAAACTGGTAGACTCAAACCCAATCTGTATGAGAGCCTATTCTATTCCGTTCGCGAAGGAGAAGGCATTGAAGGAAGAAATAGATTATTTGTTGAAGGAGGGGATTATTTCACACAGTGAATCATCTTTTAGCTCTAGTGTCGTATTGTTGAGAAAACCGTCTGGGGAACACAGACTGTGCATAGATTACAGGAAACTGAATGCTGTCACAGAAGGACAAGTGGATCCATTACCAGACACAAAACAGTTATTTGCCAGACTGAACAAGGCAAAATACTTTTCAAAAGTGGATCTTAGTAAAGGCTATTACCAGATCCCAGTGAAGCCTGAAGTGAGACCTTATTTGGCTTTTAGCACTTCGGATGGACATTATGAATTCAACATGCTACCATTCGGACTGAAAAATGCTCCGAGTGTATTTTCAAGGATGATGCGCAAATTGTTGGATCCCCTGAATAACCCATGTATCACGAATTTCATGGATGATATTCTCGTCGCCACAGAGACATTTGAAGAACACATTTAAGCTCTAGAAATGTTATTTAATAGGCTTAGGGAGGCGAACTTGACTGCTAGGCCAACAAAATGTTGCATTGGATGCAAAGAGTTGGAATTCTTGGGACACACTGTATATCAGGGTAGCATGACCCCTGATCCCAAGAACTTGGAAAAACTGCAGAGAGCACCTAGACCACAAACAAAAAAGGATGTGCGATCATTCGTGTCGTTATGCGGATTTTATCAAAAATATATCAAAGATTTTAACTCTATTTGTGCTCCTCTGACTGATCTGACTCGCAAGGGACTTCCAGATAAAATTAATTGGACTGTGCAAAGTGAATTAGCGTTCCAAGACTTAAAGGAAAAACTCACTAGCAGGCCTATTCTCAAACTACCTGATTTGACACAGGACTTTGTCTTAAGAACCGATGCAAGTAATGTAGGACTCGGAGCGGCTTTGTTGCAAAGATCATCTTCACCTGATGGGGAACTGAAACCAGTCGCTTATGCAAGCCGCAAATTGAATAAGGCGGAACAAGGATACTCCACAAGCGAAAAAGAATGTTTAGCGTTAATCTGGGCCATAAAGAAGTTTCAAATCTATCTGTATGGTAGGACTTTTGTGGTCGAGACGAATCATCAGCCACTCGTATTCTTATCTCAGGCTAAGCATGAAAACGCAAGATTGCTGAGGTGGTCTTTATTGCTTCAACCTTATCAGTTTAGTATCCAATATATCCCAGGCAAATTGAATGTCGGTGCAGATTTCCTCAGTCGGCACCCCTGTGATCAAAATTAGAGTAATGGCAGGCGTAAGGAGAGATTTTATCTATGTGTATCACTGGTTTTAGAACTTGCCGTAGGCATGTTTTCAAATGGGGAGATGTGTCATAAAATTGACCATGATACAACGTTAAAATATCTCCAATGATACAACGTAGGGATAAAAACTAATGCGTAAGCTGCTAGAATACATGATCGCCCACGCCGCGGGTCATCACCCGCCATGGAAATTAAATTGTTAGACTTGACGGCAAAACGGAACGGGATGAGAACGGAGATCAAAAGGAAAAATCTGACTGAACGCGTGCTTGAAACTAGCAAGGCTAAAAGACGCAAGTGGTGGGGAAAGGAGGAAAAAGTCACGTTCCCCAAGTTGACATAAAGTAAAGAAATCGACTAAAGGGACCTTGGATATTATACGCCACAGTCATTTCTTGGACGCTTTTGCGATAACTTAGTCCGTTTATTTGAATGCAGTGATGAACGCATTCCAGAAGATTCTAGAAAATATTTGAAAAGTAACTTTTCTTAATAATAATGTTAGGAATATAAAACCTAGCTGGCCGGATGGCCCATCTTGAGCAGTGAAATAATATGCTTTCATGTATACAGACGGACAGATAATAAGAAAGATATTGACAAAAGACTGTGTTGTTCATATCAGCGAGCGTCTGAATTGAAATAAAACATGTCACTAATTTTCAAAAAATTGTGGCCTTGAAGACGCAAGTGCTAAAATCTAGTTGGAATGAAGAGACGGGGTGGGATGGTGAATTGTGGCTAAAAATAACTTTAAAGGCAAAATTGTGTAGGGGAAGGCAGAGTTGGTTCAAAAAACAAGTGTGTTTTTTTTGTGAAAACGCAAGTAGAGACGGACGGACCAACAGACAATAAGGCATACTTGACTGAGGTATGACTGAAATGACTTTTTGGTAGGATATTTGAATTTGAAAAAGAAAAGGCAGTGATTGGCCATAGATTAATATATTATCGGCGCTCAGACGCGCATTTTGTGCCATTCATTATAAGTTGTCCTAGTAGACACAGTGAATTATTAAGTGGTGTAATTCCCAGAAGCTATTGAAATATTTAGAGGGACGCCATACTAAGGCCAGCAGCTCAGCTGAGTTTTGCTAGCATTTAACTGTGTTCTATATTCATAATTCTGGTAAGACTGAAATTATTTCTTTGTACATTTTAATATTTGTTTAAGGTTTCGAGTGATTTGATACTGCAATAGCATAATCTGTCCCTTACAAAAAGTAAGGATTCGCTCTAGACCCCCCGCCCCAGTTCAGGGTCTAGAGACAAATAAAATACATAAACTCCAGCAAGGATTATGGAGGACAGATCAAGTGTTGAGATCAGTGAAACATATCACCTATCCTATTCTATGGCAGGAAGCTAATGAACATATTTCAGAATACGTAGTCTGGGAGAACTTATCCTATGTGAAACCAACTTGGTAAGATGTGTTGTTTGGTCAGAAAGATCTGACCCGTCTATGTGGTGTTGTTGTTGTGTAGTGTTGTGTCCAGAAATGGTTAGAGGATGGAATTCTGACACATGACTAATACTTTGATTGCAGAACTGTGAGTTTCAGTTGGCACCAATGTGGTGTCAAAAGAGTTGTTGAATATTATAAGAGTGGACCCGTGCAGTAACATTTTGTCAGAGCAGCCTATTATAGCCCCCAAGCACGGAGAGGTGGGGCCACCAGACTTCTGATATTGCCCCCAAGCACTGAGAGGTGGGGCCACCAGATCTCAGCACCAGAGCTACACATTCAAGCTACGTGAGCGTCTGGTCTGCTGAGAATTCACCAACTCACTTATATCCTAACACACCCATAAAATTTCCATCAAATAACTGGACAATGTGTAATCGCCATAGACAGGGAGTGATGAGGCCACCCCAACAGCACATCCATTAAATGTTCTCCCAAAATAGATTACAACTATAAACAGTAATAATATTAACTAGTCTAGTAACATATATATGTACACACCTTGCATTTATTATGTAATATTCATGCATTTCTTTCATAATTGCAAAACCTTTCATATGTTCTGGCCAAAATAAAACCTTGGTTCAGAACAAATAAATGTAAAGAAAATTACTATCCAATTTTTACACACTTGAGTTAGTTCAGTGTATTATAACATTTATTAATATTATTAGAATTAGTAAATATCTGTGTGTGTGTGTGTAAACTACCACAACACATTACATATCATTACCCTAGACATTTAACGTAGCCACATTCATTAGTAAAGAAAAGATAGGTGTGAGGTCGTAGTGGTAGCACGAAGGGCCTTCTGACAATTCACAGGTACATTTTATCTCAGGAGCCTTCACAGCTGACCTCATGCATCACACTTAGTAATATCACCATCATACAATACCATCAAATCCACTACACACATAGAGGCTGATTTCTCAACTGCACAAACATTTAATGATATAATGTAATTCTATTACATAATACCATAGTTCTGAGAGTTCTATATGTTCCTTAAATCAGAGTCATTGATCCATCATCATTTCGCATTTATCCATTGATGATTTAAACATAATAGCAAATGCCATAAAACAAAACAGAATAACAAACACACAAATATGCAAAATACACAAGTAAATTTTAAACTGTGCATACAATTTCAATATACAAAAGTGCAGAAAATAACAAGGAGATTCATTTAAAAAGGAAAGAAAGAAAGAAAACCCGAACATTCTCCCTCTCACTTTTAGGTGTGAATTACTCACGAGACCTTCGTGGGTAAATAACATCACAGCATAAGAAGGTTTTGACTCCTGGCCAAGTCCTTTATTTCATCTGTTGCTTTTCTAAAAGGATTTTTTTTTAAAGAAAAAGTATCCCTTTTAACCCATAATGGGTTATAATTGGGATATATAGTGTAGTTAATTCAAGATAATAATTTTGGTTTCCAATATCTAAATATGGGATCATCTCCTCACTCCACTCGGTCCAAAAAGAGTAAGTCAAAGCTAAAATTGTATCAATGTATGTGTGTGTGCCCTCTCCTTTCCAAAAAATAAATAAATAAATTTCTCTCACAATTGCCATGTTGTTAACAAGGGGGGAGGGTGAGAAAGCCTGGGGTGTCAAGGATGATACCTAATCTACTAGTCATTTGCTATCATTAACAAGCATTACGAGATCCCCGTCAGACTCCCACTTTCCCGTAACACTATCACTGATACTTATATATTTGATTTTGTTCTTGCTTTATACTGTTTTACTACATTGTGCTTTTATCTAGGTCTGTCTACATGTTCCTACAGTTATGGATAAACAGCATGCCTGTAAATAATCTAATATTGTTTTTCTCTGTTGTTTATACTCCATACACTTCAGTAGGAAATGTCATACATTATTTTCTGCTAGACATTATGCAAAAGTAAGGTTCTTCTATTCTAAAATAGCCTATTCCCAGCTGCAGTCTAAGAAGTTCCTTATTACTAGGAATTTTTAATTCTCTAAAAGGACTATTTATTTTAATGATTTATAGTTCTTAGATAAATCTTGAGCATCACTTGATAAACACATCCCTGAAGGCCATTTTAGCTAGATGTATATATCTGGAACTATCTAGAAACTGAGTATTCTAGTGAGTACCAAGTATATATATGTTCAGTTTTTCTCCCCCAAACCAGCAAAGGTATTCAGCAGGGCTTAAGACATTAGTATTTTTAAAGGTGAGACTTTAAATGAATTTTGACATATTTAATTGTAGATATGAAATAAAATATAGTTTTTTTAACATATGAAATTAAACATATATTTACATTGTTTAAAAACCCAATATGATTATCCTTTCGATTATAAATTTGTCATCTATGATATACACATGTTATGGAGGTCGCTTTAAGTATATCTAGTCTGTTGATAGCATTACAAACCAGTTCTTGTCCTCTACTTCTCTAACCTTGAATCCCCAGGGTAAGAGAAGTTTAAGGAGACCAAGGAATACTCGGAGAAGAGAACTGGAGACAGGAATGAAGGACATATAAAGACATAGCTGAAGGCATGGGACAGGAAGACTTGGCCCAAGCTTGTTGAAGGCTGATACTCCTTGGGAAGCCGAAGGGTGATGATGGTATCTGCAGTGATCTTAAATATTTTTTTTCCCCCAGCAAGATATTCAGAACAGAATCAAATCTGACATTTCAGAATCAAATCTGGCTTTTAAATGTAATTAGCTTGCCCTGAATCCAGATTCCTTACTTACTTACTTAGTCGTTCCTTTTCTACCGTGAGGTGTAGAGGTTTGTAAGAGATACTATTCTATCGGCTGTCTTCCTCCTGCCTTGGTTCCATTCTAGTCCTCGGTCCTTCAAAGACTATCTAATGTTGTCCTCCCAGCAGACTTTGGGTCATCCTGAATCCAGATTCCACAAACCTTAATTAGGTTGTTTGCCTTAAAAACATTTTTACGTTATGTTTGAAATTTTTCTTCTGCAGGTATCATGCCACCTGGTGTAGGTGATCATTTTGCTCAACAACTTCCTGCTCAAGTACTGTTTATCAATTCTGCTCTTGAATTCTTTCCATGCCATGATGCTAAACTGTCTAGAATCTTCTCCTCTTGCTGCCCTATATCATCTTTTCGTTCAGTATATTCTTCGTTTGCAGCCCTATATCACATTTTCCTTTACTATATTCTCCTTTTGCAGTCCTATATCTTCTTTTCCTTCAGTATATTCTCCTTTTGCAATCCTATATCATCTTTTCCTTCAGTATATTCTCCTTTTGCAGTCCTATATCATCTTTTTCTTCAGTATATTCTCCATTTGCGGTCCTATTTCACCTTTTCCTTCATTATATTCTCCTTTTACAGTCCTATATCATCTTTTCCTTTAGTATATTCTTCTTTTGCAATCCTAAATCATTTTTTCCTTCAGTATATTCTCATTTTGCAGTCCTATATCATCTTTTACTTCATTATATTCTCCTTTTGCAGTCCTATATCATCCTTTCCTTCAGTATATTCTCCATTTGCAGTCCTATATTATCTTTTCCTTCAGTATATTCTCCTTTTACAGCCCTATATCACCTTTACTATATTCTCCTTTTGCAGTCCTATATCATCTTTGCCTTTAGTATATTCTCCATTTGCAATCCTATATCATCTTTTCCTTCAGCATATTCTCCTTTTGCAGTCCTATATCATCTTTTCCTTCAGTATATTCTCCTTTTGCAAATCTTATATCATCTTTTCCTTCAGGATATTCTCCTTTTGCAGTCCTATATCACCTTTTCCTTCAGTATATTCTCCATTTGCAGTCCTATATCACCTTTTCCTTTAGTCTTTCCTGCTGACACAATAAGTTCCAGCTTCCTTCTTCTTATAATAAGCTTCCTTTGCGCACTGGTCCCATTCTGGACATCCTTATTACTTTTTTAAAAGTATATGGTATTCCCAACACTCTTCTGTAATAAAATATCTCTGTGGCCTCCAGAGATTTTCCTGCTTTTCTACTAACTGTCCATAACCCACTTCCGCACATCATGATTGACACTATAGAGCACCAAGAGTTCTTTAATTTTAATTTGTATTTATTCATTTATTTTATTACTTACTTTACTTACTTAGTCATCCCTCTTCTACTATGGAGTGTAGAGGTTTGAAGGAGGGAGCGCCATACTACCCTTTCGGCTGTCTTCCTTCTGGCCTGGTTCCAATCTAGTCCTCGGTCCTTCAGAGATTGCCTAATGTTGTCCTCCCAGGGGACCTTTTTTTTTTATTATTACTAAAAATTAAAATTAAAAAAAATAAAATGTGAGCTCCCCTGTACCATACTGACAAATAGTAACCACTAAAGCAGAAAAGACAATCACCTGAGCAGCCTGTGAAGGACACTGTTGAAGTCTGTCCCCAAAAGAAGAAGCCATCTTCCTTTAATCTGTCAATAATTTCCGTAAGGGAGGTCTGGTTGCCATTTATCCACACAATATTTATCTTCACACAACCGCCTCTGTTAGCAAAATAAATTAGATAAGACACTGTTACAACTACATTTTGACAGCATAATTCAGTAAATATGTACACAATCTGTTGTTGTTGTTGGGGCTGCTGAGCTTCTTGCTCTTCTGCAGCCAATACCAAATTGAAGACTCCTTGGTTATTATATACTACACTGTAGATCTAGGCTTTTCCTGTGGCTTTTCAAAACGTGTTGAGTTGAAGTCATGAGCTCCAGTTTCTCCAGCCAGGCTTGAATTTAAAGGATAATCACATCTGATCCCAAGCTTGGAGGAAGAAGCGCATGGCATACTGTGCATTTCCCGCCATCCAAGAGGGCTCTCCAAATATTCTTCTTCTTCTTAGATCCTTAACCACCGACCGTCAAAGCAGTCAATGGCCATCACGCCTAGTGGCGTCTTGTAGAGCAACAAAAATTGATTCCACTTTGCTCGATCGGTGGCCATCCTTCGTACAGTGCCCCAACTCTGGTTCATTCTTTGTATCTCAGCCTCCACAGTCCTCCGCCAGGTTGTTTTTGGTCGGCCTCTCTTTCGTTTTCCTTCAGGGGTCCAAAGCATAGCTGTTCTTGTGATGGCATCAGGGTCTCTTCTGAGGACATGGCCAACCCAGCTCCAGCGTCTGCCAGCTATGATAGTGCAAATATGCAGAGATAAAATAATGTTGTCCGGTTCTGGGCTCTCCCAAGGAATTATGTACACAATTTAACATTTGTGATAGGAAACTTAATACAGAGCATTTTAAAAAGGCAGATTATAATCTGATTATCAGAAGCGCCCTTTGTCAGACAAGTAGTAGTTGTAGCCCCTTCAGTCATGACTGACTATGGGAATACACCCCTGAGGTGATAGCCCTCTGTTACTTTTTTTTCTGGTTTTCTTTTTGGTGTGTTCTTTTCTCTTCGTTTTGTTCTTTTTGCCCAATCTGAGGTGGCACCTTATAGAGAGCATTGCCACTTGGTGTAATCAGCAGCTTCATCCTCCCAGGTTGCTGGATTTATGTCCAGTGCTTTCATGTCTCTCTTGCTCACATCTTTGAACCTCAGCTGCAGTCACCCAACTGTTCTTTTACCATCCGCCAGTTGTCAGTAAAAGATGTCGTTAGGGATGCAACCTTTTTCCATGCGGCAGACATGGCCAAGTCAGACAAGTGTTTCTGCCCGTATACTACTTTGATACTGGAAGGGGGTGAGGGTTGGGGGTTAGTGGACCTTGCTTGGATCATGACTCCCAAGTGCTGTCCTCCTAATGACTTTTTTCTTCTTTGTCGGCTCTGAAAATTGATCGCGCTCCACTTTTGTTGCAATTTCCAAAATGGCCATTTACTCCTAGACTATATCCACTCTGCCAAGTTGAGGTGGTTGTGAAAGTAACCATTTTGTTACTGTTCTGAATTCCATAAACCATTACAGTTGTTCCACAGTCAGCAAGATTCCATTTCTGCAGTTTTGCCATATATTTTAATTGCTTTCGTTCTTGACTGTCCTTTGAAAATATCACGTAATGAGGCAGCGGCTAGACCTCTTGCACCTACTTCTATAACAATAAATTTTGATGTCAACGTATCATGTCTCAGTTTCACGAGCAACTCACTATATTGAGCCATTATGAAAGCATGTTTTTAAATGCTCTATGTATTATTGTAACATGATTGCCACACCACATGTGACCAACAACACTCAGATGGTATGTCCAACTGGAACACATTTTTTCAACATCTACCTGGTCTGTCTCGCTTGTATCCATGAATAATTAAGGAAACTTTAGGCCTGTGAGTAGTCAATAAATAAATTAACTGTCGCAGTGAGTACTTAGTGCTATTAGGATGGTCCCCAGTTCAATTTCTCGGTGAGACTATCACTTATATTTCTTTTCTGTTGCCTGATGTCCTCCTCCTTTCTGTCTTACAAGTGCCTGCCATTTACCATTATTCTTTTATTTATTTGTATCCATGAACACATTTCCCTTGTTGCTCGTCAACGATTTACAGACTGACAGAAAAACAAAATGTAGTGCTATCTATTGGAGTTTCATAGCCAAATGTTTTTGTTAAAAGCAGCCAGTGGCCATCTCGCTTAGTGGTGTCTTGTAGAGCAGCAACAAACTGCCCCCATTTTGCTCTGTCAGTGGCCTTCCTTCGTGCTGTGCCCCAACTCTGGTTCATGCTTTGCATCTCAGCCTCCAGTGTTCTCTGCCAGGTTGTCTTTTGTCTGCTTCTCTTTCGCCATCCATCTGTGGTCCATAGCATAGCAGTTCTGGTGATGTGGGAGTTTGTAGGTAAAAGGAGGAGGTAAAGGATCCCGTTACACACCCATTGAGGCATATTTTCTTGACTATCGGCTCACTACGGGTGATGTGGTCAGCATCACGTTGGCCGCCTTAACCTTCCCAGAGTTACTCTGGTACCCAATTGGGGCTGGGTCGACCCAGGAGCCATTTGCGGCCTAAAAAAATTCCACCTCATCTGGGGATCGAACCACAGACCACTGAGCTAGGGGGAGTTTGTTTAACCTATTTAAATAGCTGTTCTTTGTAAAAAAAATTGACTGAAAGGTGATTTTTTAATATTGGGGAACATGTGTTAAACGCTATGACGAGATTGATTTGAAATAAAGTTTCTCATCTTGGCCCAAAGATGTGTTGTTTTGCTTATATGAAATCTACATTCTTTTTTGTAATCCTTTTCTATCTGATTTCTCATATTTATCATTCGATTCCACCTTTTATTCAACCTTTTTTATATATTGTACAGTGTAAGACTTTAACAAATGATGCTATGATGGAATACGGGCATGGAATTATGCAATGAAGTGAATACATTTAAGGGGTGATTCGACTTATGGCTGCTTCGACTTACTACGGAGTCATCAGAATGGAACCCCGTCGTAAACCAAGAACTACCTGTACTCTACAGTGACTTCTCTGGTGTTTCTTGCATTCTTTCTTTTTCTATTTTTTCTAACAATCTTTGAAGTGTCTTCCAAAGTCGGCATTGTCGTTTTTGTTATCGTCGCCATCATCATCACCACCTTTCGGCTCCCTGTCGATCACAGGCCTTCAACAAATACTCTCCGAGCCACCCTGTCTTATGCCATTTGTTCAAGGTCTTCCAATGTCTTCCTCATCCTTTTCATGTCTGTCACCAGTTCCCTTCTCCCTGTGTTCTTTGGTCTCCCACCATTTATCTTTCGCTAGGGATTTCAAAACAAGGACTGCTGTGTAATGCTATCAACTAGTTTTCTTTCAGTGTGTTTTATCCAACACCAGTGTCTTCTCAGATCTTGTACCACTGTTATTGTCTGGTTCTTTCCACCAGTTTGACACCTTCTCGGATAAGGGCGAAAAAATAGGAGATCCCGTGTGCAAGACACGCACGTTAAAAATCCCATGGTAGTTGGAAATCGTAAAGAATTGGCCTATCAGGCTGCTGCTGCCCTGGCAAAATTGAAAAATTAGAAACCTACTCACCACAAAAATATTTATAGAATGTGTGATTCCTATATACACACATTTGGATTCTCGCCAGTGCTATGGATTTCGTGCACTGTGCTGAGATCCTTCTTGAGTGATCTAAGGGAGGAGATTGGAGCACTGATGGAGTAGTGTTGCAAGTGGAATTTATGGAAGGGGAAGTAATCTTTAGAATGGTGTTTTGAACATATTAAATTTCGAGTTGCAACGCTTGATTAAGCGGATACTTGTCTGACTTTAGGATAGAATTATCTTTTCCTATTTTTCGGGTGACAGAGTACAGATAAGCGTGTGAACGCTGTTTAATGTATTTATTCTGTACTGTTTTGAGTTATGTGAATAGCTCGCTAGTCTGCATGTGTTATCGAGAACGGTGTTCAAGACAACCGAATCTCGTGACGGGTTTTTTGGTGGGACTAGTGTGTGATTTGGAGAGTTGTGTTTTTGGGCGTGGACCGTGTAGGTCGAGTCCCAGTGTTTTTTGGATAATGTATGCCTACGTAGGATTTGAGAAAATGTCGACTTATATATTTCGCTGTGTGTACAGCCTATTTGATAAACTGCAGTGAAGACTGTTTAGGCCATATGAAGATTATTATAGCTGCCGTGTGTTGCAGGCTTTATTGAGTAATGCAGTACTGTTTAGGCCATATGAAGATTATTATAGCTGCCGTGTGTTGCAGGCTTTATGGAGTAATGAAGTACTGTTTAGGCCATATGAAGATTATTATAGCTGCCGTGTGGTGCAGGCTTTATTGAGTATTGAAGATTTGTTTAGGCCATATGAAGATTATTATAGCTGCCGTGTGATGCAGGCTTTAGTGAGTATTGAAGATTTGTTTAGGCCATATGAAGATTATTATAGCTGCCGTGTGATGCAGGCTTTAGTGAGTATTGGAGTACTGTTTAGGCCATATGAAGATTATTAGAGCTGCCGTGTGATGCAGGCTTTATTGAGTATTGAAGTACTGTTTAGGCCATATGAACATTATTATAGCTGCCGTGTGGTGCAGGCTTTATTGAGTATTGAAGTACTGTTTAGGCCAGGATGTGGACAGGCAGTATTATATTATATTGACTAGTGTTTGTGCTAGCGAATGCGAGTACATTAATAACCGTAATAACATTTCAGACTGAAACCATCAGAGATACATTTATGGTGGTTTTCAGTTAACAGGATCTGACATCTACGACTATTCGCGTCGATAGCCTAAGTGGCGTAGTTTTCGTATCATTGGATATGATTTAAGATGTGCCTGGGTGGCGTATACGATTAAGAAATTGTTACCTCTACAGTGATATGTACTTGAAGCAAGAGGATAATGTGAATCAAATTTTGTCCACCAGACCATAACATATCTAGAGGATCAGTCACTACAAGTTGAAAATAATACATATGACTTGCACGTGACAAGAGTGTAGAACACTTGACTTTGTTATAATTGACCTTATGTAGGCGTGGCTTGAATCTCCTGTACTTCAGAACTGTGACCTAGTTATTATCTGCCTGGGTGGCGCATTTGAGAAACAACGCACGCTTTATTTGGTAGTATGCAACTTTACACCAGTAGCAATTGACGTCCTATTTCGTGCCTATAGACTACAACAACGTCTGCAGTGGTCAAGGAAGTTCAATTAGACTTGGACAGTATTTGTACCAGCATTTGTACGGGTTGTCACAGATTTCTGCAATATTCGAGTTACCTGTGCCAGTTATCACCATCACAAGTTCAAGATGTTATGATACACGGAGTTGCCGTGTACATTTCAGACTACAGAAGAGTCAAGAGGGGCAGTGTGTGCTGTATTATGGTTCCTGTCAACGTGTGCATTGTTAAGCACATATCATATTGACGAAATTACCTGAAGACAAGCGAATCAAGTTCCAGTGCTTTCCCGCAGTGGAGGTTTTAGCAGTCTATGTGATATCCAGTATCGTGGCGGAAAAGAAGCGGGATCATTGACAAGATAAGTGATTGTGTCTTGTGTAAATTGTGTCACTTCATATATGTCGCTAGGCCTCCCTAATTGCTCATTTTGTTATTATTGTTGTTTATGTCTAATTTGACATATGATTAAGATTTGATGCATAGGTGTTAATGGCTGTTGACATATGTCGATTTTCCTGATAATGATGTGACTTGATAAAGGTGCTATAAAAAGGAATTGGTGATACAGAATTGATGAATAAGCTCATTTCTTGACAAATAGTTAACTTTGTGAGCTGGAAGGGTAATTGTCAAACCTTTTGCGACAGTAATTTGTCATAACTATAAGTTATTACTATATATAGTTGATTAAGTAAGTGAATCACCATGGATCGTGATATGTGCCCTACAGATATAAGGCCTATGTTGGAGTCTGCATTGGTGGTAGGTAGAGATGGTAAGGGATTGAGAGGTGCACGACTTGGAGAATGGATAATGGATGATTTTTTGATTAATGTGTCAACATCCCTGGAGTTATTTGCTGAACACAAACTTAAAGTTATGTTTCGCAATTTGGTAATGGCCAAGGATTTGGTGAATTTGCTACGGCACCTTCGTGTGTTTTTGCAACAGAATATTGAGCTTGAACACGGACATATAGTGCAAAGCATGTTCAAAATAATCCATAACCATACTTCTGATGAGCAGGAAAGGGAATTGAGAATTGAGAAACAAGCAAAAGTAAACAAACAAAGTGCTCTACAGCAAAGAGAGAATTTCCTAGAAGGTGTTGCTAAAGAGAACGAACTACAGGCAACTGTGTATAGGCTTAAAAGTGAGATACTTGAATCAAACTCAGAACTTTCTAGTGCACAAGCTACATTAAATTCAACTTTAAGCAAAGTCCAAGACTTGGAAACTCAGATAGGTAATCTCATGCGGGAACTTCAAGAACAGAAAGAGATGTATGAGAAATTGAAGGTTGAGAGAAATGTCTGTGAGAAGACTTACATAGAAATGCTTCATGAGGTGATGAATGATAATGCGATGCTCAGTGATCAAATTGGGGAGATGAATATTGTACCCCCCAAGAAGAGTAATGAGATTATGAAAAACAATGATGATGTCCAGACTGAAACACTTCAGATAGAGTTGACTCAGTTGAGGGCAAATAAAGAACAGTACGAGAAAGAGACTTTAGTGGAGTTGACGGCTGAGAAAGAGAAGGTCGCTAAAATTGAAAATTTGCTAGCAGAAGAAAGCGACAAAGTTTTGGCTGTTAAGGAGTTAAATAAAAGGTTAAGTGAAACGATTTCACTTAAAGATAATGAAATTGCGGAAGCAAGGGAAAGAATATTTGGCTTACTAGATATGGTTTTGAAAAACAAAAGGTGCTCTTCTGTCAATGTTCACAATGATAGACAGAAAGTTGCGAAAAGTCAACCCCATACACTTTTTGCTCAGAGAGATTTCATTCATGGTAAAGATAGATCTTATCGTGGTAAATACAACTTTAAAAGTTCTAATATTACTGGTAGTTCCAGTAATAATTCTTGGCGTCAGACCAACAAAGATTCTTGTGTAACAGCCAGTTCTGTTGGTCAGGAAAAGATAGGTGATAAATTTCAGGTCAAGATTCATAAGAACAAATATTTCTCTACTACTGGAAATACTCAGAAATTAATAGCGGGTGTTGAGACTATTACTACTTGTTCCAAAGATGAAACCCATATGCGGAACAATAGAGATACTATTGTTTCTGGCAGTTGTCAAACTCAGCACAGTCAGTTTGAAACTATTGGTAAATATATTCCCATAAGGGAAAAGAAAAACAGTTCTAGAAAGAGAGATAACCCCAAGAGTAAACAGTACCAAGGGAGATCAGAAAATAATAATTTTCCCTCTCGTAGATACTGTAGACAATTTAACAAATCTCAAAGTTTTGATTGTAAGAATGTTGGAAAGTATGATAGAGATAATAGCTTTTCAAATGTTGCTTTATATCACCAGAGTAATGTTCCTAAACAAAAGACTAAAGTCATTTTTTGTAAACAAGACAACGGTAATAATAAGTATTGTGATCGTAGAACAAATAATAAGCGCAATTGTGCTAATTTTGTTCAACATGAGCCCAGAGTCATTTATAATCAAAGTAAACAGAGTAAAAATAACAGTGGATGCTTGAATACTATTGATTGCTCTACTTGTTGTTGTGAATGTGAGACTTTGTTTCAGCGTAAGACAGCGGCGACATTCAAGGTCGGTCATGTTGTCCCCAAGAATTCTATGATATCTACATGTGATAGAGAGAGCTAGTGACATCGTGAAGAGACCGGGTTTTTACACAAGCCGGTGTTGGGTAATTGTAAATGTGATTTCTACGTTTTTTTTTTTTTTTATTAAATTTCACTATTGAGTAAAATGGAAATTTTCATTTGTATTTGTTGACAGAAGCTACGTTGCGATAAGGGTCAAGGCTTCTGTGACATATTGACGGTCAGAAATGTGAGTCAACTTTCCGCTCGAGTAGTCAACCGAAACCTGTCAGCGTCTAAATAGCAACTGATGGTTACTTTCTGAAGGTCAAGCATGTTTACAAGAGAGTGGGAGACTTCGCGTCTGATTTATTTTTTTTTTATGTGAAGATAGTAAATATTTTTGTATTCTATATTAGTACATGACATGTTGTTGTTTTGAAATAACATATAATTTTGTTGTAATGATTATTTCTATGCATCATTTGATTGCCATAATTTTTTATTGTTATTTATATGTCTGTATTTTGATGATGTATTAATACATTTTTATGCTATTTATATATTATTGTGTTGATAATGTGTAGTATGTAATTATTATCCTTTATACTACTCTGTTCAACTTAGAATTTTTGCAACTGTGTTGTTTAGGATAGTTTTGTACATGATGAGATTGCACAAACTCATTTATTGTGTTGATGTAGTGGTTACTTTTAGATAATCCTGAGTGTTCGTTATTCACTTAATTTATATTTTTCTCATGTTTTGATGTCATGATTAATTAATATATAGAACATACAGAGAAGATGTGTATTATCTGGTATGTTGTGAAATGTAATTTTGGAAAATAGCTTGCATGTATCATACATGATCTTGTATTTGGATTTGTTAACTTTTTGTGAAACTTCGATTTTTCCAGAACTTGATTTTCTTGCCAGTCAGACATGTAGATTATTTTCTTAGCAGATTATTTTTTTTAAAAAAAAAAAAAAAATTATTTTTTGTAGAAATTTTTATAGAACCTTTTTTATATTTCATAGTAACAACAAAGTGTAGATTTATTTATAATGTATATCTTATCGATTTGAGTAAGAGATAGAGTTATACCTAAATAGCATTGTACGGAGCTGAACGTAATTGTCAGCAGAAAGAACTTAAAGGATAAATTAAATTTACATGTGTTGATTTAAAGGTTCCTTCGAGATAGGATTTTTGTTTTATATTTCACTCATTTTGTTAAAATATTGATTTCATTATTAGGCTTTACTTAAAGTATTACTGAATTACTTAAAAATTAAATACTGTTTTTATGTAACTTATCGAGAAAAAAAAAATATGTTTGTACGGTACTGTTGAAAAAAAATGATTTTTTTTTTTTTTTTTTGGCATTGTAATTTTTTGTTGTGTGTGCCCAGCATTTGACTTCGTGATATCATTGATATGTAGTTTGATTAGTTCTTGTAAAAAGTTGTTTTTTATTATGATGTATTTTTTATTTTTAGCGCTTGATTGTGCGTTGGTCGTATTAGTTATAGTAATGCTATTACTTGTTTGTTCGATGCCTATAATTTATTTATGTTAGTTTTGTATAACTCTTATAACTTAGTTAAATTACTTATTAGCTTTTGTTTAGTTATAAATTATTTTTTGATGGTATTAGTATAGATATACTTTGATATTTTGTGTTGTGCCTTTCGATCATGTTTATATATTTTTTTTTTTGAATAGGTTATCTGATCAAAACAGTTATTAGTATATACTGTTATTGACTTTCTTTGCGTTCGTGCCTTTGCTTTCTATCTGTCTTTGGTAACTATTCTTCATTTCATTCCTTCTTTTCTGTTGTCTTTTCGGTATGGATTTCATATCTTGTTTATACTTTCGTACCTCATCTTCGTTTTACTTGATTCTATTTGTATACTTTGTCTTCTTTCAACACTTATACCTCTATTCTTTGTATTGTTGGAGTGGTTATATGACTTGATATAACATATCTACTTTTGACAGTTGTATTTATTTTACATGTAATTGTCCAACTTAGTTATGAGTATATGGTATTGTTGAGTTCTTACTTTCCTTTTTTACAGATCATTCTTCTTTTGATTGATCTTGTGTTTTCTCTTTCGATTGGTTGTTTTCGGTTTGGTTTGTACTAAATATACGTAACTTAATTTTGGAACTGATCATATTTGTATATTTAGCTAATTACTTTTTATACTTAGCTGGTTATGCTGTATGCTTTAATTGCTACTTTACACTTTAATGCTGATATTTCTTGTAAATATCTAATTTTGATTTAAAATAAGATATTTTTGTAGGCATATGTTAGAGCTTAATTGTCTTCTAAATTTTTCGTTTTTGGGAGTTAATTTTTTCAAAAAAAATGATAGAATCATTTTTTTTTTTTTTTCCGGAGCGGGTGGTAACTGTTGCAAGTGGAATTTATGGAAGGGGAAGTAATCTTTAGAATGGTGTTTTGAACATATTAAATTTCGAGTTGCAACGCTTGATTAAGCGGATACTTGTCTGACTTTAGGATAGAATTATCTTTTCCTATTTTTCGGGTGACAGAGTACAGATAAGCGTGTGAACGCTGTTTAATGTATTTATTCTGTACTGTTTTGAGTTATGTGAATAGCTCGCTAGTCTGCATGTGTTATCGAGAACGGTGTTCAAGACAACCGAATCTCGTGACGGGTTTTTTGGTGGGACTAGTGTGTGATTTGGAGAGTTGTGTTTTGGGCGTGGACCGTGTAGGTCGAGTCCCAGTGTTTTTGGATAATGTATGCCTACGTAGGATTTGAGAAAATGTCGACTTATATATTTCGCTGTGTGTACAGCCTATTTGATAAACTGCAGTGAAGACTGTTTAGGCCATATGAAGATTATTATAGCTGCCGTGTGTTGCAGGCTTTATTGAGTAATGCAGTACTGTTTAGGCCATATGAAGATTATTATAGCTGCCGTGTGTTGCAGGCTTTATGGAGTAATGAAGTACTGTTTAGGCCATATGAAGATTATTATAGCTGCCGTGTGGTGCAGGCTTTATTGAGTATTGAAGATTTGTTTAGGCCATATGAAGATTATTATAGCTGCCGTGTGGTGCAGGCTTTATTGAGTATTGAAGATTTGTTTAGGCCATATGAAGATTATTATAGCTGCCGTGTGATGCAGGCTTTAGTGAGTATTGGAGTACTGTTTAGGCCATATGAAGATTATTAGAGCTGCCGTGTGATGCAGGCTTTATTGAGTATTGAAGTACTGTTTAGGCCATATGAACATTATTATAGCTGCCGTGTGGTGCAGGCTTTATTGAGTATTGAAGTACTGTTTAGGCCAGGATGTGGACAGGCCGTATTATATATATTTAATGCAATGTGGAAATTATATGATTCGTGTTTTGCTGTCGAATGTGTGTCATTTATGTCATCGTGTCTGTGTTGCAACGTAATAAACAGTAGCGAACTGTTCCAGTCGTTTGCAACCCTTTTTGACTCCTGCATGTACTCTTACGTACGCACTGTGGTGTGCGAACATATCAACACACACCCAGGTCAACATTCCAGACACAGTGACAGGACAGCAGCACACATATATTAAATTAGCCTGTGTGGCGATGATATAGACCAAACCACTACACTCGCAACAGTGGGTGTAAACAGAGATTATATAACATTTAGACTTAGCGCCGTTATCAGCGGTGGTTTCA
This sequence comes from Oreohelix idahoensis, assembly GCA_024509875.1. Lineage (NCBI taxonomy): Eukaryota > Metazoa > Mollusca > Gastropoda > Stylommatophora > Oreohelicidae > Oreohelix > Oreohelix idahoensis. The sequence goes on along the minus strand of JAMPIV010009520.1, from coordinate 87,699 downwards.
AAGACATAATAACATTAACGTTTAATTACATTCAGTGAGAAACCAGCAAATCTAGTCGGTCAAAAAGCTTCCACCTTGCTCGATCAGCGGTCATCCTTTGTGCAGTGCCCCAGCTCTGGTTCATTCTTTGCATCTCGGCCTCCACAGTTCTCCGCCAAGTTGTTTTTGGTTGGCCTCTCTTTCGCTTTCCTTCACGGGTCCATAGCATAGCTGTTCTTGTGATGGCATCAGGGTCTCCTCTGAGGACGTTTGGCCAACCCAACTCCAGTGTCTGCCAGCTATGATAGTGTGCATGTCCTCTTGGTTGCTCCGAGTAAGCAGTTCTTGACTGAAGATGGTATTCGGCCAAAAGATTCTGAGAATTTTCCTTAGGCAGATTGTGTGGATAGAGGACAATTGCGATATTTCCTTCTCTATTACTTTCCAGCATTCCACATAATAGAGAAGCACAGAAAGTATACAGCTCTCATATAATTTTAATTTGGTGTTAGTGCTGTACTGAGATTACTTCTATATATTGTTTAGACTAGCAAACGCTGTTCTCGCTGTAATCATTCTGATGTTAATGTCTTTGCTAGTTCCGTTGTCTGGTGTTACTATGCATCCTAGGTATGTAAATGTGTCTGTCTGTTCCAGCTTCTTGTTCCTTATTATTATGGACTCAGGATTGCCCACACTGAGTGTCATTACCTCTGTCTTCTTTAGATTGATGTTCAGACCCACCTGCTGGCTATACTTATCCAGTCTGTTTTTTCTCTTGTTCAGTTCATTCAATAAGGGTGATGTATGTACGTATTTATTGTTGAAGAAATACTTTACTGGCTGGATAAATGAAGAATATTATTTATGGTGTTATTTGTTTTGCGCGAGCGCACGCACGCGCGCGCGCGCACACACACACACACACACGCACACACACACGCACACGTTTGTAGAATTTGTCAGACTTGGTAAAACTACAGACAAACAGCACACAGGCTTACCCATTTGAGATAGTGATGACCTCACTGTTGCCACCAATGGGGGTAAAGTATTCTTTAACCTGTGTATAAAATTCATGATAGTAGTAATAAATATCTCCTAGCAATACTAGAGAACAAGAAAAAGAAATTATAACAGCTGTAGGGCTTATGAAAGTATGTGCTCATTACCGCCATGACATCTGGATCTGACACATTGTATACACTGACATCCACGAACCTCTTCCTAACAAGACAGGCTCATGATGATGTTTAACCTCCTAATTTTCTTAGCGTCCTGTCCGTAACAAATTTCCACCAACTTGCAGGCTTTACATGATGCATTTTCAGGAAATTACCAAAAAGCCGTGCACTGTGGTGTGGATATTAAATTGTGCACCTATTGAAGTAACAAGCTTTTCTTCCCGTCTCTTCGTGGTGCGTTTTTTTCAGATGTTTAGACCATTGGTTCTCAACCTGTTTTTGATCAAGGCCTTCTTTCTGTGCCTAATTTTCCTCTGTGGCCCCCCCCGCCCCCCCCCCCCCCCCACCAAAAAAAAAAAGTCGCTGTTAGCTGGAGAAAGATTCTTTACCATCTAACTGTGGCCCTCTAGAAATATGGCATGGCCCCTCGGGGGGCCACAAGACCCACTATGAGAACCACTGGTTTAGACTAGCAAAGTATATTCTCAGATAAGCATAATTGCTCCTAATTTTATTTGCAGCTTCTATGCTTTCGTGCCACTCTTCGCATGTCATTGTGTTACTTCTGAACAAACGCTGAAATGAAGAGTGAAATGACAATAAAAGAAATAGTGCCTTCATCCGGACATGTATCAGAAAAAAACACAACATAATTATTTCTCCACCGGATTTTGGTAGGTTACTTGCTCGTAGATATACATATACATGTAAGTAGAGCCATCTACAAATCTTATAACACACATACGTACAGACCATTTGTTATAAATGTGCACATTCATCATCATCATCATGATCTTTCAGCTCCCTTAGAAGCATAGGCCATCAACAAATTCATGGACAAATCCTTCTGTCCTGTCTCATCCGCAACTATTTATGAAAGTCTGTAACATCGTGGTTGTTGTTTTGTTGTTCTCCATGTTTCAGAGCCATTAAATAGAATTGTCACGACATCTGAGTTAAAGATTCTGATTTTGTTGTTGTTGTTGTTGGACTTAATTTCTGTTGATTTCCATATACATAATGAAAGCTCCTCTTACCTTTTATATTTTCTTATTTTGATTTTTGGTTTTTCCACACTTGTACGCATTGCTGAGGATAGAGAGCAGTGGAGGACCCTGTCTGCTGATGCTTCCACCATGGCACCCCTCCGACCCATGACAGGTTACAGGTTGAGATGATGATGATGATTTTGATATCACTGTCTGTTTCTCCAGTCTTTTGTATATCCTTCAGCTCCCCAAGGAGCATAGCCTTTCAATAAACAATTGCCAAGTCTGTCTGTCATGTACCATAAGGACCAGCTTTTTCCACGTTTTCCTCACCATTTTCACTTCTGTCTCTAGTTCTCTTCTCCATGTGTTTTTTGTGTGTCTACATCTGCCTCTCTTTTTCTAGAGATTCCAGAACAAGGACTGGCTTGTAATGCTATCAACAGGTTTCCTCAATGTGTGTCCTATCCATCGCCTGCACCATCTTCTCATCTCTTGTTCCACTGGCACTTTTCTGGCTCTTATCATCAGTTCCACATTTGTGATTTTGTCATACCATTTCAATCCTTCTATTCTACGCAAGCATTCATTTTTGAATGTCTGACATTTTTTTTTTTTTTTGCTCTCCAGGTTTCAGAGCCATACCTAGGACTGACTTAACATTTGAGTTGAAGATTCGTGTTTTCGTGTTGGACTTGATTTCCCTTGATCTCACTATGTTTCTCAATGCAATGAAAGATCCTTTTGCTTATTGTATTCATATTTTGATATCATTGTCCCTCACACTTTATCTATATTGCTGCCAAAATTGTCTGTATGTTGTTGCCAAAATTGTCTGTATGTTGCTGCCAAAACTGTCTGTATGTCGCTGCCAAAATTATCCATATGATTCTATATCTTGTAGTGACATTTCTTCATGTGCAATCATTTGCTGTGACCATTCATCAAGTATTTTCCTTTTATTTTACATTTGGTTATGATTATGATACAGAACAACCATAATGTGTACATTAGCATTATTGCCTGTAAAAAAAGCCCAGGAGTCCTAGTTAAACAACAACAATGAGGTTGTGCATGAGGCTGGCAATCTCATTATCTAAAACTAATTGCCCCAGGAACCACCAGTACAAGATCGTGTTTCTGCTTGGTGCAGGCTTCTTGACAGGCGACAAGCTGCAGCAGTAACTCCATGCACCATAAGGAATGCAACGGAATATGGTGAAGATATTTCTTTCTTACCCTGGCAATCATGTCGGCATAGGCAGCTGTTGAGTTATCTTTAAGCGTTTCAGTGTAGGCAGTGTTTGTGAGAAACATGTCAAAAGAGACTGTTTCTGCATTCACAGAGGCACCTGAAAGATGATACAAGAAGGTTACAACAGATTAATTTATGCATGTAAGAAAGAGTTTAAAATGAGAAAGAGAGAGAGAGAGAGCACTATTTCTATCCCAGCCAAAAGCATGTACAAGTACCATATCATTACCAGTATTACCACCATCTTATCATTACCACCATCGTATCATTACCAGCATCGTATCATTACCAGCATCGTATCATTACCACCATCGTATCATTACCACCATCTTATCATTACCACCATCTTATCATTACCACCATCTTATCATTACCACCATCGTATCATTACCACCATATTATCATTACCACCATCTTATCATTGTCCTCTTGTAATTCCTAGGACTCTCTTAGGAAACAAAAAAAGAACAGTTCTACTGTTCTCTCCGCCATGTTGCATGAAATGAATCAAATTAAACCGTGTATGGAACTGGCAACCTCATCATGTTAAACAAATTGTTACAGAAACGACCATTTTAGAAAAACATGACTGTTTAGGTGTAGGCTTCCTGTAGGGGAAACAACTGCAGTAGTAATGTTAAGCTCCATAAAGAGTGAACAGAGAAATTGGGATTTTTTTTTTTGTCCGCCTCCATTACCAGTCCTAACATTTCTTCTTAAGTGTCCAATCCTCTTCAACGTTCACCAAGTAAAGTGGGCCACCTATTCACGGGACCCTGGTTAGCCTATGTAAATTACTCCTACATCGTAGTCCAACTTCGGGAAACGAGAAAAAAATATAAAGAAGTTGGGAGGGAAAGGTAGAGGATTGTAAGTGTGCGGTCTACATCATCATGATCTTCATCATCATCATGATCATCACCACCATCATCATATTCCTCATAATTATCATAATCATGATGATCTTCATCATCATCATCTTCACCGTCATCATCATCATCATAACGACCACCATCATCATATTCATCACCGTTATCATCATTATCATAATTATCATCATCATTTTCATCATCATTATCATCATCAGCATCATCAGGGAAGCCGAGGTAGCGCAGTGGTTAGTGCACTGGCTTCCTAGCTCGGTGGTCCATGGTTCGATCCCCAGTTGAAGTGGGATTTTTTAGACCGCAAACGGCTCTGGAGTCAACCCAGCCTCATGAATTGGGTACTAGAGCAACTCTGGAAAGGTTAAGGCGGCCGGCGTGATGCTGACAACATCACCCCTAGTGTGCCGATGGTCAAGAAAATATGAGCCTAACACCATATTCCCAACATGCCTCAATGGGCATGTCACGGGATCTTTTACCCTACCCCCTCCCCCCATCATCATCATCATTATTATTTTTATGTGTACCCCTCCCAGAGTATGGAGCCACCACCCCCAGCCTGTGCCAAGGAGTCACGTGATATTGCAGCAGTGGTTTATGTGGCAATTTGTTTTACATGATGAGGTTGCCAGCCTGAAGCCCAACCTCATGATAGGTCACCTTGTACGACATGCCTGAGGGGGCAGTGGTCCAATTCTTTGTTTGTCTCTTCAGAGACCACCCGGGGACTACACGGGGGCGCGGTCTATATTTGTTGTCTACAAATATTACTGTCCACGGGGTGAGGGGGGGGGGGGTGAGACATTATATGACTACTACTCCCTCAAGCATGTCGTAAAAGGTGACAATTACAAGGTTGTGCCTGTGGTTGGCTACCTCATCATGTACATCAGACTGCTACAGAAACCACAGCTGTAGTAGTATATAACTGCTTTTGGTGTCAGCTTCTTGCAAGGGGCCAGCTGTAATAATGGTTTCATGTTCCGTGTGGAGATATAAGGAAAATGATGATGTTGGTGATGATGATGGTGATGGTGGTGATGATGGTGGTGTTGGTGATGATTGTGATGTTGATGGTGGTGATGATGATGGTGATGTTGATGGTGGTGATGTTGATGGTGGTGGTGATGATGATGGTGTTGGTGATGATGATGGTGATGTTGATGGTGATGATGGTGGTGGTGATGATGATGGTGTTGGTGATGATGGTGATGTTGATGGTGGTGATGATTGTCGTGTGGTGAGTACTGGGGCAACTACAACAGTAGTTTTTGCCAGGAATAGTCTATGAGATATTAGATATAAGGTCTCTAGAAATTGGCTCGTTAAGAAAGAAAAAAGACCTATTCGAGATAGGGACAAGAAGACAGGAATGCGAATGCTTTCCACTAGACAGTGTTTTCTAATTAATTATGGAAAGAGTTCTGTTTCCCCACGACCTTAGCTTCTGCCCTTAGATCCCGTAAAGAAAAAGCCCCCAACCTCATCTGAGTAGAGAAAGGTTCCTATAGGTGAATATGTAACACCGACAGCACGAGTGATACATTAACAAACTAGATAATGATCAAACGATCGTTGGGTTTATTAATGAAATATCCACACATATATGGTTAGTAATGGTTAGAACGTGATGATGGTGAAAGACGATTCACACAAAACACACAGATGAGATAATAAAATTGCAGTTAATTAAGTAATAGTTCACCCGTGTGTTAGCGGGGCCCGAAAGGGGAGCAAAGAATAGTAACACTGTCCCCTGCCAAGCATGTCGTAGAAGGCGACTAAGGAGGGTTGGGCATGGGGCCGGTTACCCCATCCTGTAAAAAAAAAAAATTTAAACCACAAAAAACTTCAACAAATATGGACAAGTCAAATAAAGAAAATAAAACACAGCCATCCAAGACAGGGGAAGGTCCTCTCGCGGGGAGGCGTATGATGCAACACAGAGAAAGCCGAAAGGAGTCTGTGTTGCTGACTAACCTTCTTTCTTCTAGGAGAACTTCCAGATTTGGCACCTGGAATGTTCGGACATTGAACGAACAAGGGAAAGTGGCACAAGTAGCAGCAGAAATGAGGGAATACAAAATCGAGGTTCTGGGAATGTGTGAAACAAAGTGGAAGGGGGTAGACAGGAAGAAACTCATCACAGGTGAATTGGTGCTGTCCTCAGGACACGAAGACGAAAGTTCACACCACAGTGAAGGTGTAGCTCTTATGTTATCTAAAGAAGCACAGAAAGCACTCATTGAATGGGAAGCTGTGGGACCCAGAATAATAACAGCTATTTTCAAAACAGCTAAAAAGAAAATTCATGTCAATGTCATCCAATGTTATGCACCAACTAATGACAAAGAAGAGTCTGTGAAAGAAGCATTTTATACTAAACTACAGGAAATTATGGATAAAGTAAAAAGAAGAGACATCACAATTTTGATGGGTGACATGAATGCAAAGATAGGTACAGTCAATACTGGATTTGAAGAAGTCATGGGAAAACATGGGCTAGGAGTAATGAATGAAAATGGAGAACTATTCGCAAACTTCTGTGCTTCAAATCAACTGGCTATGGGAGGAAGCATGTTTCCACATAAGAGAATACACAAGGCAACATGGATATCACCAGACCATAGAACAGAAAATCAGATCGATCATATATGCATAAAGAAGAAGTTTAGATCATCATTGCAGGATGTAAAGGTATATAGAGGAGCAGATGTGGCATCAGATCACCATCTTCTGATAGCCAAAGTAAAAATGAAACTCAAGAGATATGCAACAATGCAAAATTATAGACAACAGTTTAATGTAGGACAGCTAAGAAATCAAGAAACAAGAGACAAATTTGCGGTCACAGTATCCAACAAATTCCAAGTGCTCCAACAGTTGGAAGATGTAGAGAATACAGAAGACTATTGGCAGCAGGTCAAAACGGTATGGAAGGAGACATGTGAAGAAATACTGGGGAAAAGGGAAAGACAACAAAAAGCATGGATAACAACAGAAACCATCAATAAGATAAAAGATAGAAAAAACAAGAAAGCAGAGTTAAACACAAGCAAAACCAGAAGTTCCAAAGCCAAGGCTCAAGAAGTGTACACAGAAGCAAACAAAGAAGTAAAAAGAAGTATCAAAAGAGACAAGAGGAAGTATATTGAGGAGTTGGCAAGAGAGGCAGAAGATGCTGCAGCCAAAGGAAATATGAGAGAACTGTATAGCAGCACAAAGAAGCTAACAGGGGAATACAAGCAAACAAGTTGCCTCATAAAAGATAAGAATGGGAAACTGCTCAGCAATATACAAGAGCAAATGAAGAGGTGGACAGAATATTTTGGGGACCTTCTCAATAGACCAGCTCCACAAAACCCGCCGGACATCCAGCCAGCAGAAGAAGAGCTACAAATTAACGGTGAAAGACCAACGAAGGAAGAAATAAAGAAAGCCATAAAGCTTCTAAGAGATGGAAAAGCGTCTGGACCTGATGGCATTCCAGCAGAGGCCATCAAAGCAGATATCGACACGGCTACAGAGATGTTATATAAATTACTTGGTAAAGTCTGGGAAAAAAGAAGAGATACCAGCAGAATGGAAGGAAGGATATCTGGTTAAGTTGCCTAAGAAGGGAAATCTACAAGAGTGCACAAATTATAGAGGAATAATGTTACTATCAGTGCCAGGAAAGGTATTGAACAGGATTATCCTTGAGAGATTAAAGGAGTCCATAGACAAGAAATTGAGAGATGAACAAGCAGGTTTTCGACAAAACAGATCATGTACAGACCAGATAGCCACTTTGAGAATAATAGTTGAACAAAGTCTGGAATGGAATTCACCACTATACATCGGATTTGTGGACTACGAAAAAGCATTTGACAGTGTGGACAGAGAATCACTTTGGAAATTGATGAGGCATTATGGAGTTCCCCTGAAAATCATTAATTTAATAAAGAAAACCTATGAAGACATGACGTGCAGAGTTCTTCATGAAGGACAGCTTACAGAACCATTTGGGATAAGAACAGGAGTGCGACAGGGATGCCTCTTGTCTCCATTTCTTTTTTTGCTGGCAATAGATTGGGTTATGAGATCATCGACAACACACAACAGAAATGGAATCCAGTGGACTCTGACTAAGCAGTTGGATGATCTGGATTTTGCTGATGATTTGGCTCTCCTGTCCCATAACCGTAATCAGATGCAGGACAAATTGAAAACACTCGATGAGAGGTCACAGCAATTGGGTCTGAAAATACACAGGGAAAAGACAAAAATAATGCGAATAAATGCAGGTAATGAAAACAGGGTTGAACTTGAAAAAACGCCAATACAAGATGTAGAATCATACACATATCTTGGCAGTAATATAGACAAAGTTGGAGGGACAGACAGCGATATCAAAATAAGAATACAAAAAGCAAGAGGAGCTTTCATTGCATTGGGAAATATATGGAGATCAAGAGAAATAGGATCCAACACGAAAATAAGAATCTTCAACTCAAATGTGAAGTCAGTCCTATTGTATGGCTCGGAGACACGGAGAACAACAAAGACAACAACCAAAAAGCTACAGACTTTCATAAATGGGTGCTTGCGTAGAATAGAGGGATTAAAATGGTATGACAAGGTTACCAATGTGGAACTGATGACAAGAACTGGACAAGTGCCAGTGGAACAAGAGATGAGAAGAAGACGATGGCGATGGATAGGACACACACTGAGGAAACCTGTTGATAGCATTACAAGGCAGTCCTTGTTCTGGAACCCCCAGGGTAAGAGAGGCAGAGGAAGACCAAGAAGTACATGGAGAAGAGAGTTGGAAACAGAGGTGAAAATGATGAGGAGAACATGGAAAGAACTTGAGATGATGGCACGTGACAGGAGGACTTGGCATGTGTTTGTTGAAGGCCTATGCTCCTTTGGGAGTGGAGGGTTATGAATGAATGCAGTAATAGTTAATTAAGAATGAACTGGTGTAAAGTGAAATGATGATGTGATATGATACGTGTTACCAAATTGGTGAGTACTCTACACAGTCCATGTGTCTTTAAATGCTTCTCCTAGATATGAGGATCCACATGTATGCATAAAACGTCCCAAGTTGTTATACGTTATGTCGAGTGGGGTATCTCTCAGCCGAGGACGTTCTGATGAATACTGTTGTCGTACGGAGAACGCTGACGAGATATCTATGTATATTCCTTCACTGTTTGAGTATATCTCTGTAGTGTTGATTAACAGTTAATAGCTGTCATATGAACAAAAGGTCTGTTGTCTAATCTCCCGAGAGTACTGGCCAGACTGGATATTTTCACGAAATGTTAGTGATATGTAGACTCATAACCTTGCATATGTAGTCGTGATTCATAAAATATATATATAGTCTGCTTCATAGAATGCGCTTAAGAGGGTGTTGCACTTGGTATAAATATGCGATTCCTCTTTTGAGCTCTTTTGCTTGACTTCAGATAATAATGATCTTTCGAGTGATTTGAATTTATGATGACTCTGTATTGAACTTGTGATAACGATGTATTGAACTTGTGAGCAAGCAGTATATGGTGACGAAAAATGCTGCGTCCACCTTCTGACTTGTGGGTGAGACAATATTCCTTTTTAATTGAGGAATGAAAGATGTCCTATGGCGAATTCTGATAGCCAAATGTCCGTTTTTGATAACTTATTTCTGGTTAGACGTCAGACACGTTGCTTGTAGACTCAGACTTCTGATGCACTTTAATAAGTATAAGATCTACTAACCTTCTTTTCCCTTCGCAAAATCCTTTAAGAACACAATTCATCACAGAACTGAATTATATCCACTCTGAATAAACACGTGTATTAGGCTAGGCGTTTTTGGGATTAATCTCTTCCTCACAATGTAAAAAACTGGACTCCTCCCTCTTGCAAGCTACGCAGTAGATAATGTCGGGCATGGGGACTCAATCAAAGGACTTTTATTTCCCCCGATGAAAGAACAAATGTGGTTCTCTAGATACCGGTCGCGAGTAATCACAACGATGAAATAGCAAATGTGGGTCGCAAATATGGGATGAAAGAGCAAATGTCGGAGAAAATACAATATGAAAAATGTAGGAAAAGATGGAGCAAAAAGGCCTTTGCGCTCGTTTATCACAATAGCCCCTCCTCAAGTGTGATGTCAATCGTACTCAGGAGAGCTTAGCCTTCTTGCTCGGGATTCCTTAATCCTTTTCCTCATCTTCGTTTTTCTCTCCGGTTTCCACCCTTTCCTCTACTTGTCTGTGCTCTCCGTCCTGCCTCATAGGATGACGGCTTAAAAAATCCGCTCCTACGTTATGTTTTCCTTGGATATAGTCCACTTGGAACGTGTAAGGTTGTAGAACAAGCGACCACCTCATCAGTCTAGCATTCAAATTCTTTGAATTGGCGAGGAAGGTCAGAGGTTGGTGATCACTCTGGATTGTAAATTTCCTTCCGTACAGGTATGCTTGAAATTTTTGTATTCCCCAGACGAGGGACAAACATTCCTTTTCGATTGTGGAATAGTTTTGTTCTGCTCGGTTTAACTTCCGACTCGCATATGCGACCGGAAATAGATTTGGTGGGCTTCTGTCATCTGGCTGTAGTAATGTAGCCCCGATTCCAATGTTACTGGCATCTGTGCGCAAGATGAATTTTCTAGTTAAATCCGGAAGCCGTAAAATAGGTTTTGTGGTGAGTTTCTCTTTTAAGAGTGCAAATGCATGTTCACATTCTGCAGACCATGTCACTTTATCTGGGTTTCCTTTCTTGGTTAGCGATGTAAGCGGCGCACAGAGGCTATTAAAATCCTTTATATATCTCTGGTAGAATCCACAGAGAGATACAAATGACCGGACATCCCTTTTTGTGGACGGTCTCGGTGCATTTCTCAGCTTCTCAACGTTTTGAGTCTCGGGGAACATGGTCCCATGGGATATAGTATGTCCTAGGAACTCTAGCTGTTCACACCCAATTTGACATTTGGTTGGGCGGGCGGTTAGTCCCGCTTCTCTGAGTCTGTTAAACAGCAAGGATAGCGCTGATATATGTTCTTCAAACGATTCAGTAGCTACTAGGATATCATCCATAAAATTGCTGATGGCGGGATGATTCAAAGGATCCAATAACTTTCGCATCATCCTTGTGAAGACACTAGGAGCATTGTTCAATCCAAATGGCATCACATTAAACTCGAAGTGTCCATCTGGAGTACTGAAGGCTAACAGGTTCCTCACCTCAGCTTTTACCGATATTTGATAGTACCCTTTACTGAGGTCGATCTTTGAAAAATAGCGAGCCCTGCTCAGCTTAGTAAATAGCTGGTTCTGGTCCGGTAACGGTTCTGGCTGGAACTGTGTTAACGCATTCAGCTGTCGGTAGTCGATGCACAGGCGGTGTTCTCCACTGGGTTTGCGTAACAGCACCACTCCCGCACTGTAAGGGGACTCCGACTTCGAAATTATGCCTTCCTTAAGTAAGTAATCAATTTCTTGCTTTAATGCCGTCGCCTTGGCATACGGAATCGGATAGGTTCTCATTCGGACGGGCGTAGGATCCGTGACTTCCATGTCAAACTCCATCAGGTTTGTCCGGCCCGGTTTGTCTGTCAGAGAGTCGGCGTGGTTTTCCATCAATCTCCTTACTTTTTCTTGCTGGGCTTCCGTTAAGGTGGAGCTTATTTTCACATCTAAATGTGATTCCTCCTGTATCACCGGGTACTCTACGGATGATAATGGCTCTTCTTCCATTTGCATAGCAATGGCCATAGTCATGAGGTGCGCTGGTTCGGCAGGGGCTCGCTCGTAAAACTTCTTAAGCAGATTTAAGTGATAAATTTTCTGCTTTCCGTTCACGGCGATTTTATAGTTGGTGCGAGAAATCTTTTCCACCACTTTGTAGGGTCCCCTCCAGCAAATCTGCAATTTATTACTGCTACTTGGCAGAAGAAGTAGCACCTTCTCTCCTACTGCTAGTACCCGGTCCTTCGCATTGCGATTGTAATATTTGGCATGTTTCCGCCTAGCCTCCCGTACTTTCGCTGTGGCTAATTCCCAGCCAGTCTTCAGGCGTTGTTTCAAGTCTGTGACGTACTGGAAGGCTGATGTGACAGTGTCGTCTGCCTTGGCATCTGTCCATGTTCTTAGTAATGCTTCTAATGGACCTTTAATAGGTCTTCCGAAGAGTAATGTGGCCGGAGGAACTCCAGTTGACGCATGCGGTACTTCCCTATAAGCAAATAATGCGGCAGGAAGATACTGATCCCAAGTTTCTGGCTTCTCCTGTGCCAACTTCTGAAGAATAGAGGTGAGCGTCCCGTTAAACCGCTCTACTTGCCCGTTACTTTGGGGGTGATAGGGCGAAGTATGGATATGCCTAGTCTTGAATATTCTAAGCACCTCCTCTGTCAACTTGCCTCTAAATTGTGACCCCTTGTCTGTGAGAATTTCATGCGGGAAGCCCAATCTAGTAAAGATATTCAGTAAAGCGTCAGCTACATGCACTGAGTCGCATGCTGGCATGGCTATGGCTTCGCTCAACATGGAACAGGTGTCCACTAAGGTAAGGATATGGGAGTTCCTCTTCTTAGTTCTCAGCAGAGGTTTAATTATATCCACGGCCACTCTTTCAAATGGGGTGCCCAAGATTGGCATCTCCCCAAGGGTCGCGGGTGCCGTCCAGTGTTTTGGTGCAACTTTCTGGCACTGAGGACAAGACTTGACGAAACGTTCAATGTCGCCGGTGATCCCTGGCCAATAATAGTGGCAGGCGATCCTTTGAGTCGTGGCGCTCATTCCCATGTGTCCACTAAATGGGATAGAGTGGCCCATCTCAAGCACCTGGTTCCTATAGGCTGCAGGAACTACTAATTGGTTGTGTTCCTGTCCTTCATTTCCAGCTCGGCGATACATCAATCAATTTTTCATAAAGAAGTCTCCCTTGGTAGGTGGGTTGTGTGTCCTAGGTAATTTTTTTAAACAGGGCGCCAGTGAGGAATCTTCCCTTTGAGCCCTCTTCAATTCCTCGGGGAGGATATTGGTAGGAGGTTCCTGCTCTGCGTCTTTTTTTGACTGTACGGCCGCTATGACTAGTGGTTGAGTAGGTTCTCCAAGGAACACATATCTACATCCCAAGATTAAAGAGTAGATTGGTTCTTCCATTATAGCTGCACGAATCTCTCCTGTCACATAACGAGATTCCACTCTGATAAGTGCTATTGGCAGTGTCATGGGTGCAACATCCTTCGTCGGACCTTGGATGTCGACACTCTCTTCTGTTATCTGGTCAGGGGTGACAAGAGATGCCCTGACCACCGCATCGAAAGCAAGTCCTGTGTCATAAAGGCACTCCACAGATTGTCCGTTTACGAGGACTGATTCGATGATGGGAGGATGAGAAACGTTTCCGGTCCTCTGCTCCTTCCGGGGTGACGATTTTGTCTGCAGACAGGCAGCATGTTGGGGAGGAGGTCTGCGCTTGCACTCATTAGTGTTGTGATTGTTCAAGCGACAGTACTTGCACCATTTATCTCCCTATCTCTGGTGTGGCGCAGCATTTTTCTTGTTTTGCTCTCTGTAGTTATCTTGTTTTGTGTGCTGTTTATGCGAGATGTGTGGTCCTTTGCTTTGTTGGTCTGGTTGGGAGCGAGCAGGTTGCTTTGGCGCCTGATCAGAAAACTTCTTTCTGGCTCCTTGAGACTCCATGAGAGCATTTTGGAATCGCTCTGCCAGTGTAAGAATATTTTCTAACCGGTCAGCGCCGTTTTCAGTGAGAAATCTACGCATTTCCACCGACATAGACTCTTTTAGTTGCTCTATCACAATGAGCTCTTTCAACCCGTCATAGTTCTCGGTAAAGTTTCCCAGTGTACACCACTTCACTAAGTAGTCTTCAATACGGGCTGCAAACTGTGAGAAAGTCTCTCCTGCATCCTTCCTAGAACCTCGAAATTTTTTTCGGTAAGCCTCTGAATGAAGCTCGTACCTCACCAAGAGAGCTTTTTCAACGCCTGGTAGTCATCTTGCTCTCCGGCCGGAAGTTTATTAAAAACTTCGTAGGCGGCTCCTCTTAGGCCTTGGGAAAGTTTCAAGTTCCACTTCCGTTCTTCAAGCCCAAACCCTGTTGCAAAGCGTTCGAAGCGGTCTAAAAAGGTGTCCATGGTATCATTCCTATCTGAAAAAGGTTCCAGCGGAAAGTTCATGGCATTGGGTGGCGCAGGTTGCGAAGAAGGCACACCATCTGAGCGGGGTGAGTACCCTCCATCACAGTTGGAAGCCGCTGCACTTTTTGCCAGCTCTATCTGATTGGTCTGTCCCTGGATTTCCAGTTGCTTCATGTTAAGTGCATGCTCTGCTGCGGCTCTCCGCTCCGCTGTGTCTGCTGCGGCTTTCTCTTTCCGCTCCGCTGCTTCTGCTGCGGCTTTCCGCTCCGCTGCTTCTGCTGCTTCTTTCCGCTCCGCTGCTTCTGCTGCGGCTTTCTCCATTGTAAGTTTCTGCATTTCCATCTCTCTTGCATGGAGTTTATCAGTCTCCTCGCTTACATATTTCATCAGGTCTTTTCCACTTAACCCGTATTCACGCCCTACCTCTATTAAACTAGTTCTAATTTTTGCAGCATCTGCCATGATATGCAGTACGGGTTTGCGAAGGGAAAAATTGGCAGTGACCTCCAAACAAATTTAATAGACTCGCCCAAGTAATTATCTCTTTAAAACCAGCTAGGTTTAAATTAGTAATCAAGTTCAAATAGTTCTTAAAAATCACTCACTCAGCGTATTCTGAAAAATTAATTAACAGATTATCTCGAAGTTTCTATGAAAAATTTACTAAATATTTATGATAACAATTTCTCCAGCAGTTAGTGAAAAAAAAAAAAATTTCAGTTCCCTACAGTATCCTCTGTTCTCAAAAAGTGTTTACTCTGTCCGTTTGATACTCAATTTAAAAAAATATCACTTGTGCTTTAGAGATATAAATTATTCCCCTATGAAATAGACAAATTATAGTAATAGTCAGTCTAAGAGATAATCCCTCGAAATGCCAACCAATTTTGCAATTATCGCAATTGTATGGCAGGGATGAAAATGTGATTTATCACACTTCTAAGTCCGGGTTCACTAATCCCAAGACGAGTCCACAATTGTCGTGTGGTGAGTACTGGGGCAACTACAACAGTAGTTTTTGCCAGGAATAGTCTATGAGATATTAGATATAAGGTCTCTAGAAATTGGCTCGTTAGGAAAGAATAAAGACCTATTCGAGATAGGGACAAGAAGACAGGAATGCGAATGCTTTCCACTAGACAGTGTTTTCTAATTAATTATGGAAAGAGTTCTGTTTCCCCACGACCTTAGCTTCTGCCCTTAGATCCCGTAAGGAAAAAGCCCCCAACCTCATCTGAGTAGAGAAAGGTTCCTATAGGTGAATATGTAACACCGACAGCACGAGTGATACATTAACAAACTAGATAATGATCAAACGATCGTTGGGTTTATTAATGAAATATCCACACATATAGGGTTAGTAATGGTTAGAACGTGATGATGGTGAAAGACGATTCACACAAAACACACAGATGAGATAATAAAAGTGCAGTTAATTAAGTAATAGTTAATTAAGAATGAACTGGTGTAAAGTGAAATGATGATGTGATATGATACGTGTTACCAAATTGGTGAGTACTCTACACAGTCCATGTGTCTCTAAATGCTTCTCCTAGATATGAGGATCCACATGTATGCATAAAATGTCCCAAGTTGTTATACGTTATGTCGAGTGGGGTATCTCTCAGCCGAGGACGTTCTGATGAATACTGTTGTCGTACGGAGAACGCTGACGAGATATCTATGTATATTCCTTCACTGTTTGAGTATATCTCTGTAGTGTTGATTAACAGTTAATAGCTGTCATATGAACAAAAGGTCTGTTGTCTAATCTCCCGAGAGTACTGGCCAGACTGGATATTTTCACGAAATGTTAGTGATATGTAGACTCATAACCTTGCATATGTAGTCGTGATTCATAAAATATATATATAGTCTGCTTCATAGAATGCGCTTAAGAGGGTGTTGCACTTGGTATAAATATGCGATTCCTCTTTTGAGCTCTTTTGCTTGACTTCAGATAATAATGATCTTTCGAGTGATTTGAATTTATGATGACTCTGTATTGAACTTGTGATAACGATGTATTGAACTTGTGAGCAAGCAGTATATGGTGACGAAAAATGCTGCGTCCACCTTCTGACTTGTGGGTGAGACAATATTCCTTTTTAATTGAGGAATGAAAGATGTCCTATGGCGAATTCTGCTAGCCAAATGTCCGTTTTTGATAACTTATTTCTGGTTAGACGTCAGACACGTTGCTTGTAGATTCAGACTTCTGATGAACTGAAGACACACAAAAGTCTTCGTAAGTTTTTCACATTTAACATCACTGGTTGACTTGCATTTAAACTACTGCTCATTATTCATCTCTCTCTCTCTCTCTCTCTGAGTTCAATTCTAATGATGTTAAATATCTTGTGCATGAGAGTGTGTGCGCATGGGAGACTGTGATGATGATGAACTATTAATTACCTCCTATCATCCTATCATCTTCTAGGAAAATCTTCTGATTTTATTAATCAGTTATGCCAAGAATTATTTGAAAATGTAAAAAACTGGACTCCTCCCTCTTGCAAGCTACGCAGTAGATTATATTTCTACCAGTCCAATATGGGTTTCTTGTACAGCTCCGCCCATACCAACCAATCCTTAATGGCCCCTCTGGTCACTCATTCACAGTATCGCTCTTGTCCCCTGTCAGTCCAAACGTGGGTGTAGTTTGACCTCTGATTGTTTATTGTTCACCTGGCCAAGGTGTGCGTCCGATGTGGTAACCCAACGCTTGTCTGAACAGCGGCCGACCTACGATAACACCATTACAGCATGAGACGTTTTCCCCTGGCCAATATGGGCGTCCAATGTGGTGTCACAGAAATTACAGCATGCCCAGATGTTTGATTAGGATGACCAGATGTGTTTTTACCAGATTTATCACGATGCAATGTGGGCTTCAAGCGATAATGTCGGGCATGGGGACTCAATCAAAGGACTTTTATTTCCCCCGATGAAAGAACAAATGTGGTTCTCTAGATACCGGTCGCGAGTAATCACAACGATGAAATAGCAAATGTGGGTCGCAAATATGGGATGAAAGAGCAAATGTCGGAGAAAATACAATATGAAAAATGTAGGAAAAGATGGAGCAAAAAGGCCTTTGCGCTCGTTTATCACAATGATGATGATGTTGATGGTGGTGATGATGGTGATGTTGATGGTGGTGATGATGGTGATGTTGATGGTGGTGATGATGATGGTGATGATGATGATGGTGATGATGATGATGATGTTTATGATGTTTATGTTGATGATGATGTTAACGTTCATGATGATGATGTTAACGTTCATGATGATGATGATGATGAAACTGTATATTACCATCATCTCTTTTATCATAACCGCTACCACCAGTTTTACTACCACCATCAATGACAACGTGGAAGAGACAAAGAACGAACAAGCCTACTGCACCCTCAAGCATGAGGTTTAAGGCGGCTAATATGAGGTTGTGCATGGGACTGGCAACCTCATCGTGTATAATAAATACCCACATAAACCACTGCAACAACAGCATGTCCAATGCTTAGTACAGCTTCCTGTATGAGGGCCTTTGGTTCGGTTTGGTTTTTGAATCCTGCACTTGGAAACTGATGATTGTCGTGTGCAAGGGATATCCGGTTCAACACCATATGGGTTTTAATTTGGGTATATAGTGTTCATCATTCTATATAGCGCATTACATTGTTGTTGTTCTTGTGTGTTGGCTCTTCCAGGCTGTAATTTATCTGCCGTTTGTTGTGGCATTGTTTAATGTCTGTAGTGTTCGTAATTGTCACAGATGGTTAGAATTGTCTGCCCTCGTCTGAAGTTAACCTGTCTGTTATTTTCCTATTTCATGTTACCGCCCACTTATTCTGTCATTTTTTATTTTAATAGCTCTTATTTTCTCTCCGATTCTGTCAATCTTGCTATAGTCCAGTTTAGACACACCTCTTTGCACGTGCAAAGCGGCTGGATGTCTAACGATCTTTTACGTTGGCATTCAGAGAAGTTAAAGGGCCCTGGTATATTTGATGGGGGGGGGGGTGGGGGGGGGGGGGGGGGGGGGGGGACAAGCAACTCTTAGTTCCTCTAAGTTTCTGAGCGGCATTTCTTGCCAAAGAAGTCACTATGTAGCGAGCGGCTAGTTTCTGTGAAGGCATACAGGTGGGTTTTTGTTGTTGTTCGTGCTGTGGTATCGTTTTTGTGTGCTGTTTAAGGGGAGGTTAAACCCCCAAAATGAAAAACACAGAATTATAAGTTAATATATTATACTAGCAAAATGACTGAATAAAATACAAAATATTGAGGTATATACTAAAAACGTGCAATCTATGGCGGAAAAACAATGAAAAAAGGCAAATTTTAGCTTTTTTGGGTATTTTGTTGCCCAAGATATCTCAAATGTGAGTACAACTTGAGTTATGAAATTTGGCTGTTTCATTTGTTAATATATGATAATGATTGTATACTAAAATAATTTTGATTAGTTTGATATCTGAGTTTTTTTGGATTTTAACATACCAATCGAAAAAAAGTTGAAATGTTTAAGGGGGGTATCTTAGCTATTTCTCAACAGTTTTGTAGTTTGTTAACATATATCCTTTATTTTAGTTTATTTTAATGAGCACTATGTGTACAGCATGTGGCCCAAAATTTACTGCTGTATCACTAATAGTTTTTGAAAAATCATGGGCAACGTGCCCACATTTGTGTGAAAAATGAGGTTTTGAGAAAATTAAGAAAAAAGGGAGGAATTACACTTTTACACAAAATTTACTCACCTCAGTGTCCCCCTGCTATGTAGGAATCATCTCTGGTATTTTCCTTTATTGATTCCATGTTCTGTGTCATACTTTGCAGCTTACTTTTCATTAAATTCTTCATTTGAGCAGACTGTATGCGCTTTTCGTCAGTTTCCGAAAAAATACATCCTTTCTCTGGTAGACATGTACTATGTGGGTGGAAGCGATTGCTCTACCCTCAGCAGACTCAGTACATGTAGGAGAGGCTTTGCTCTCAATATTCACAAGATTAGGATACCCTTATCAGATATTAACTGACAATGGTTCACAATTCAGAGGGAAACTGATGGAGGAAGTTTTTAGGGTTTTTCAAAATATTCTCGTCCGCACATTTTATCATCCACAATCGATTGGACAAGTGGAAAGATATAACGGGACTCTACTTACAAATTTATGTAAGCTCGCACAGGAGAAACCAGAATCCTGTGATTCGTTCTTACCTGCAGCTTTATTTGCGTATAAGGAGGTACCCTACCACTCTACTGGAATACCTCCAGCCACGTTATTATTTCGATGACCCATCAAAGGACTCCATGGTTAATAAAAATTAGCCAGTCAAAATTATTTTTACACATGAAGCTATGTTTGAAAAACTTGAATTCTGTTTGCTTCAGGGAAATGAATATGGTACCGAAAATTAAAATCCATGCATTAGAAGCAATATAGCATCACAAATATACCAATTTGTATATTTTACATATATACTGCTCAAAAAAAGTTAAAGGCCACTTTCAATTTTTAGGTCATTTCAACTAAGCTGTTTTTTTTTAAAACCTGAACACTCAGTCAAAAATGTTTTGCTGCATTTTGTTGCATGCTTAAACAATGTTTGTTAATCTGACAATAAATCAAATCTGTGTTACGTGTGTGTACCTCCAAGGTCAATCAAATGCACGTGGTGGAAAGGGAAATAATGCATGTTTGAAAATGCTTCCTATGGCAAAGCCTGTTGATAACATTGCTGAAATTTGCTTGTCACGTGCAAGTCGTGACTATGGTGAACACATTTCACCCAATTTTCGGAAGGAAAGGGCAATGGGTATGTTTGTAACATTTACCATTTTAGCCATGGCTCAGCGTGTCTTGCCGTCTTGTGGTAGACCTTGGACGTCCTGACCTGCCTTGTTCTGCGACACTGCCGGTTGCATTATAACGATCACGCAGAGTTTGTATGACAGAGTGGGCAACTCCTAATCTCCTAGCAACTTCTCGCAGCCCTACATCATCCTGCAGCCATGCCATCGCCCTTCATCTGTCAACATTGGTCAAGCGTCTTAGCTGAGCCATGGCTAAAATGGTAAATGTTACAAACATACCCATTGCCCGTTCCTTCCGAAAAGTGGGTAAAATGTGTTCACTATAGTCACGACTTGCATGTGAAAAGCAAATTTCAGCAATGTTATCAACAGGCTTTGCCATAGGAAGCATTTTCAAACATGCATTATTTCCCTTTCCACCACGTACATTTGATTGACCTTGGAGGTACACACACGTAACGCAGATTTGATTTATTGTCAGATTAACAAACATTGTTTAAGCATGCAACAAAATGCAGCAAAACTTTTTTGACTGAGTGTTCAGGTTTTTAAAAAAACAGCATAGTTGAAATGACCTAAAAATTGAAAGTGGCCTTTAACTTTTTTTGAGCAGTATATACCTTGTAATTAGGTAAAAATACACTTACCTGACATACTTTAAAAATTTATATAAAATCATCCACAAAGGTTTTAGTGAAAATAAACATACAGAAATGTGGGCAAATGAATGTACTTTCCAGTGCAATATGTATCTAAAATTTGATATTTTCAATGAAATTCTTCATTTTTGGGGGGTTAAACCTCCCCATAATAAACATAAAAACCTATCCTGTGGTCAGGATCTCTTCTTTTTATAAATGTCATTATATGTCATAACGTTGTCCCTTACTGCCATTAGGAGCATAGGAGGGAGAGAAGCAGATTGTCTTAGTAAAATAAGTCACAGTAGTCTGAAGACGTGGCCCAACCACGCTTCAGAAGTCATATCTCTTCTCATAATTTCATTAGTGACTATGTTCTCATCCATATTCACATCTTTGCATTCATACTCTGTCTGAACTCAGACATAATCTATTCACAAATTATACTGACATCTTTTTAAATGTATCTGCTGGGCTTTTGTTTGTTTTTGCATTGATAGTTTTTTTGCAAGGAGACGAGCTACAGTGGTAATGGCTACACGCTCTGTCAGAAGCACAAAGGGAAATAATGATGAGCAATGTCAGATAAAAGCTTTTGACGTTACTTACTTCCTGCTAGGACTGCTAGGACCAGACACAAGGTGAGGCGCGTGAGCCTCGTCATGGTAACCACTTCTGTGGAAGACAAAGGCAACTGTTAATTGTTACAACAAATATTCTCCACAAAAAATTTTTTTTTTCCGAGGTGACTTTTCTTTTTTTGTGTTCAGTACATCTGTGTAAATAAAAAAAAATGTCTGAGTAGAGTGAGGAGATGATACAATATTTTGACATCGGAAATCAAAATTCCTCTCTTGAATTAACTACACTTTATATCCTAATTATAACCCATCACGGACTGAACGGTATAATTTTTCTAAAAATAAAACCAGTATGACCTTTTACCTTCATCACAGTTCCAATTTTACTGTTATACTAAACTGTTTTGCCCGTGTAGTCTCCCCCCCCCCCCCCCCCCCCCCCGGGATCTTTGAAGAGACAAAGAATGAACTGGTCTACTGTAGCGTCAGACATGTCGTAGTAGGCGATTAGTATAAGTTTGTACATGTGCTAGCATCCTCATCATGTAAAAATTGCCAAAAAAACTAGCACTGCTGAAGCGTCATTAATGCACCAAAACATTGAAGTGTTCATGCAGCTGTAGTTTCTGTAACAATTTGGTTTACACAGTGAGGTTGCCAACCCCTTGCTTAGCCTCCCGTTAGTCACCTCTTACAATATGTTGGAGGGACCAGTAGTTAACTCTTTCTTTGTTTCTTCACAGACCCCCTCCCCCCGGGAGTGACATGTGTGATAATGGAAATACAAAGACCGGGTTTAGGGATCGAAACCTGGTATCGTCACGCTCCTGTCTACCCAGGTGTAAATGGGTACCTGACTCTGCTATTAAGTTAGGGAAGGCAAAAGCGGCGAGGAAGGAAACTGTACACCCCACGTCGTAAATCTGGACCTTATATAGTGAAGTCTCTAACACTTCAATCTCCGATGGCAGCATTTGCTTTGGGACTACCTTGACCTTTTAGAACAGAGTTTCTCAAGCTGTAGTCTACAGACCTCTAGGGCGTACGTGAATGGATTCTAGCAGGGCTGTGGAGTCGACTAAAAAATATACCGACTCCAACAATTTTAAAAGCCCGATTCCGACTACAGTTTTTTAACTAGTGATATGGGATAAAATTATGCACTTATATGGAGTTATATGTAAAAGTATGGTATGTGTGTGAATAAATGAATACATGGCTTTCGTAGACTACATTTTAAACTATTCATCCATTCATACAGTAATAAAAAATAAAAAAAATCATCCACACCTGCACACAAATGATTGCTTTGCCAAACACAATGAGACAACATAGTTTCATTTTAACAATGACGGGAAAATTGACAGTGTATATTAATTTATTTTCATTTCTTGCGTGCTTTTTTCTAAATGTGTCAACAAATTTCCAGGTGTGATAAAAAACTGTATTTATGATCAGAAGCAACTGAAATTGTCCTACATTATGTAAAAATGGATGTACTTTAACGTGAAAATGGTTTTAGGAGTTCTCCTACTTTAAAATGTTATTTCAAATTTGTTAAAGCGTCCCTCCCCTCCCTTGCTGGATCAAACGTAGATCTTCGTTGACTTAAGTCTCGTAAAATTCGGAGTCGTAGTTGGGACATTTTTACCAACACCGACTCCACTAAAAATGACCGACTCCACGACTCCGATTCCATAGCCCTGGATTATAGGGGTCTGTGTACATTTATTAAAATTTAAAATATAAAATTCTGTATTTGCTTTTATGTACACTTTTTTTTCCAAGAAGGGGTTCGTAGCCTTCATCGGACAATCAAAAGGGTCCTTCTTCTTCTTCGTACACTCTCTGACCTCCACTTGAATGTTTTCAGGGACCTAAGACGCGTCAACAGTGAGAAATGCAGTTAGCGACCCATAGCTAGACTGCTTGCGTCAGCGAACCAGAGCTGACCAAGACACTACTCCACCTCCAAGTGGTGGTCCTGGAAACAAGGCTGCATCACTGCAGTCTGGCTGAGTGAATAGGGATCGAAGAGGGAAGGCTAACCTGGTCCCAAAAATGCCGTGCTGAAGTCGAATGTGTCGGCCGGAAGGCACAAATATCGCAGCTCCGCTGTAAACAGACACAACGCAACCAACGTCCTTTTCAGGACGAACGAAGAAGAAGAAGAATGTTTTCAAAATAATAATAATAAATTCTTTAAGCACCAAACACGGCGCATAAGGCAGAAACCAGTGCTCTCCAGGTTGTTCGTTGTGACGCCACTCCTCTTAGCTCTTGCACATTATTTAGGCCCAACGTTCTTCCTTCTCTTATTATTGTTCTTCTGAGTGTTTCTTTTGGTCTTCCTTTTTTCCTCTTACCCTCAGGAACCCAAGTGAGCGCCTGTAGTGGTATTATGTTGTTTTGCATTCGTAGGACATGACCGATATATGACCATCGTCTTTTCCTTATATAGTCGGAGACATATTTCTGCCTAGAGTCTTCTCTTATTTGTCGATTAGTCTTGAATTCTTTCCAACTGATGTTCATGAGTTTTCTAAGACATTTGTTCTCGAATGTATTCAGCTTTTTCTCCAATGATTTTGTTATTTTCCAACTCTCACAACCGTATGTTAACACTGAGATAACATTTGAATTAAACAGACGAAGCTTGGTATGTATATTCAATGATCGTAATTTCCAAATGTTAGATAATCTATTGAAGGCGCTAGCTGCCAAAGCAATTCTAGTATGGATTTCTCTTGTTGTGTCACCATCCTGAGTCATTTTACTGCCTAAATAATTGAAACTTTCAACTTTCTGTAGTTTTTCCCCGTTCAAGATGATATCAAAGGTCTCGTTAGAAAAGTTCATAGCTTTAGTTTTAGAGGCATTTATTTGGAGACCTATTTTAACCGAGAGATGACAAATTATTTACTGCTTCTTGGGATTGTCTGGGTGTTGAACTTAAGAATGCTAAATCATCTGCGAAATCCAGGTCCCCCAGGAATTTTCCATTTGTCCATTTTATACCTAATTGTTCATTGTGGGTATAGTTTCTCATAACCCAATCAATAGCTATTCCCAAAAGTAGTGGTGACATAATACAGCCTTGTTTCACCCCTGTTTCTACTGTAAACCATTCTGTATTCCCTTTATTTGTTCTAACACAACATCTTGCATTGTCATATAGCGCTTTGATTATATTCACATATTTTGTTGGAAAACCATAGATTGTAAGTATCTTCCACAATGATGGGCGGTGTAGACTATCAAAGGTTTTTTGAAAATCGACGAAGGTGATAATAAGTGGCGATCGCATTTCCACTGATTCTTCTATAATTGTTCTTAGTGTGAATATTTGATCAATACATGATCGTTTCGGCCTGAAACCCGCTTGTTCTTCTCTGATCTTTTCGTCAGCATGCAATTTAAGTCTTTCTAACATCATGCAACATAATAATTTTCCAGGTACTGATAATAGAGATATACCACGCCAGTTATTACAGTCTGATAGATCACCTTTCTTCGGTAACTTTACAATAATGCTGTCTTTCCATTGTTGTGGTGGTTGTTCTTCTCCCCATACTTCATTTATAATATCTAAAATTCTCAAGAGGTTGTTGTCATTAACTGCTTTAATCATTTCCCCTGAAATTTCGTCAACTCCAGCAGCTTTAACATTTTTTAATATTTTAACGGCTTGTTTGATCTCGTCCAGCGTGAATTCATCGCAAGTTATTGGCAAGGTGGTTGTGGGTGTTTCATTATTAAAATCAGGTGTTACTGTTGGTGGTGGTCTGTTTAGCACCTCCATGAAGTGCTCAGCCCATCTCTTCATTTGTTCTTTTTCTGTTGGTATTGAATTCCCTAATTTATCTTTAACAGGTGTTTCCATAGCAGTAGGCTGGTGACATAGTTGCTTTGTAATTTGATAAAGGCACCTACTATTACCAGTTCTTGCAGAATTTTCAGCTTCTACGGCCAGTTTAAAAAGCAGTAGTACAAAAGTGAAAGGAATTTTCGACAGGGATGAACAGAACAGCGTGCAACGTAGGACAGTCACTCTCAGTTTCCTGAATGATGAATACCCACAGGACCTCTGGGTCCGAGTATACACGGATGGGTCAGCACAGAATGCAGTAAAGAATGGAGGAGCAGGAGTGTACATAGAATACCCAAACAACACTAGGGATACGGTCAGAGTACCAACGGGGAAATTCTGTAACAACTATGATGCAGAAGTCCAGGCAATCAAGGTGGCAACTGAGGAACACCAATCTCGGTCCACAGCCTGTAGTATTCTTGACAGATGCAAGATCAGCACTCCAAGCACTTCAGTCCACAAAATTGCCAGGTATACAAGCCCTACTTTCTGAACTGTGCAACCAGCGCAGGGTCGCCATTCAGTGGATACCGTCTCATTGTGGAATACCAGGAAACGAGAGAGCGGACAGACTGGCTAAAGAAGGTGCCGCAGACGAGCAACCGGATGTACCAGTTACGTACCATCAGAAGAAAAAGATGATCAAATCATTCAGAAAGCCACCAACACAGGATGACTACCAAGCTATGAACAGATCAGAACAAATTGTCATTCTGCGCCTTAGAACAGGACACAACCGACTCTTCAGCCGCATGTTTACAAAATTCAAGATTGGCAATTCAGCCATGTGTACATGTGGACAGGCACCCCAGACTGCGGAGCACGTACTTCAAGATTGTCCCGAATATGATATATTGAGTCAAACCCACTGGCCCAGAGAAACAACACTGGAAGCAAAACTATACGGACCTCTGTATGAACTACAAAAGACAGTGAAGTTTATACAAGAAACAACATTGCAGATATAGACAATATAGTTCAAGCGAACGAAAGAAGAAGAAGAAGAAGAAGCAGCAGTCAGTTTGAGGCTATGTGAATCTCCGTAGAGCTTTTCCATGAATGGTACTAGTGTCGGCCACATACGCTTTCCCTGTTGGGCAACTTTGAAGCAAATGTTCAGCAGCCATTTTGTCAGAGCCAGTTACACAGATCGACAGTTCCTATCTTTAACTTGTTGAATAGATGGTGACTCAATCTGTTGTGGCAGTGCGGAGTCTGAAGATTACCACTTGTTCTCTTCTGTTGAGCTGGTAGTATGCATCATTTTGTGTGTGACCTGGATGCACTACATCCCATTTGTTTCTGTATCTGATTTGATCCTGATCAAATTCTTTGCCTCCTCGAAAGTTACGCTTACATCAGGCTGAGGTAGTCCATGTCACACACACACATAAACAGGTTGAGAAACTCTGTTTCATAAAAACTACCAGATCGTACTGACGTCACAATATCACGTGACACATAAATATATAGATCTGAACGCGCAAAAAAGGGAAGCACAAAATGTCAGAACTAATTCAAGCCCACTCAAAAACTATGTCAATAATACCTTATTCACATACAAAGGGTTCAAACAACTTGGAAGTTCACGTAAAACAGTAGTATGTACTGAAAGAATAGAAGTAAGCTGTCAAAGGGTTAATGTGGTTGCATGTCAACAGACCCCACTACTCATGCACCCCCCCCCCCCCCCCCCCCCCCCCCCCCCCCCCCCCCCCCCCCCCCCCCCCCCCCCCCCCCCCCCCCCCTTTTGCATCTCTTATTGAGACAAGCAGTGCTCGTGCTAAAGTTTTTTGGCGCCCCAAGTAACTTGCACTGCACACCCGGAATAACGCGGGATCGCACATACCGCTGTCAGAGGTTGACCTTCAACTTAGCCGATTGGGGGCGTTTCACGTGCTCTAAATTTGAAGTAAAACACAAAACATTTGAGTGAAATCTTTATTTTCAGCATTCAAAATAAAAAAAATATTTATACATGATTGACATATATTTTACTTATTTTCGCTAATCCACGCGTGACGATAGTTGTTTGTACTTAACATCAGGAATTACACCAGGCAGCTGATTACTGTTAAACGTCGATAAATTTACGTCGAAATAAAGAAATTCCATACAACGCGGATTCACGTATAACACAGTGACATAGTTTCGGCCCCGCCATCCGCGTTATGTCGGGTCGATGGTATTCTCTCTCTTTCTCTCTCTCTCTCTCTCTCTCTCTCTCTCTCTCTCTCTCTCTATCTCACACACACACACACACACACACACACGCGCGCGCGCGCGCGCACGCACACACTGAAGCACATGAAACATGCATATAAATTAAGCGGCCCTAGGCCACCGTCTAGTTTGCCTAATGTTTAAACCGGCACTGTAGACAGCAACAGCTGATAAGTAACATTTTTATACGAACTTTCTGGTACATCAAATTCTAACGCTGTCAAAAAATGAAGGTGTCATAATGGGAGATGTCTGACTAACGCTCCTAATGACAGCCATAAAAGATAAAATCAAAAGCTAAGAAAATCCGTACGTTGATGGGAACGGCTCCTTGCCTCAGCTGCTTTTAGACAGACAGAAGATAAAACGGTGTCGACTGCTCGTCAGAGTGTAACTAAATCGCTGGCTTGCTCAAATCTTTGGTAGCATTTTTTTTTCTTTTTTCTTTGACAAACTATCTCGTTCACCTCTTGATGGGTTATAATTAGGATACAGAGTACCAGTGTGGAACTGATGACAAGAACCAGACAAGTGCCAGTGGAACAAGAGATGAGAAAAAGACGATGGCGATGGATAGGACACACACTGAGAAAACCTGTTGATAGCATTACAAGGCAGTCCTTGTTCTGGAACCCCCGGGGCAAGAGAGGCAGAGGTAGACCAAGAAGCACATAGAGATGAGAGCTGGAAACAGAGCTGAAAATGATGAGGAGAACGTGGAAAGAACTTAGGATGATTGCACGTGACAGGAGGACTTGGCATGTGTTTGTTGAAGGCCAATGCTCCTTGGGAAGCGGAGGGTAATGAATGAATGAATGAATATTGTGTAGTAAATTCAAGACAGTAGAATCTGATTTCCTATATCGAAATATAGTACCGGTATCTTCTTCTGCCCTCCATTCAGTCCAAATACAGTAAATCAAAACTGTAAAATTGTGTGAATATATTTGTGTGTGACCTCCCCTTGCTTAGAAACAAACACACAATAAAAATAATTAAATACAAACAACAACACAGAAAAAAAACAAAGTAAAGTCTCTCATAACTGCTCTGTTGTTAACAAGCCCGGGGGATGTCTGAGATAACACCAAATCCACCAATTATCTGCCATCATCCACACGAGCACCGATCAGATTACCCCTTATCGTCACACCATCAATGATCCTTACATATTAACTTTAGTTCTTGTTGTATACCATTTTACTATTTTGTGCCATTCTCAAGGTTTATTTATTCTCAACACCTGCCCCACAGTTACGGATGACTTGCATGCCTGTAAATATAACACTGGTTTTCTCTGTTGTTCATATTTCCTACATTTTAGTAGGAAATGCACTACATTATTTTTTTTTTTTCTAGACGCTCTGCATAGGAAGGTTCTTTGGTAGCAGAAGATCTGGCTAGAGTGGAAAGTGGATAGACAGTGATTAATAAAATCCTACACAACCAATCTACATTCAAAGGAAAACTTCTCGGACAAAAAAAGTAAGTGAAGTTAAATAATAAATATATTTAAAAAAATAAAAATAGAGGCAAATCTATTGTATGCACGCGAAGCAATTTTTTTTTTCTTTGCTTTCCCAAACACGCCCACCTCCCCCCGGCTTCTGGTCCCTCCGAACCCAATTTTTGTTAACTTATTGTGTGTTGGATGTTTCGCTTTCTTTTGCGTTTATAAACGTCAATTTATATACATTCTTGATCTGAAATATATTTACACACCTCTTAAACAAGATGCCTAACATCATTTAGAAGGTGTTACAACAAATGTAGTTCCGGAAGGAGGGGGGGGGGGGGTCTCGTGTGAGACAAAGAAAGAATGTGACTATTGCAACCCTGAGGCATGTGTCATACAAGGCAACCAATATCAGGTTGTGTCAACCAATATCAGGTTGTATCAACCAATATCAGGTTGTGTCAACCAATATCAGGTTGTGTCAACCAATATCAGGTTGTGTCAACCAATATCAGGTTGTGTCAACCAATATCAGGTTGTGTATGAGGCTGGCAATCTCATCATGTTAAACAAATTACTACAGAAACCGCAGCTACAAGAGCATGTGAATGCTTGATGCATGCTTCCGGTAAGGGGGGTCAGCCGCAGTGGCTGCTCCATGCTTAACAGGGCAAGGAAATGTCAATGATGATGGTAACAAACTTGCTAGTTATGGGTGGGGGGGGGGGGGGGGGGTATGTGCGAAGGGGGCACTTCCAAGTTTGAGCCTGTGACAAGTCACATCTTCCATCGTTACATTTTCCTGTGACCTCCTTCAACACTCATCTATCTCCTCCCTTTTCTTTTTGTCTCACCCGCTCCTTAAAGCATTTTTTCGCTCTCATCGACAAAGGTTGTCTTATCATATCTTATCACTCCCTACGGTTACCAGACCGCTCGACGTGTTTGTGTGATTCTACCCAGACGGATTAGGAGTCTAAATTCAACGACATTCTTATTGTTAACCGAATATATTATATTTATTTAGGTTCTTATGTGTGCTATCTAGCCTTCACTTTCTTTCCTTTCCCTGACGAAGGCCTTGTGGTCGTAACGTTGGCTATTTTCTTTGTCTTTTGTCCTCGTAAGACGAATTACCTTTTTTCGATTTTTTTTCACACCCATCCATCTTATTGTTAACCCAGACGTTTGATGGGGAAGATAGAT
Source organism: Oreohelix idahoensis (assembly GCA_024509875.1). NCBI lineage: Eukaryota > Metazoa > Mollusca > Gastropoda > Stylommatophora > Oreohelicidae > Oreohelix > Oreohelix idahoensis. The sequence continues at coordinate 57,450 of JAMPIV010009520.1, read as the reverse complement.
AACAACCGTTTGATTCGTGAACATGGTTGAAAGAAATTGCCACGAAAGTCATGTTGTTCGGGTTTTCCAATATGGATAACAGATGGTATTTGGAAATAGGTGTTAGTTGCACACATGACGTGCCCAAATACACGGTCGATTTCACTCAGATGTTGGAAGATAACCACCTTAAGGCCAGGGAAATGATACCATGACAAATATGATATGGGAAACTAAGAGTCAGGGATCCAGACCTCTAGGACGACCTAGAGTTCGCTGGGAGGACAATATTAGACAATTTCTGAAGGCCCGAGGACTAGATGGGAACAAGGCCAGGAGAAAGACAGCCGATAGGATAGCATGACACGCTCTCTGGCAAACCTTCAGGGTAGACGCAGAACGACTAAGTAAGTACAAATCCTGAATACGATGTTTTAAATATATCTCACAGAAGGCGCCCTTTCTTACTTACACCATCGCTAAATAATGAATCAAATAGTGCTCATGTTGCACCATTGAATATTTGTACGTATATTTATGCTGTATGCAGAGGCGTACTTTAAGTATTTGGCAACCGGGGTGGATCCTCCCTTTGACACCCCTGTTGAGGATTGCTTCATGTCTACAGCATGGCGCATTCCTCAAATGATTATATCTACGCGACTGATGTCGATGATTGTTTCATGCTTACAGACATTTGGATTTGAGCTCGATCCGAGTGTCTGTATCATGGAACACCTCAAACGAATAGAGATATATCTCATCGACCGATGTCGATGATTGTTGCATGTGTGCAAGCATTTGAGTTTGGCCAACTCGGATTGCTGCACCGTGGAACATCGCAATTGAATATATATTAACGACATAGTATGCATATCACTATGCATGACGCGTATGGCTTTATAACGTCATTCGACTTGTGGGTTTTGACCCGAAGGGCAGTGTGTTTCAGAAGTGTGGCCATTGCTACTTATATTGTGTGGTATAACCACTGGAAAGTGTGTGGCGTTGTCCACTTTTTAATTGTGTGGCTGGGAAGCCATTTGAGCAGTGTATTTCTTGAACTAAACGTAAGTCGTCGTATGAATAACGCAGTTTGCATAATTATGGCAGATTAGCCTGGCGTGGTATGCCAAAGAAACATTATGTTACTAGCAATAGTGTAAGACTAGTATAGATGGATATTGTACAGCTAGCGGCAAGCGTAAGCCTAGTGTAACGGATATTAAACGACTAGCAGTAGACGTAAGCCTAGCATAATAAGTGTATTGCAGAACTAGCAGGATAGTTAAGTCTAGTTAACCTCTGAATTTATGCCAAAGGACATTGGCCGTTAAAAGGAACTGACCTCTAACCAGAACTCTAGATAGAGATTGTGAACATGTGTTTATGAACTAATGAGAACTCTTACAGATCGTACATGAATGTGATGTGACTTTTGTTCCCATGTAGTTGGTGTCTGCTCATGGTATGAAATTACTAATTAAATATTTTGAGTCGTCAAAATCACAGTCTTATCAACTGTCGTATTCGGAGTTGAGTTAAATGCTATTTATCTTCAACTGATCATGACCAGTGATGATTAATGTCTTAACACGCTGCATCTCACACTGCCAATATAATCAATAAGACAAGAGACTAATACAGGTCATTCAAGGGTCGAATATTTAATATGAAACATGTTCAGCACAGAATGTATCACAAGGGTTAAAGCAGACATTATCGATACCAACGGACAGTATTACGGAATCCTACAAAAGTGATAAGAACCCGAGGGACTTTGACTCTATAAACTGAATACGCATATAATAACTTGGTCATCCACAAATACTAGAAGTCATCGAAGCACCCAGAATATACTGGGGAATGCGCCAGCGACGTTTGTGCGCATGATGCGCCGCCTTCTTGGCGATCGTAAAGATGTCATCACGTACATCGATGACATCTGCCTATTTCATGACTCGTGGGAAGACCATATTGATGGTTTAACTTCCCTTCTACATACGTTACGTATGCATGGTTTGACTGTGCGACCTTCAAAGGTCCAAATTGGTTGTCAGGAAATTTCTTTTCTTGGTCACCGCATAGGTAACCACAAACTGTATCCTGACGACAATACAGTCAAAAGAATTCTAGAGATTTCTACCCCTTCAACTAAGAAACAAGTTAGAAGCCTTTTAGGCTTGATAAACTATTACCATAAGTTCATCCCGCATTTCGCACAACTATCTACACCTTTGTCCGCACTGTTGACCAAAGGTAGTCCTAATAAGGTACGTTGGGACAAAGATTGCGAAAGCGCTTTGGTAACAATTAAGAAATTATTTAGTAATGCACCTATTTTGTTATTACCGAATATACGTATTCCATTTATAATTCAATCAGATGTCTCGAGTTGCGCCATGGGTGGTTGTTTGCTGCAATGTTACAAGGAAACACTCCATCCATGTTTCTATGTGTCGAGGAAACTGACTCCGGCTGAACAGAAGTATGCGACAGGTGAACGTGAGCTCCTGTCTATCGTCTGGTGCCTGGAGAAGCTGTCAAGATATCTCATCGGCACGCACTTTTACATTATGACAGACCATAGTCCTCTTACTTACATAACAGCTAGAACTATGCGTAACGCTAGAATACACCGATGGTATTTGTTGATTCAAGAATTTTCATTTACGATCCTGCCTATTGCTGGATCAGACAATAACTTGGCAGATCTTTTATCGCGCAACGTCTCTGAGAAGAAATTGAATTAACTCTTTAGTCACCATGTTGACAAGTGCTATTATTAATGTTATAAAATTTAATGTGTCTACTTAATGATTATCATAGTTATAAGTAGGTAGTACTAATATTGATATGTTCGGGAGAAGGGCGTCTTCTCCATCACTATCATCCGTGCCACAAGTGTCACGTTTGGAAGTGAGGGGGATGATGTTGAGGATTGCTTCATGTCTACAGCATGGCGCATTCCTCAAATGATTATATCTACGCGACTGATGTCGATGATTGTTTCATGCTTACAGACATTTGGATTTGAGCTCGATCCGAGTGTCTGTATCATGGAACACCTCAAACGAATAGAGATATATCTCATCGACCGATGTCGATGATTGTTGCATGTGTGCAAGCATTTGAGTTTGGCCAACTCGGATTGCTGCACCGTGGAACATCGCAATTGAATATATATTAACGACATAGTATGCATATCACTATGCATGACGCGTATGGCTTTATAACGTCATTCGACTTGTGGGTTTTGACCCGAAGGGCAGTGTGTTTCAGAAGTGTGGCCATTGCCACTTATATTGTGTGGTATAACCACTGGAAAGTGTGTGGCGTTGTCCACTTTTTAATTGTGTGGCTGGGAAGCCATTTGAGCAGTGTATTTCTTGAACTAAACGTAAGTCGTCGTATGAATAACGCAGTTTGCATAATTATGGCAGATTAGCCTGGCGTGGTATGCCAAAGGAACATTATGTTACTAGCAATAGTGTAAGACTAGTATAGATGGATATTGTACAGCTAGCGGCAAGCGTAAGCCTAGTGTAACGGATATTAAACGACTAGCAGTAGACGTAAGCCTAGCATAATAAGTGTATTGCAGAACTAGCAGGATAGTTAAGTCTAGTTAACCTCTGAATTTATGCCAAAGGACATTGGCCGTTAAAAGGAACTGACCTCTAACCAGAACTCTAGATAGAGATTGTGAACATGTGTTTATGAACTAATGAGAACTCTTACAGATCGTACATGAATGTGATGTGACTTTTGTTCCCATGTAGTTGGTGTCTGCTCATGGTATGAAATTACTAATTAAATATTTTGAGTCGTCAAAATCACAGTCTTATCAACTGTCGTATTCGGAGTTGAGTTAAATGCTATTTATCTTCAACTGATCATGACCAGTGATGATTAATGTCTTAACACGCTGCATCTCACACTGCCAATATAATCAATAAGACAAGAGACTAATACAGGTCAGTCAAGGGTCGAATATTTAATATGAAACATGTTCAGCACAGAATGTATCACAAGGGTTAAAGCAGACATTATCGATACCAACGGACAGTATTACGGAATCCTACAAAAGTGATAAGAACCCGAGGGACTTTGACTCTATAAACTGAATACGCATATAATAACTTGGTCATCCACAAATACTAGAAGTCATCGAAGCACCCAGAATATACTGGGGTCCCGGAAGAGAGCCCGTAACAACCCCTCCCATATAAAGAAACACACTTGCAAGTACTGTATATTTGTAACGTCTTTCATAAACGTATCCGAAGGCACCCCATTCTGGCTGTCACCCGGGGCGGACCACCCCCTCACACCCCCCTTAGTATGCCACTGGCTGTATATTATATATTTTAAAAAGAGAATTAAACAAATGAAGAGGTCCTAGAAACGTTAGGAATGAAATAAGAAATAATGTATGAGATGAAAGACAGACAGATAAAATATTTCGGCCATATAAGATGACATTATACTTTGATGAAAACCATAATGGAAATATGAAGGCAAATATGCAAGAGGAAGACAGCGCTATAAGTGGTAAGATAACATCAAGAGATGGACAGGAAAGATTCTTATCAGAGCGCACCATCAAGACAAGAGACAAAAGAATTTGGAGATCCATTGCAGCTAATTCGTTGTAGAGATGGCAGATGGTCTTATCTTTGCTGGGTTCGCAGCCAAAGACTGGACCTCCCTGGGTCTGTTACTGCTTGGATTTACGAACATTTTCTGCCTTTCTCAAAATCAGTTTGAGTCACTCATATCGTTCTTGATCTATCCTCTCTCTGTATGCCCTCTTTCTACTGGTGTGTCACTTCAGCGATGCTGCGCTTTGTAATACTCCGATGTCTCAGTGTGATCGATTGACCTCCTACTGTTAGATATGAAATGTGTATGCGTGTGTGTTTTTTAAAAGACGCTAGATATCTTCGCCTGGATGTTTCTGAAGAGAAACAGAAATAATAAGACTACTGCTTCCTCATGTGCGTCATGAGAAGAGACTATTATGAGACTGTGCATGGGGCTGGTAACTTCATCATGTGAAACAACTTGTTACAGAAGCCACCACAGCAAGAACACATGAATACATTCATGCTAGCTTCTTGCAAGGAGACAAACTGTATTGAGGACTCCATGCCCCAATGTGAATGAAAAGAGAACAGATGAAGAAAATAAAAATCATTTATAGTGTGTAGAGTATTTTTTCGTTCACAAGTAGAACAAAAGTAGGCGCCGCTGAGTTCTGAGCTTGTTTGGTGCCCCGACGATTGGCATCGTATTTACTTCCCTTTGTAAATGTTTCTGTGGAAATTAATTCTTTGAGCTAGGAAGGATTGCAAATAAATTGTACAGTATGTCGAACATAAAGTATTGTCTGTATTCAGGTTTTGCCAGACGATATTGTCTATGTGTCTACATAGTTTTCCACCTGGAAATTTAAAGACTGGGGTGAACAAATAGATATAGATATCTACGTTATTGTCCTTAGAAAATTAGTGTCTGATATTGCATGCTTCAAAGGATAAGTAAGCTTGGCGCTTTGTATGATGAGGAAAATGTGCACATACTTTTTTATGGGTGGGATACGAAACAAGAATACGGGTACACAGTTGAGTATAACGTAAAGAACAATTCTGTATTCAGAAGAAGGCAAAAACCGAACCAAAAGAAAAAAGCGTATTATAAATCTGGTGGACTGCAAAAAATATGACCATCAGAGGCAAAACATTAAGACATACTGTAGTGACCAAAAGGTAGAAATGAGTAGAAAATCTCATAGGCACTAAGACCCTATCAGAAATACAAAAGTTAATAAAACACTTTATTACAAAAGCTAACATATTAAAAATAAATAAATAAGGATGCGAGCCAGTAGTCTACACTGGATAAATACGGATTGACCAAAAACCCTCCAGTGAAAAATAAAAACATACCAGTTTAGACAATATCATATTTTGAATAATAAAACCAGATTGAACTATAACTGCAAAAGTTAAAAAAAAAACCTACTAGAGATAATATAGTATAACATAAATACAAACAAAAGCATATTACAATAAATGAAACGCGTCCTGATATAACCAACAGCTCCATGTATATGGTAGATGGTTGAAAGGTGCGTGCTACAAAGAAAAGTAGCAAACACCTATTTTTAAAAAAGTGTTTTATAACTTGGGCTTGTAGGGTTATTTATTCCATACAGAATATTACTGTTCTTGCTTTTATTTTTGTTAGTTCTGCCAGGTTCAAAATTCTCTGGCATTTGTTATGGTGTTTCGTAATGTATGTAGTGTATTTGGTGTACCATTTCCATACATTTTAACGACTCCCTCTTTACACTGTAGTGTTTGAGGAGTTCGTAGACTACAGTTAACAGTGTATTTTTCCATTTCATTCGCAGTGTATGTGCTACAAATCTTCGCCAATGAAGGTAAGAAAGATAGCTCAGCGACATACCGCCAACTGTGACACGTGAATGCTAATCGTGAGCACTTAGTCAAGAAACAAGAAGCTCAGTAGAATATGCAGAAATATGTGTATAAAACAGAATGTTAAGAACAATATGGACAGCGTAAAATGACATAAAAGTGTGACCTGAAAGAGAGACAGATGATGACAATGGAAGAAGCCACTACTGGACTTGATCATCATCATTATTATCATAATCATTATTATCATGTTTGCTCTTCAGCTCCCCAAGTAGCATAGTCCTTCAACAAATTTATATCAGTTCCTCCTGTCCCGTACCATCCATTAAAGTCCTTTCCATGTCTTCTTTTTTTTTCTCCTACCTCTCTCACCCTGGAGATTCCAGAACAAAAACTGCCTTGTAATGCTATCAACAGGTTTCCTCAATGTGTGTCCCATCCATCGCCAACGTCGTCTTCTCATCTCTTGTTCCACTGACACTTGTCTGGTTCTTGTCATCGGTTTTGTGCCTTATACATTAATGACCTTCCACTACACATCAAGCACTCCTCCTGTGACCTGTTTGCGGACGACTGTACTGTTTACAAGAGTGATAAAAGTTGTAACACACTGGAACTATCGTTACAGAAGGATATAGATAATCTGATTAAGTGGAGTAACGGAAATCGCATGCTAATAAATATCATTAAAACAAAATGCATGTTAATTTAAACTAGACAAAAATTACAAAATTCAGAGAAAACAACACTTCAGATCTACATTGTTACCTCCCTAATTGAAAACGTTAATGAACATAAAACTCTAGGTATAGTCGTTGACCAGCATCTAAATTTGAACTCACATGTACATGCACTGACCAAGCAAAGGCACAGAAAGTTTACCTGTTAGCTAACAACAAACATTTCCTAGATAAAGACGCACGAAAATTGTTCTCACATGCAAGCAAACCTTGACTATTGCTCCACAGTCTGGGATGGTTGCTTAATGTCCAACACAAAGAGACACCGTTCACTACAAAAGCGTGCAGTGCGTCTAGTCTCTGACAACTGCCTAACTCAGTGTGTAGATCTCTATAAAAATCTCCACATACTGCCCTTAATTAAGAAAGCGTCTTCTGTTTAACAAAGCTAAATTTGTTCACAAAATCCTGTCACATAATGCTCCAGCATAACTGTGGCCAATGTTCAAATACAATGAAAGACGCAGTCAACGCTTTAACAAATTGCAAGTGCCCAAGCCTAGGCTTGACTTATTCAAGAAAAGCTTAGCGTACTGTGCTGCTCATCTTTGGAATTGTCTTCCACATAACCTAAGAAACGACCTCAGTCCCTATTCATACAATCATGGACTTTTTGAATACTTTATGAGTTCTGATTACATGCCCCCCTAATCGGATTATCTTTTCTTATAATATCAACTGCAGGTTCTAATGACGATGTTTGTACTTTTCAAGATATGTTATGTCATTCTTATAAGTAATTATATATTAATATGAGTGTGCTATTTTATTTTACTTTACAACGTTGAATTCCTTGAAATTTACATGTGAGAATAAATGCATTCAGTATGAAAGGTGAGAGAAAGGAAGGGCAGAATATCAGACGGGCCTGTGTGCCCAATTCTCAACTCTTTGAAAATAAAGTTCAATCGTTCGTTCGTTCCACATAGGTGACCTTGTCATACCATTTCATTCCTTCCATTGGACATTACCCTTTCATAAATTATAGCAGTATAACAAGTCAGCAAGCACTGGAAGTGTATAGAGAAAGAAATTGGAACAGAATTACACAAGCATTTAAATAAATCTTAACGATGGAAGATCCATGTCTCTTTTATGACGCGATAATAGAGGGCCGTCTGACGTTAGGTCCTAGCAGATTGAACATTCATTTCGCTTAACTGCTATGTTAATACAATCAAACTGGGTAAATATACCCCAGGAACCAGGTTGTAGTCAACAGCGTTCGCAGCTGCCTGGACAAATCTTTCAGCCCTTGAGAAGTGAAGTGACAACGCCCTTGATTCTCTGAGTTACTAAAGCCCGCAGTTGCGCATAAAGAAAATTCGGCAGCCCGTTATGCAAATTAGCGCAATTTAAAGATCTACTGACGTGATCAAGTTGTGACGGAACACTTTCAATATAAATACTTCCGCTGACCCCAACATAACCCGTGAAAACTAAGTATCAATTTACTGTGGTTGAGTGCCGCATTAAATTTTAAAATAAAATTAATAAATAAAAAAATCACATGTTTGATACTTTATATAAAGAAAAAGGATCCCGTTACACGTCCTTGAGACCTATTGGGGAATATGGTGTTAGACCCATATTTTCTTGACCATCGGCACACTAGGGTCAGCATCACATCGGCCGCCTTAACCTTCCCAGAGTTTCTGTGGTACCCAATTCATGAAGCTGGGTCGACCCGGCAGCCGTTTGCGGTCTAAAAAAATCTCACCTCAACTGGGGATCGAACGGTGGACCACCGAGCTAGCAAGCCAGTGCACTAACCACTGCGCTACCGCGGCTCTATATAAACTGTCATTCATTCACTCACTGTTGCACGTAATCAAATATCAGACTGTCTCCCATATTTGGTGTTCCCATTGTCGAATAACTATGTTCGCTTGTTCCTGTTACTGCCGTGATGGGTTGTGGAACGATGTAACGAAGATGCTGACTGATTTCTGTTTTTGCTTTCTATTGTGCTAAAGCAATTTCTCTGGTGCATTTCAATAACTCTGATTCATTTGTCTGCTGTTTTCCTTGTACCATATATCATGGCCTCCTTGGTTTCGTTCCCACATGTTATCATCGAAGTGTAACTAATCCTCATTCGGCAAATAAGATGAAGCAGATGTAGCTAAATAATTATTAGTTTAATACAATAGTGAACACTACCGACATGCAACGTAAATGGTCCAATAACTTTTCTGGTAATTTTATCATTTAAGTTATTTCCCCTGGAAAAAGAAAGTTGTGTATTTCCAATAAAACTATTCAGTTATTGCCCTTCATCTTCCTAAGGAATATTGACCTTCAATACATCCATGCCAAACGTTCTTGTCCTTACCATCAGTTCAAGGTCATTCCTTGTATTCTTGATCACTTTCATGTATGTCATGTAAGTTCCTTTCTCCAAATGCAGCTGCGTACTAAAAAAAAAAGGGGGGGGGGTGTAAGGGGCGTATCCTGTTAATGCGAGCTAGGCGTGCTGCTACTTAAAATGAATATGTACGCCTACTATTTAACTTCTTCCCCTCTTAATTTAAAAACCAACTATATTCAATTACGCAACGATAGTTATTAGGGGTATATGTCAATTATCTCCGAAATACTAATTAACTTACAACTTGAAACTCACTGTCACTAATAATCTAAATTCCCGGCAACTAACAAAAATTAATTACAAAAAACACTGGACGGACACAGCCGATTTTTACAACTCGAGAGCTGCAAGACCACCGCACGCATGTTTGCATTGTATTGACGTATCTGGCCATGACCCGATTCACACAAACCAGTCTTTAGACGTAAATCCGAAAGGTCCAGCGCGCATTGTGACGGAATTACCCGAGAAACTTCGGGCGATTGCTACCAACCAATAAAAACTGCACTATAAAACGCGTCTGTGAAACTGAAACTAGATATACTCGTAGATTCTATGCGGGAAAATCCGTTATCCTGATGCGTGCGGTCCGAAAGCAGAGCATTAGAAGAGAAATATTTTATAGAATAATACATTAAATTTTTATTTTCCTTCGCGCATAGGTGTGCGCAGCACGCACAGCACACATAGATAATACGCCACTGGGGCTGTCCGCCCCGGGTGATAGCCAGGAAGGGGGTGTCATCGGTCACTATTAATATATTATTTACTACTAAAACGTTACTTACTTATAGTGTTTCTTTATTGGGGCAGGGGTGTCATAGATAACATCAGCCCCGGGTGCCAAGTACTTTAGATACGCCTCTGCCCATATAGTTGTTGGTCTTCCCGTCTACCTGTCTTATCCTGGGTATTTTAGAACAAGGACTGTCTTGTAATGCTACGAGATCACATATTATTTTTATATTTGGACATATGCTGTAATATTACCGACGGACCATGTGTCTAGGTTGAACGGTGCTCGTCTGGCCTCACCAATGGAAAGCAAAACTCCAAAATAAAATAAAAAAAGAACTGCACAAATCCAAAAAAAGAACAATATTAAACAATTATAAAGTTTTAAACAGTATTATAAATCCTTATTTATCTCGAATGATAAAAATCCGGCTACAGATGTTTACCAATATTTGCGCTGTTGCTGAAGTGGGTGTAGCAAAAGATGGAACCATCTTTCTTAGAAATCAAAGTCTCCAGCAGAACGTTAGTTCTACGTATTTTACAGCTTTTTAATTTAAGCAAAACGTAAATGCTTTTTACAATTTAACTGTTCTCCTCTTTAACTGTGCATGACTAGTGCATACCATTTCCAATCGTTCCCCGCCCGTTTTCGACGGGATTGCATGTTGGTATTGTTAATACTTGAATTGACTTAAGAGCGTCCGATTGACAGAGTGGTTGGAGCGATGGTCTCTCGCGGGGAAAGGTACCGGGTTCGACTCACGGTATCGACACGCTCCAGTCTACCCAGCTGTAAATGGGTACCCGGCTTTGCTCTTGAGTTAAGGAAGGAAAAGGCAGCGAGGAAGATAACTGGTCACCCCACCTCTCTATGATGGATCTAGTATAGTGAAGTCTTTAACACTTCATCCCCTATGCCAATATCTGCTGTGGGATTAATTTTACCTTTACTATTAATACCGTTGGATGTTTTACGAAAATAAATAATGGAGGAAACCTGAGTCCTGTGAACAGTAAATAAATAAATAAAAGGTAATTAACAGGCACTCGCTGGACATAATGGATGATACCAGACGACAGATTACGATGTTTTACTACTAGCGTGATGCCAGGGTGTATGCGTAACGATGCCAGTATGTTTTAAAAGTCGTGTTTTAATATCTCTGTGAAGATATCAACATCACCTTTTAAATCCATTTTAAATATTTAAATGTCCATATTTGTTAATTTTCTGCACTGCTGCACGTTTATGTTAATTTCAATTGGGAGTTTTTTTTCGATCACCATAGACCAGGGGTAGCTCGCTCTTGACTTACCGGTAGACCTCAAGGCATCATTTTTGGTAGATCTCTAGATGACCCTAGAAGCCGCGGTAGCGCAGTTGTTAGTGCACTGGCATCCTAGCTCGGTGGTCCATGAATCGATCCCCAGTTGAGGTGGGATTTTTTTAGACGGCAAACGGCTCCGGGGTCGACCCAGCCTCATGAATTCGGTACCAGAACAACTCTGGGAAGTTTAAGGCTGCCGGCGTGATGACCATCTCACCCCTAGTGTGCCGATGGTCAAGAAAATACCGGCCTAACGCCATGTTCCCAATATGCCTCAATGGGCGTGTAACGGGATCCTTTACCTTTTTCTTTACCTCTAGATGACCCAGTTGAGAGGGATTTTTAACCTAGGTAAACTTCGGACTAGCCCTCTCCCACATACTGAAAAGTACTGCCGCCCCAAGTTTAAAGGTACTTTTACCGCATTCCCAGTGAAAACCACAAGTTACCTTACTAAAATCCACTTTATTCGTGAACCGTATGCGATAGAAACCGATCTTTTCTTTGACGTGCAGTCAACTTTCAGTAACGCTACAACTGTAAATGGGTACCCGACTCTACTCTTGGAGTTAGGGACGGAAAAGGCAGCGAAGAAGGGAACTGGTCAACCCACCTCTCGACGCTGAACCTAGTATGGTGAAATCTCTAACACTTCACTCCCCTACGACAGTATTTGCTATGGGACTACCTTTACCTTTTTTAATATATTTATTAAGATTTAATTGTCCATCGTTGTGTGGATACGACTGCGCGTGACAGAGCGCGTGACAGAGATTGAAGATGCATATAGGATGCACTTATTCTAAATTACAAAGACTCCGAAACCTGAAAACATACATGATTTTATTGTGATAGGGTGGGCGAGATGATGATGATGATGCTGTTGTGATATGTGATCACTTTCTTGCACACTCGCAACCGACCCGATCAACAATAAAACTCTGATTCTAAGGCAGGGGCTGTATTTATTCATAAAACCCAGTCAGTGACCGAGCGCATGAAGCAAACATTAAACAAATAAAACAAAGCAAACAAAACAAAACACCCAGCCAGTGCTCGATTGCTAATCTGAAAAAGCAAACAAAGCACTGACTAGTTAAAATCATAATGGTTAAATAATCAGAAACGATACTCTCACCTGCCAAACAGGCCCACACACACGCACGCGCGCACGCACGCACGCACGCACGCACGCGCGCGCGCACACACACACACACACACTCATGCATATCCTCCAATGAGACTAGTATGGTGTTGTGCATGAGGATGGCAATCTCACGATGTAACACAGATTGCTACCGAAACACTACTGCAAGAGCATCTGAATGCTTTGTGAGGGCTTCATCTGGATGCCTGCCACATTGGTAGGATTATGATAAGTATCGTGAAATACACTAAATTACCATTGCATCAAAGAATAAAATATAATTATTCTTGACTTAACAAAACTAGAACTAAATACATCACCTAAAGGAAATTTAACACGAAAACTATCTCTTCCATTAGTGAAGAAAATTACATTAACCTGCCTTCACCCACGTGTCAATTTACACAATATAAAATAGCGTAACATTATAGGCCTATCCCCCCGACGCGTGGTAACTAAAAATGTGTGGTAACTAAACATGTTATTGTCGCTCCCAAGCGTCATCTTTATGCACAGTCATCAACACGTGGCCCCCCCCCTCCCCGGTTGCCATCTTGCCAACAAGTTAATATTATCTAAATTACAGTCCCAGATAACATCTCTGTCCAGTTCCATGTATGAAATACTTTCCTACTATCTTTGCCTTTCTTGCCCGGTCTGATAAATGAAATAATTGCTTCTAAACTCTTACAGCCGCAATCTGGACTTAACACTAGTAAAATCTATCCACACATTATTTTCACTCATCTATCATTTCAGAACTAAATGTCCTAAAAGAAATCTCCTTAGGAAACACATTTATCTATCTATTTTGTTAAACATGATACCAAATATGTAGCAGACCTACATCCCCATATCTTTCTAACACTATCACCTTCTACCTAAATTAATTCACGTGTCATGTCTTTGTTGTTCTTCTACCCATACAGGGCGTGCCTAACTTCGTTTGTTCTCTCTTGGCGGCTCTTGCAAAATAGGGTCTTTCGCACGCTTAAGCACTTCTTTATATAAGCCGCTAAGCCTAATCACTCAACTTAGTCCGCGCGCGCAGTAATTTGGCCACTTAAATAACACTCGCCTTAGATGCTCTAGAAGGAGCGAAAACACAAATATAACATACAACTATTTCTAGGCTTTATTGTGGCCCAGTAATAAATCTTCTTCTTGAAGATAATGTGGTAAAAAGGCAGTGAACCACAAAGACAATGACGATGACAAGATGGCGCGGTTACATAATCAAGGTAAATCTTTCGACTGCTCAGCGTTTCTAAGGTAAGTCCCAACAGTTCCTTGGTTGCCTTCCGCTGCCGTAGACCAGTGGTTGTCAACGTGGGCCATCTGGCCCCCCAGGGGGTCATGCCATATTTCTAGCGGGCCACAGTAAGATAGTAAAGTACCTTTGTTCCAGCTAACAGTGACTATGACGGGGGAACCACAGAGGTAGATGAGGCTCAGAATGGGGTTATGAGCAAAATAAAAAGGTTGAGAACCCCTGCCGTAGATGATGCTTTCATTATGCCACAATTGTTTAGAAGAGTAGCTGTTTCAACCGACGGTTACAAATGTTTGTTAGTTTGTGAAGTTTCTTCTTGGCGATAAAAAAAAAAAAAAAAAAGTCCTGAAGCATTTTAAAACATCATCAGACACTTCTTCATCATTCCTTTGTCCTGGGGTGAACTTTTGGTCCTCTCAGAAACCATAGTAATATGAAACATTTTGGCAAACATCACTTTTTATTTTTTTAATGTGCTGAATTGCACAGAAGTACGTGTTACCTACGCTGGAAGAATCTTACATCGTAGTTGAATGCATTCAAATAAATACCTTAAAGGGCCCTAACTTGACTACCTAACCGTTGTATGGATGACTTGCTTTTCTTTTTATAAACGTGTTGAAAGAGGAAATTTATTTCCCTTAACAGCCGTACTATTTAAATTTAACTGAATAAATATCCTTTAGGATGTGCTTGACATAAAAAAATAAATATCCTTTAGGATGTGCTTTACATAAATGCACTTAGCATAACAGGCACAACTGTATAGCGACCTGCAAGGTATTATCTTTGAATCTATCTTTTCGCTACAGTGGTTGTCTGCTGATTACGTCTTTGATTTCTGGGAATAATAGATTGGCCATAACGTAATCGTTTTAATATAAATTCAAAATGATTCCGATTTTCAGTATTCATATGGGTGCATGTTAAAGATCTACTGAAGCGTGGAGTTTGTTCCTCTTCCAGTAACATGCCCTAAAAAGTACAGGGCGTCCATAAATTATTCACCCTATTATAAATCTTAATAAATTCATTATTATATGCGCTATCTTAAAGTATATGGAAAGAAGATTAATAACATCACGGAACTAAAACACTGGATTGAAGAGATATTAGCCTCTATTACGTGAGACATGCTTCTTAATGCTTCGAACGAAATCATCTATAGAGTTGATGTTCTGCGTGCTTCTAATGGGGCCTCCCTCACATGGCAGTGTATAAAATTCTGGTTCACTGAAATACGTACGAGTATTTTGAACTGTGGGTCTAACCGTTTTAAGATAGCTTGTAAAATAACGAATTTACTCATGCTTATAATGGGTGACACATTTTTTGGACACCCTGTTTATTTCTTCCTTCTGATATGAATAATAAGCTTCCATTGCGCACTGGCTTCGTTCAGGACATCTTAAGTAACTGTTTTTCTTTAGAAAGGTGAAAGCGTCGAGCGGCAGATTGCTTAGAGTGCTGGCTTCTTGAGGTAAAGTTACAGGGTTCACAGAGGCACTAATTTAATTTAACTGAATAAACATCCCTTAGGATGTACTTCATTTATACATATAAGACTCTACTATATGGCGACCTGCAACGTCTTTCCTTTGAATCCTTCAATCTTTCTCTAACATGGTTGTCAGGTGATAATGCTTTTGATTTCTCAGAGTAATGTATTAGTCATGATTTAACCGTGTTAGTATAAAGCTAAAATAATTCTTATTTCCAGTATTCATTTATTTACTTCTTTACTTAGTCGTTCTCTCCTATCATGGTGTGTAGAGATTTGCCATACAGCACGCCATACTAACCTACCGGCTGCCTTCCTCCTGGCTTGGTTCCAATCTCGGTCCTTCAGAGATTGTCAAATGTTGTCCTCCAATAGAACTCTGGGTCGTCCTGGAGGTCTAGATCCCTGGCTCTTAGTTTCCCATACTTGTCGTGGTAGCAGATCTTTTTCCATTCTGCATACATGGCCAAACCATCGTAATTGGGACAGTTCTACATGGGTTTGCAGGGGCTGGGGTTTGAGGCAATAACGTACAGTCTGGTCGCGGACCATGTCTCTTCTTGGTACTTCAACTACCTCCCTCACATACTTCATTTCTGAGGTTTGGAGCTGGCTTTTGTGGGTTGTAGTCATTGCCCATGATCCAATATTCATATGGGTGTAAGTAGTCAAAGATCTATTGAATCCTGGAATTTCTTCCTCATCCCATAGCATGTCCTAAGATAGTAGATTAGGTCCTTCAAATTTGAGTAATAAGCCTTCTTTGCATACTGACTTCATTCAGGACATCCTAATTAGTTTTTTCTTTATGAGAGAGGACAGAGCGACGAGTGGCAGAGTGGTTAGAGCGCGAGCTTTTCGAGGCAAAGTTACCGGGTTCAAAACTTGGTATCGTCACGCATCAGTCTACCCCATCTGTAAATGGGTACTTTACCCCTCTTGAGTTAGGGAAGACGAAAGCAGCAAAGAAGGGAACATGACACCCCACCTCATAACGCTGAAACCTAGTATGGTGTAGTCTCTAACACTTCACTCAAAATTCTGCGATATCTGGTGTGAGAATACCTTTACCTTCATAAGAAGGTTTCGGAGTGGCTAGGAGGTATGGCGTCTGCCTCTAATTCTAAAGGTACCGGTTTCGGTTCCCAGTACGGGGAATATATTTGATTGACATTTTTCTCAGAAACAGAGGGTCCCTAAAGATGTCATACTCCCTCCTGATCTCATGGGTCCCTAAAGATGTCATTGGATGTCTAGCCTTCTGTGATAAGGGCGAAACAATAGGAGGTCCCATGTGCAAGTTACGCACGCTAAAAATCCCACGGCAGTAGGAAATCGTAAAGAGTAGGTCATACGGCCGCTGCCCTGGCAAAATTTACAAAATTAGGAAAAACCTACCCACCACAAAAATATTTATAGAAAGTGTGATTCATGTACACACACAGTGGGATCCTCGCCTGTGCTACGGAGTTCGTGAACTGTGTGATCTAAGGGAGGAGATTGGAGCATTGATAGAGCTGTCTGTGTACAATGAAGATGATCCTTAAAGATACCAAGAAAGAGAAGGGGTAAAGCTGGAGTAGATTACGACAATGGGAAAGAAATGACGGGAAAAGAAAAGAGGACAACAATGGCAGAAGATGCTGGACAGTTTAACATCGTGGCATGGACAGAAGTCAACAACAGAAATGATGTACTGGAAAGTTGTGGATGGACATGATCACACGCGCTGGCAGGCATGGCATGTGAAGAAAAGAAGTCTGGGAGTTCGTGAGGACGAGCTAAAACTGAACGGAAAATGTTATCTTTTGAAGAAATCTAATATAATAACTGAGAAAACAGAGTCTTACCTAACTTTACCGAGGTGAATGGCACATGGATTTAAATTCTTCACTTACAAACTAAATATTAATATGCATTATTACTTAGAGGTAAATTAAAAAGTACTCATTATAGTTTATTAACTACTAGCAATAACCCGCCAAACTTGACGGGTTTTTAATTATAGTGTGCTGTTTCCGTTCCCAGATGAACAGATAGAAGTACATCCAGAGTGTTTTTGGTTTCTTTCCATTATACCGTGTAATCAAACTGTTCATGAACACCGTCATTTGAACGCTTTTCTTTGTTGATTGTAACTATTTTCGGGAGAGTATATTGGGCAGCCATCTTATCATCTTGATCATTATGTGTCAAACCGTTCAAATACAATTCACTTTGGTATGTTATTGGCTCGTGCACACCAATTTTTACGCACATTTTCTTTGTCGAGCGCTACTAATTTCGTTAAAGGATAAAACAAAAAAACAAAAAAAAAAAAAAAAAAAAACCAAAGTATTTGTTTTATATAACACCCACGCCGCGCAAGTTGCACACCGTGCGTTGCGCACTTTTTTTTTCTGGCGCGAGTTACTATTTTGAGTGAGACCGACCGACGTAACATACATCGGTAATTATGTTAGTTGTGTGTGGGGATTCTTCTTTCCAAAATAAATATATTAATCCCAAGTACAAAAAGGTTTGGGAGATAATGAAACATATTATATTTCTAGTAAGGTGTATGCTAGCCTATAGTTCACTAAGATTCCCCAGACGCCTTGCAGGCGGACCTGGGTAACCCTGAACTTTGCCACCTAAAGTGGCTTTAATATGAATCAGCTAATAACATAAATGGAAAGAACAGTTAGTTCTACGCGAAGAGAAGAAAATATAAATTATGTTTTCTATTACAAAATTACCCTTATCTGAGCAAAACACGGACACATAAGTTAGCTATGAAATAGGATGTACGAGAAAAGTGGTCAAGAAAGATTTTTTTAAGGCAAAAGCAATTCTTCTTCTTCTTCTTCGTTCGCCCTGAAAAGGACGGTGGTTGCGTTGTGTCTGTTTACAACGTAGCTGTGATATCTGCACCTTTCGGTCGACACATCCGACTTCTGCACGGCATTTTTTAGGACCGGGTTTGCCTTCCCATTGCGATCCGTGCTCGCTCAGCCAGCCTGCACTGCTGCAGACTGTTTCCAGGACCACCACGTGGAGGTGGAGCACGGTCTTGACCAGCTCTGGTTCGCTGGTCCTGACGCAGGCAGTCAAGCTATGAGTCGCTGACTGCGGTCTCTGTTGCTGCGTCTTGAGGTCCCAGACAAAAGCAATGAAAACAACTATATGGGGAAATCTGCTGCTTGCGCGGTTGTGTTTTGATATTTAAAAAAAGAAGGGAAGTAAATTAGGAGCTTCAAACCGTTTGATCATTCGCAGAAAGCAACCAGATAATCTCGAGCTTTGTAAACCATCAAACTGAAATGCTGGCGCAAAAAGACTCACAAATAAGCTGGATTGATGGAGAAGTTGAAAGAAAGAAAATTACTCTCGCCCGGGTCACCTCCAACTGCTGGTCAATCTCTCCAGGATGCGTAATGGTAACCATAGCCAAGAGAATGCCTGGCAGTAGCAGATCTGTAGAAGCAACTCCTACCAATCTGCGGTCGCAACTGCTACCGCCATACACATCCATCACTAACACCCTGTATGGAGACATAACATAATGCAGTTGAAAAAGATGCGATCATTTCATTATCTGGTACCGAAAAATTAGAGTGAAAAGTCAAAGTCAAATAGAACCCAACAAAAAAGTTTTAGGACAGAATCATTGCATTGCATTATTGTGATTCCGGTACCTTAACGTACCGAGACAGCTATGATGTGACGCGTGAGCTACCGCGTGGGTTATGTGGCAAACATGGGACAATGAATAATGCGCAGTATCAAATGACGTAACAGGACTGTTCAGTCTTATATAACTGAATAGTCGTGATGTGTATTATACATGTGACTAAAATAAGATCATTGATAATATTACAGAACAGAAAATTGTGACAATATTCTACGTGCATTTCATCTCAATAAATGTCTTTGTTCTTCAATACTTATTATGAGACTTGATTCCTTTTTCAGTTCTGGACTGGTGAAGACAAAGACAGATAGGCTGAAACGGATACTGCTGTCTGTTCCATTAGTAACAAATTAGTAATGCTAGTAGAATGCCATTTTGGCTTTAACCATCTTATATAAATTATATGATATTCACATTAAATGCAGTCGTCTAAAAACGATCATGGTTACAGACAATCATCATCTCATCTCAACCCGTAACCCGTCATGGGTCATAGGGGTGCCATGGTGGAAGCATCAGCAGACAGGGTCCTCCACTGCTCTCTATCCTCAGCAATGCGTACAAGTGTGGAAAAACCGTGCCCTGCCCATTCTTTGATGTTATCAGCCCAGGATTTTCTTTGCCTTCCTCTTCTCCGTTTACCTTCGACTGTTCCCTGGAGGATCGTTTTTGAAAGGGAGTTATGACGAGTTACATGCCCAAACCAGGCGAGCTTTCGACGTTTCACTACTGACAATAGTGGTTTTTGGTGGCCTGCATAGGTGTTTATTTTCTCTCTAACACAGACAATGGGCAAACGCAAAGATCCTTGTATGACACACTTCCAGATATACTAGAGAAAACTTCTCACTATGTCCAAACTACTTATTCAGTACTATTCGTACTAAGATTCTTTTCTTTTTCGTACTGTATATGCACTCAAACAAGGGAAACATCTCCAAACACAGACAAACGAATGCCCACTCTAACAATCAAGTGTGTACTAAGCTGCCATTGACCAATGTAACCTCTAACTTTTCAACCCTGTGGTCATGTGCTGAATGCACATCTGTTCATGTTTTTACATTTATTGCACGATTAATCACTCAACACACACTTTATTATTATACCTTTCCCATTTCTTGCAGATAATTTACATTGTTGTCTTGCTGAATTACATTGTCTTACTGAATTACATTGTCTTACTGAATTACATTGTCTTACTGAATTACATTCATTCTTATGGATCAGACGTGAAAATGATGAGGAAGAAGTGGAAAGACCTTACGCTGATGGCGCATGACAAGAGGATTTGGCAATTAACTCTTTGACTCCGGAACAACGCTCAGAGCGTTGATCAGATTTGACACCCATGCCAACACAACTCTTTCAGCGTTGTTTTTAATCTATCACGAATTAAAATTATGGCACAGGGTGGAAAATAATTGCGGAATCAAAGAGTTAATGAATGAATGAATTAACGAATTATTGAATGAATGAATGACATGGACTGCAATACCTGTGCGAAACCTTAGTCAACAGAGCGACACAGAAAAAAACGTGGCTGCAGTAGTCAAGGAAAAAAAAATACAAATATAAAGAATCCTAAGAGAGTGTAAATGTACCTCATTTGTACGTTGTTCCCTAATCCCAATTAACAGATAAAACGCAGAGATGGATTACTGTCAGATCCGGCCATTCAAGACAGCGATTAACTACTGCTGGATTAATCACCAGAGAGAATAATAATGACACGTGGCTTAAGACTTGCAATCTTACACCACACTTTAAAAAAAAATGCAGATACAGAAACGATTGGTTTAAATTTAAAAAAAAAAAAAAAATACAAGAAATGGCACTTTGTTTCACTAGGACAATGGAAACATAAAATTGCCAGCGTTCCGGCCACAAGGGACAAACGAACAAAAAACAGAACAGGAAAGAAAGTGAGAGTGAGATGAGAAACATGAGAAACAAAAAAGAATAATTTGATTCGTAAAATCGGTTCGGCATTGTGCGACGACAAAGCTATATGGCAGAGATTAATTATTGTTTTCTCGGCGTCTGATGGATGGAAATGAGAGGAAAATCAAAGCATGCGAGATGACATATTTAAAACGAGACATTAATATTACCAGGAGAGACAACAAGAGAAATTCTGACATTAAAAAAAGGGAAGGAACTACATCCCGTATAAGATAAATAGTCAGAAAATAAAGTGGTTTGACCATCTCATGAGAACGAAGCCTGATCGATTACCACAATACACTTATAACAGTATAAGATCTTGTTTTTAGGTCAAGAGGTGGAAGGGTTAATGGAAGTGTCTCGTATAATAGAAATCCTACAACAACACGGACTCACAACAGCCAATGAGACACTAACACTTCATCTCTCCAAGTCGCTTCATGGCAAGAGTGGACGGGAAAAGTCAAATAGTAAGCAAAACAAAAAAAGGGGTAGTCCAATTGCAGATACTGCCGTAGAAGAGTGGAGTGTTAGAGACTTCACTATACTAGGTCCAGATTCGAGAGGTGGGGTGTCCAATTCCCTTCCTTGCTGCTTTTTAACCTTCCCTAACTCAACAGCAGAGGAAGATACCCATTTACAGTTGGGTTGAATAGAGCATGAAGTCACTGTGTTTTGAACCCAGTACCTTCGCCTCGAGAGGCCAGCGCTATAACCAGCTGCCAATCGGATGCTAAAAGTACTAACTAGTTGGGTGGAAAGACCACTTTAGGCGACTGAGCAAGACGAAAACTGCTAACAAATATCTGCACTGCCGGCATTCAATTGATTTCAACAATGAAAAAAATGCGTCGATATGTAAACCTGAAGGTCTCTCATAATGATTATATGTATTTTAAATTACGTAAGGCATGGGAGGGGTCACGTTGGTCAGGTGGAATACATTTTGGACACCAGTTTACAAAGAGTGAAAATTTACCAGTGTCAGCACTCACCTAAAAACCTAGATTGCTCAAATTATTACTAACCCCCCAGTACGTCAATACAGCCCCATTGGAGCTGTTACGTACATTTATTACCTAAGGGGGTAGTCTTCGGTCCTGCCAAATGTACGCACCAGTCTTAATATAGTTATATTATTTGTGCGTTCGATTGATTCACGCACTGACGTGCACAATGCAGTGTGAGTTGCTTTGGACGCACGGGTAACCTAGTTTAGGGATTCTGACGTCATGTTTTGTATGGAGGCAGTACGGACGATGTTGATGTCCGTGGAATATTTCTTGTATTCGTGGCAAGTTGGTGGAAGCCATTATTTCTATTGATATATATATATTGGTCTTCATGTCGAAGCCAATAGTGGAAGTATCATGTAAGTGTCGCCCCATTTCACATTGAATGTTTATTGATTTTAATTGAAGTATCAGGCCGCTCCTAGTTATGGTCTAGCGGGAATCCATCGTAGTATGTCATTCCTAGAATGGACAAACGGAGTCGATTGCCTTGTTTGAATTACCGTAGAGGGAGGATACCTACGAGGAAACGAAGTTAATTGATTTTGTATGCTTCACATGTTTTAATATGCCGTTTCGCCAATGCCAAAGTCATGGCACGGATTTTGGGAGAGGTTAGTCAACAGAAGACTCTAACCTGATTGTATTGCCGTGTATGACTTTGTCTGGATTATATATATGCTACATAAGTATTGTATGAAGAAAGTCTGGGAATTTTACGGGTATGATATCAAAGATTGATCCTCGAACATGAATCCGTTTACCACGATAGACGTCCTTGGAAGAAGATCAACGGACTTCATTGTAAATGTATATTAGCGGAGAACAGAAGTGATCCTCAGCTCACTTGGATAGAAGAGGACTTGATTGTTGAAGAATCTCCAAGAATTTAAGAGTATGATCAGCAACTTTAAAGTATGACATTTGCATCTGTAATCTGTAACCATGATCGTCTTGTGTGTTCCACTCCGTATGTGTCACGTTAAATAAAATATATGTATAGTCATCACAGACTTGTGTGCTGCCAGTAAGTGACCAGTTAAACACTACTTGTTGGAGTTCGTTTTGAAGAACATTTTCTGACATTTTGTTTCTTTGCAACCATTCGCGTAACGAAGTTCTTCACCATTAGAATGAACGGACCCAACAGTAAATGGTATGCCAGTGTGGTCTGGAAAGAAATAATTTCACAGGAACGTACTCAATCCAAGTATCGGTTGAAAAGAAGATTTGAACTTTCAAGGCGACAACATCTCAAACTTGGAACCTAGTGTGATGATGAATCAGAATCAACTTACGGTTACCAAATGCTCAAGGTCATCAATCAACCTCCACGTCAAGTTTTACAGTGACTGACTGCCTTGGGATCACCTATTCATCATTAATACGTGCGAGCTACGCCCACGGCGACCGTTGCCTCAACTGGCTGTGTGTGGTGTACCCGGAAACGGGGCCTCCCAGTACTGAGACACAGTTAAGTCCCCGATGTCATTTATCGGTGCAGAGTTGAGAGAGATGGCTGAGCATCACAATCCCCCCTGTGTTGCAGCATGATGAGAACCCAGAATTGCACACTGAGCTTGGGGGGAATCACTTGGGCACCAGACTTAATACTGGCTCTTGACTGGATGGCCGCATGCAGGAGATTTCTACAATGGGGGGTTGGCATGTGGTGGGTATCTGGAAGTGGCTCTGTGCAGGACGTGAGGATTCCTTGGGTGAGCCCAGAACCATAGCACAGCATTGTGCAAGCTCTGCATAGTTGGAGAGCCCCCTGGATGACGGGGAATGCACAGTGTGCTACCCCACCTGTCCCCAATTGCTAACTTAGAACCAGAAGTGGGGTCCTCTGTATGCGTGCCAGGCCAGGATAAAATGCCTGGGAAAGAGACTGGAGCTCAGAACTCCCTAACTCAAAGTTGCAGGATGGCAGGAAAGACAGGGCTATTTTGAAGATAATGCAACCATATTTTCACCATACGAGCTCGGACGCCGCCTCGGTAAACAAGGTCCGCGCAGAGCAGTGACACCCCCAGGCTGCTTGCGAATAGTCTACTACTGGGAACATAAACAGATTAGGGATGAGCCCACTCTCCCGTTGAACAGGTGCTAAAGTCATAGATACTGGGCCAGAAGGCGCACCGGAAACCACAGTATCACGCAACTCGCTTTTTTTTTTCTATGGAGAGTACACCGTCAAATAAATCTCGTACTGGTGCTCGCACTGTGGAGCTCCACCAGGCAGGTGCAGTGCCGGGCTCTGAGCCTCGACAGAGCCCACCCTCAGCTACTGGAGGACCCTCTAGACCGTCTTGTGGAGTCAGCAGACGGCGGAGGAGAACTACTGACCAAAACAAAACAGAAAAAGAGAAACCCAGAGTGCCACTTGTCATGATGCACTGGAATGCAGAGGGAGTGAACAGCAAGCAGGCTGGATACAGCAAAAAGACAGAGCTGGAAAACATCTTGTATGAGAAGCAAGTCAGTGTTTGCTGTATCCAAGAGACTCACTTGAAAGCAGATCAAACCTTTAAAATAAGGGGATATCAATGCTTCAGATCCGACAGAAAAGATAGACGAAAAGGAGGAGTACTTACTCTTGTAAGGAATAACATTCCTGCACACGAAAGGAAAACCTTCATGGATGGAGCAGAATATCAGCTGTTGCAGATAAAGGTAGACAAGATGGAAATAGAACTCCTGAACTATTACTGTCCGAACAACAAACCCCTGAGTCTCAGCTCTATACAGGTACCAGCCACCAACTTTATAGCAGTTGGAGACTTTAATAGCCACTCCCAGAGCTGGGGCTATAACCATCTGGATCACAGAGGTGAAGAGGTTGAAACTTGGCAAGATGATCACTCCCTAATCCTAGTCAATAATGCCACAGATACTCCTACCTTCTACTCCAGAGGATGGCACACAACTTCAACACCAGATCTTGCCTTCTCCACACCAGATATAGCTGGATCTATTAGTAGAGAAGTAGGAGACCAACTAGGGGAAGCGACCATCGCCCAATCTTTCTTACTGTCCAGAGTGCAACTCTCAGTACAGGCCCAGCCATTACAAGATGGAACTACAAAAAAGCCAACTGGGGTTTATTCAGGCATCAGGTGAACACGCTGCTGTCTACCCTCAAGGTACAGAACAGAGACATTAATGAAGTGGTAAAAGACTTCAACAGATGCATACTACAAGCTGCAAAAGAAACCATTCCCAAAGGATGCCGGCGTAACTACATACCATACTGGTCCAGCACACTCCAAGAACGTCAGGAAGCCATGGACAGGGCTAGAAAGGACGCAGAGTCTCAGCCTTCACTTGAAACTCACAACAAATGGAAAAAGGCTGTAGCAGAGTTTCAGAGAACAAAGCTAGAAGAAAAACGGAAAAGCTGGAGAACTAAAACGGCATCGCTGAACCTTGAGAAAGACGGCAGGAAACTTTGGAGATTAGTCAAGTCTCTAAATGAAGAGCGTTCCTCACCTAGGCAGACTATCACATTGGATGAAGGTGGCAAACTTTTCAGAGGAAAACAAGCTGCAGACTTGTTTGCTAGAAGATACAGTTCAGAAAGCAACTTACCCATTAACATAGATCATCAGAGAGAGATAAGAAAAGAAATACTGGCAACCATGGGACAGACAGATACTCCTGCCCCAATGAGGGAACCCATCACACTAGGAGAACTACAGAAGGCTATTTCCAAGCTTAAGTTTCAAAAGTCACCCGGCCCAGACAAAATCAGCAACGAAATGCTAGTAAATCTGAGCTCAGCAGCAAAGACAAAACTGCTTGAGATATTCAACCACAGCTGGTTGAAAGGAACGGTACCCCAAGTATGGAGAGAAGCCATCACAATACCCATACTAAAGAAAGGGAAATGTAAGACCGAGGCTGCAAGTTACCGGCCAATCAGTCTCACAAGCTGTGTTGGGAAGACTATGGAACGAATAGTCAACCACAGATTGAAATGGTATTTAGAGTCTGAGCAGATCCTGGTGCCGGAACAAGCTGGATTTAGAGAATGCTACAGTATAGAAGACCAAGTTACTTACTTGTCTCAAGCAATAGAAGATGCCTTCCAGGAGAAGAAAAAGGTCCTAACGATCTGGGTCGACTTCAAGCAGGCCTTTGACAAGGTGTGGAAAGATGGCCTCATTGCAAAACTTAGGAGAAGTGGAATCCAAGGCAACATGATGAAATGGATCCAGTCATATCTGCATAACAGGAGAACTAGAGTCACTCTTGACGGTCTGCAGAGCAGAAAAGTGTTGCTCCATCAGGGGGTACCTCAAGGAGGAGTAATTTCCCCAACACTCTTCCTTGTTTACATCAATGACCTGGTAAAAGATCTCCCTGCAGGAGTTAAAGCTGCCTTATATGCAGATGACCTAGTACTCTGGTGCGCTGATGAAAATGTCACCACAGCAAATTATAGAATGCAGCGGGCAGCAGACATGCTAGTGTCATGGGCAGAGAAATGGCTTATCACAATAAACACAGACAAAACCTCCACAACACTGTTCTCCCTCGCCCCCAAGGACAAATCAGCTAACATACACCTAGGGACAACCGTGATCAAGGAAGAAAGCTACCCCACCTATCTTGGGGTGACATTTGACCAAAGGCTTACATGGAATAAGCATATTGAAAACGCAGAAGGAAAAGCCCGAAGACGACTAGACATACTCAGAAAATTAGCAGGTACCAACTGGGGAGCAAATGAACGAAATCTAAAGAAGATTTATAATGGAGAATAAGACCACACTTAGAGTTTAGCTCAGCAGCATGGTCATCAGCTGCTAACTCACATCTGCAGTCTTTGGACAAGGTGCAAAATCAAGCTCTCAGGCTCATTACAGGAGCCATGAAAACTACACCAATAACAGAGATGCAGAAGGTTGCTGGATTACAGACATTGTCCCATAGAAGAGACACAAAAACCATGATCCAGATGGAAAAGTACAACAGTATGCCAATGCACCCAATGAAGGCAAGACTAGATGATCTGGCATTGGGACGTCTAAAGCGTAGCAGCTTTGTGCATCGGGGGAAAAGACTTATAAGACAGCATCAAGAAGACCTATCCATGAAGACAACACCACTGAAGCCCACCCTATACCCTGTACCATGGGAGCAGGCCAGCAGTGCCCTCCAAATTAATACATCAGTCAGTGGTCTCACAAGTGGATGTGAGTATAATGATCTGCAAAAACGAACTGCTACATTGAGTATGATCCAAGAAAGCTATCCCGATCAATCATGGATACATGCCTATACAGATGGATCAGCAACAAATGCTGTTAGGAATGGAGGTGCCGGTATCTTTATCTCATATCCTGACAACCACTATGAGACTAGGCACATTCCCACTGGTAAATTCTGTTCCAACTATACAGCTGAGGTTCAAGCTCTAGAGCAAGTTGCAAATATGATTTATAACACCAACTCTGACTGCCACCAGGTAGTCATCCTCACAGATGCACTGTCTGTCCTGCAAGCTCTCAAGGGTGGTAAACTCCCGCATCTGAGAAATGAACTAAACAAGGTAGCTGCCAAAAAGAGAACCATACTTCAGTGGGTACCATCTCATTGTGGTGTACCCGGAAATGAAAAGGCAGATAAACTTGCAAAAAAGGGAGGAGAATGTGAACAAGAAGATAATGAAGTCACATACTTTGAGAAAAAGAGAGCTATCCAGACTATCAGAAGAGAACAGAACCAACCCAAAGACGACTATCACACTCTCGACCGGCAGGGACAGATAACTATTTTTCGACTCAGGACAGGGCATAACAAACTGAATAAACACATGCACAAGCTACGATTGTCTGCTTCACCACTGTGCACATGTGGATTAAACGAACAAACTGCTGAGCATGTTCTACAGGACTGTCCTCTGTATGACCAGTTAAGAAAGATATACTGGCCGAATGACTCAACACTAAACTCAAAGCTATATGGAGTTAAAGAGGAACTTCAAACAACAGTCGAATTCATCATGAGAACTCGTCTGACGGTGTAATCATCAAAGATGCGATCGCAAGAAGAAGAAGAAGAACGTGCGAGCTGTTATTATATACGCAGAGCGAAGTATTTTATCCTCAGACGTACATCCACGGAGACGAGGCACATTGTTTTTTCCCGGCACACGCGAGATGAGTATAACGTGCTTTCGTTATACATTTTATTACTTTTAGCTGTGCCTTCTATAGTTATGTCCATCTTTACATTTTCCATGTTATATGTTATATGTTGTACATTCGTCGTGGGAGGTAGGGAGGTTGATCTGACAAACGAGATCCATCTCGAAGCCAATTCGGGCTCTTCGTCAGACGTTCTGTAGGGCTCAACTTGTAAGTTTCAATTGAGCGATAATTCCGGTCCAAGGCTAGAAACCTTGCCGAAGTTCCGATCGCTAATTGTTCCTTATGATAGTATCTGTTTAGCTGTTTCGTCACGTTTACTTGTTGTTTTTGGTAGTTATTTTTACTCGTATTTAGTTTTATGATGAATTTTGTTTGTATTATGCGTCCGTCTCACCTTTCCTGTCGTTCAGTTTTTTACAAAACCTATGTTTTTACACTGTGTTGTCAATTGTCCTGTTGAGTATCTGATCGTAGTTGTCATCGTAAATTTTTACGATATTCTATTTTAGTTACACATTTCTATTTTTGTTGATTTCTACGATTGTGTTCACTCGTCTTTGATTATCGTGTCTTGTCGGTAATGTTTCTATTGTCTTTCACGTTGTTGATTTCATGACATTTCATTACATAAATTACTATATTGATTATTGATATATTTCATAACTATATGATAACAAAAAATACCGTTCTAGGACAGGAACGACGTACACTTGGCAAAGTAACAAGGTTAATTAATTTACATTGATTAATTATCATTTTATAAATCAAGAGTATTGTGACTACTTATAAAGCATAATGTATTCACTAGATTATTTCATTAAGCAAGCAAAAGCTCTTCAGATGGCTCCTGATGAAGCAAAAGCATTTGCACTTGCAGAAAATAAGAAAGCTCAAGAAATAGAAGCCGAACAGAGAAAGTTAGAAACTTTAAGACTAGAAAAACTTCAATTTCAGGCAGATCAAAAACGGATTGAGGCTGAGGAGGATGAAAAGAAGAGGAAATTTATAGCTGAGGAAGAGGAGAAAAAAATGAGATTAGCCGCTGAATTAGAAGAGAAACGATTTCAGCGAGAGGCAGAACAGAAGCAAAGGGAGGCTGAAGAAAGACTTAAAATTGAGATGGAAGTTAAACAAAAGGAAATGGAAGTTAAACAAAAGGAAATGGAAAATAAACAAAAGGAAATGGAAGAAAGAAGATTAATAGCTGAACAAAATACATTACGACTTCAGCTTGAGATGGAAGAGAATGATAAAAAACGACAGCATGAACTAAAATTAGCAGAGTCAGAATATGAGAGACTTAGGTTAACTCAGGAAGCTAATTCTCAGAGAACTTTTGAAAGCCAAACTTCATCCAGACATGATCATTTTAAGGAAATTCACCTTAAATTACCTAAATTTAATCCCCCGTCGGATGACGTAATATTTTTCCTAGATAGATTTGAGGCCACTCGTAGGTCTTATAACGTGGATAAAACACTGTATTGCACATATTTATCCAGGTTACTTACTGGGGATGCTTTAGCAGTTTATCATACTACCAGTATTAATGAGAAGAATGATTATAATGCTCTTAGAGCCGCACTTCTGAAGAAATTTCAAATGACAGAAGATGAATACCGATTAAGATTTCGTACATTACTACCGCAATCAAGCAGAAATTTCAGTGATTTTCTGTCACAAATACGACTAACCCTAGAAAGATGGATCGAATTATCCAAAATTGAAAAGTCGTATGAAGGTCTCTTCGATTTACTGATGCGCGATAAGGTACTATCGTCTGTAAATCCTACATTTCTCGCATTTTTACACGAACGGAAACCTTTATCAATTAAAGACTTAGAAGAACATGCAAAAAATTTCTGCACTGCTCACCCAACCATGGATCTAAGTAATGCACAGATTAAGAATGAAATGCCTGTTGCTTTTGCAGCACAACAAAACAATTTTTCACGAAATCGTTCCTTTAGTGCTGACAGGTATGTCAATAAGGGAAATAATTACAATTTTCACAATGATAACTTTTACAAAGGGAAGCAATTTCAACAATCTGCTCCATTTAATGTTTCTTGGAACCAAGCTCACAGATCGCGAGATTTTGGTAACAATAATTTTAAAAATAATCAAGGACATTATAATAAACAAAACTGGAGATCAAGATCTCAGGGTCCGCAAAACAGACAAGGTTCTTGGAATAAAAATTTTAAAGAACATCATAACTTTAATTATACAAATTATTGGACTCATCCAAATTTTAACTCAAGCAGAAACGACAATTATGGCAATTTTAATGCAAATAATCAAAATCGATCGCGTCGTAGAGATAGATCGTCGAGTAATGCGGGTAGACATTCTAATGTCGCTTTAAGTGATACACAGGCTAACATTGAACAGGGTAAAGTAGCTGAAACTCACAATGCTATGTCTTGTTCTCTTGATTGTACCCAGGTGAAAGACTGTCCAGAATGCTCGACTCTTTTCCAGCCTAAGGCGATCACGACGCTGCGTTGCGGACATACCTTGCCTAGTCTACCTGTAGTCTGTACGGCCACTGCTGCGTCAGTACACCAGGGACAGGGCTCCCTTAAGTTTAACAAGGGATTTGTCAACAACATTTCATGCTCTCTCCTATTTGACTCAGGTTGTAGTACTGTGGGCGTCCGGACTTCGCTGATCAACCCAAGTTGTGCCACGGGCAGGGTTGTCAAGTGTGTGACTTTTGGTGGCACCGTTGAAACATTTCCCACTGCTATTATTGACCTTAATACACCATTTTTTTCAGGAAAGATCCAGGCATGTCTCCTTCCGAATCCAATTTATGATGTAATACTTGGTCGCATACATGGTATTAAAGATTGTACACCACAGCAAATTGCTGAATGGGAAGAGCGACATATTCAAACTGCAAATGCAGTAGTGACTAGAGCGCAAGCTACTAATATGTCGCATGATACACCTATTGAACCTACAGTTCATACCACTTGTGAAGATGATGCTCCTATTTCACGGGAGTTGTTTGCAACATTGCAAAAGAATGATGATTCATTAAAAAAAATTTTTCAGTATGTGAACAAAAAGAATACCAGCAACAAACTTGCAAAATCTAGACATGACTTTATACTTAAAAATGGGATTTTGGTTAGAGTAATACGGGAAAAGGATTCATCCTTATGTTATCAGATCTTAGTCCCATCCTCTATGAGATCTCGTATATTACGACATGCGCATGACTCGCAATGTGCGGGCCATATGGGTTTTTCGCGTACCAAATCCAGAGTGCTTTCGGCATTCTACTGGCCAGGCGTCCATAGGGACATCACTCTCTATTGTCGGTCCTGTTTGATATGTCAGGAAGTTAAGGTACGGGGTCCATTTCATGCGGCTCCTATTCAAGCTGCGGACATCCCGATTAGACCATTTGATAAAATGGCTATAGACATTATTGGTCCGATGCTTCCATCTGCTAGAGGGCATACGCATATTCTTACGTGCATTGATATGTGCACTCGTTGGCCTGAGGCCATCCCTCTCAAGAACACTTCATCTGCCAGTGTAGCAGAGGCATTGATGTTAATCTTCTCACGCATTGGTTTTCCACGGAAAATCTTGTCGGATCATGGGGTTCAGTTCATTTCTGAATCCATGTCTCAAGTTATGAAGACATTAGGTATAGACAGATCTCTTAGTTCTATTTATCATCCGATGTCAAATGGGTTAATTGAGCGTCTCAATAGGACACTCAAGCAGTTGTTGGGTAAGATGACCCAAGACCATCCCCAAGACTGGGATCGGGTCATACCCGCTGCTCTGTTCGCGTATCGCGAAGTACAAAATCAAGCCACGGGGTTTTCTCCATTCCAGCTAGTTTTTGGCATGCAACCACGCGGTCCGATGTCGTTAATCCACGACTTATTGGTTGACGAGAATATTGAAGAGGAAACTCAATCCTCTTATGAGTATGTGATCTCTCTGAGAAAGAGAATCATAGATGCTTGTAGACTAGCTACTGCATCATCCGAACAAGCCAAAGAAAAAGCTCGTCTATTTGCAAACAAGTATAGACGTCTTCGCCAGCTTATTCCTGGTGACGAAGCTTTTGTATTACTCCCTGCGCATAACAATCGTCTTTTAATTACCTGGAGAGGTCCTTTCAGGATCATCTCAAGAATATCCGATGTCGACTACATCGTTGATGTTAATGGTAAACATAAAACCTTCCACATTAACATGTTGAAGGAGTATTACTCACGTCCTGATTATCTACAGTCAGTGTTCCAGGCAACTGACGATCCTACACCTCCTATTCAACATTATTCTAGTTTGCCAGTCATCCAAGAAGAAGAATCTTCTTTCGATGATGTACAACTACCAATACCGGTTGTACCACTCCATTCCACTGAGAAATGGAATGATATTACAATCTCATCTACTCTTTCGGCTGATCAACGTCAGAAAGTCTCTAATATTCTACACTCGTATGAGGATGTTCTCACTGACATCCCAGGTCATACGTCAGTCATCCAACATGACATTATTCTGACTGACGATACGCCTATTCGAGTTCGCCCATATCCTATCCCTTTACACTTTCGTGATAAGGTTGATAAGGAATTGGATGAGATGCTTCAATTAAATATAATTGAACCATCTTCATCACCATATTCTTCTTCTATGGTAATCATTAGGAAGAAGGACAACAATATACGTCTTTGCGTAGATTACAGGAAATTAAACAAAGTTACAAAATTCGATGCGGAACCGTTACCTCTTTTAGACGACTTATTGGAGAGATTATCTCATGCCACATTCTTTTCGAAATTTGACCTTTCAAAGGGCTATTGGCAAGTGCCACTCACTCCTAAAGCAAAGCCATTCACCGCTTTCTCGACGCCACGGGGTCTTTTTCAATGGAATTTTATGCCATTCGGACTAATGAATGCGCCAGCTACCTTTGTACGCATGATGCGCCGCATATTGTCTCATCGTCCCGATGTCATTACTTATATAGATGACATCTGTCTTTTCAGTGACTCTTGGGATGAACATATTCATGGATTAAAAGCTTTACTTTCTACCTTACGGGATTATAACTTAACAGCGAAACCTTCAAAGGCTTTTGTCGGTTTTCATGACATCTCATTTCTGGGTCACCGCATAGGTCATGGTTTCATGTATACAGAAGACAGTAACGTCTCTAAAATTTTAAACATCTCGGCACCTAAGACAAAAAAAACAAGTTAGATCTCTTTTAGGACTAATACAGTTCTATTCAAAATTCATCCCTCATTTGTCTACTATAACTGCACCTTTTTCGTCTCTACTGAAGAAAGGCACATCTAATGTAATAAAGTGGTCGCAGGATCACCAAACGGCGTTAGACTATATAAAACGATTTTTTTCAAATGAACCTTTTTTGAGGTTGCCTAACAAAAATCTCACTTTCATTCTTCGCAGTGATGCATCTTCTTACGCTATTGCTGCAGTTTTGATGCAGGAATATAACGGCACCTTATTTCCGGTGATGTACGTGTCCAGAAAACTTACGGAGAGCGAACTCAAATACTCCGTTCTGGATAAAGAGCTCCTCGCATTAGTATGGGCAATCACAAAACTGGAACGTTACCTCCTCGGCTCACACTTTGTGGTGGAATCTGACCAAAAAGCTCTTACCGCACTGAACACGAAGAATGTTAAATCATCGAAGTCAGCCCGTTACGCTATAGCGCTTCAACCATTCAATTTTGAAATACGAGCTATTCCTGGAGTGAAGAATGTGTTCGCAGACTGTTTGTCGAGATGCCCAAGCGAACTTGTCGAAACTAAACCACTTCCAGATGTTGAAACATCCTTACCGATAACATGAATAACTTTGTACATTATCATTGATAGTACATCTATAAAGACTGGTTATATAACTGAAGTATTCGTATAAGTATAACTTTCATGATATACTTACTTATAGATTATAACATTACTTCTTGTGTAGTAACGTTTTATTAGAACGGGAACAGTGGTATTAGAGTAACATTTTATTAGTACGGGAACATTGGTACTACAGTAACTTTTTATTAGTAGGGAAACATTGTAAAGAGCGACAAATATACATTTGTTATTCCTATGGAACATATTACACTACATATCGTGTTCGAGAATATATTTTATCGTGTATGGAACATTGAGAACATCGTCTCGTCGATTACTAACTAGTTGTAACTGAACATTGACATATTGATAGTGATATTGGAATTACTTAGAATATATTAGTAACTGGTTATTTGTTAGTAATTAAGAAATATATAAATTAGAATAATTCAATTTAATCTATTTAATTGATTATGGATCACACACATACTAACTTTCTTAGTTGTCACGTAATACCTGCATTCACGGGTCTTAGTTATGATATCTCACTGTTAGATCACAAGTCAACCGTAGTAGTGTTAGAAAACATTAAGGGTGTTGATTCTTAAAGTGTTTAATTTTGCATTGCTTCATTTTTGCACATTGTATTTTCAATTTTTCTGTTTTATTGATTCTCTTGTCATTGATCATCATCAGTGTTGCTGTTCATTTTCATTTTTGAAATCATATGTTTCAAATTTTTTTTTTGAAAACTTAGTTGAATTTTATTATCATCTTTTTTTTATGGTTTTTTTTCATTTTTCATTTTCAACTTGTTTTTACTTCGAATATTACCACATCGTTCCAAAGTAGGTCGATTGTGGATGTGTGCTTTAATGCATACTATCATTTAGTTATATTGATTTCGTTTAATATTCTTTTCTTAATATGGTATAACTTTATGCATTTCATATATCTTGTGGTAGTTTTGACTCACCTCTCTCGGGTACTAAGTTCAAAAAAATTAATAGAATTAATTTTTTTAAGGGGAGGTAATAAGGGAGCTGTTACGTACATTTATTACCTAAGGGGGTAGTCTTCGGTCCTGCCAAATGTACGCACCAGTCTTGATATAGTTATATTATTTGTGCGTTCGATTGATTCACGCACTGACGTGCACAATGCAGTGTGAGTTGCTTTGGACGCACGGGTAACCTAGTTTAGGGATTCTGACGTCATGTTTTGTATGGGGGCAGTACGGACGATGTTGATGTCCGTGGAATATTTCTTGTATTCGTGGCAAGTTGGTGGAAGCCATTATTTCTATTGATATATATATATATATTGGTCTTCATGTCGAAGCCAATAGTGGAAGTATCATGTAAGTGTCGCCCCATTTCACATTGAATGTTTATTGATTTTAATTGAAGTATCAGGCCGCTCCTAGTTATGGTCTAGCGGGAATCCATCGTAGTATGTCATTCCTAGAATGGACAAACGGAGTCGATTGCCTTGTTTGAATTACCGTAGAGGGAGGATACCTACGAGGAAACGAAGTTAATTGATTTTGTATGCTTCACATGTTTTAATATGCCGTTTCGCCAATGCCAAAGTCATGGCATGGATTTTGGGAGAGGTTAGTCAACAGAAGACTCTAACCTGATTGTATTGCCGTGTATGACTTTGTCTGGATTATATATATGCTACATAAGTATTGTATGAAGAAAGTCTGGGAATTTTACGGGTATGATATCAAAAATTGATCCTCGAACATGAATCCGTTTACCACGATAGACGTCCTTGGAAGAAGATCAACGGACTTCATTGTAAATGTATATTAGCGGAGAACAGAAGTGATCCTCAGCTCACTTGGATAGAAGAGGACTTGATTGTTGAAGAATCTCCAAGAATTTAAGAGTATGATCAGCAACTTTAAAGTATGACATTTGCATCTGTAATCTGTAACCATGATCGTCTTGTGTGTTCCACTCCGTATGTGTCACGTTAAATAAAATATATGTACAGTCATCACAGACTTGTGTGCTGCCAGTAAGTGACCAGTTAAACACTACTTGTTGGAGTTCGTTTTGAAGAACATTTTCTGACATTTTGTTTCTTTGCAACCATTCGCGTAACGAAGTTCTTCACCATTAGAATGAACGGACCCAACAGGCTCTTTTCTCTGCTTCTGATGTACTACTATTCATCTAGCAAAGAAGCAGCGGTTGCATAACAAATTTCCTATTTAGACCTTTCAATCTATTCTGAAACTGTGCCAAAATTTTGAATGCTGGTACTGCCGCAATTCAGTTCAACATAAATTAATGTTGGTTTAGTTTTATTTCACATTGGGAGATTTGTAAGACATTTGTGCTCCCAGTCAGAAAGTGTAACACTAGCATAGCACGCCTCAGTGAAGATGGTACTCTTTCGTTACTTGAAAAACCACAACTGTGTAAGAATGGTAAATTGCAGTGGCGTAGCGTTTATATACAAGCTGGAAGCGGCGCTTCCCTAATATCATTTTTTTTTCTTTAAAACTAAAGCTTTGTAAAGAAACAGTAAGATAAACAAAATGCAAGTTATCATTACTTGCAATAATGCTATGTGAATTTTCAATCCTTCATTCTCAATAATGATTGTGCTTTATTATGCTTCAATCCACTTTCGTACTCTCACGTCTTTGACATACAGTGCATTTTATTCTAGACATAATATTTTATTTGTTATTTTATCTCATCAATACTATAATGTATTTCAGTTATGTTTACTGCAAGATGTCTCATCAATTATGTATGCATTTTCAGTGATGTTTTTATCTTATCGATAATGGGTTGTATTTTCGGTTATATCTTTATCTCTTAGGTAATGGTTGTATTTTCAGTTGTCTTTATCTTTTCGGTAATGGTTATATTTTCAGTTATGTTTTTGCCTTGTCAATAATGGTTGTATTTTCGGTTATGTCTTTATCTTTTCGGTAATGGTTGTATTTTCGGTTGTGGTGTTTTTATCTTTTCGGTAATGGTTGTATTTTCGGTTATGTCTTTATCTTTTCGGTAATGGTTGTATTTTCGGTTATGTCTTTGTCTTGTCAATAATGCTTCAATTTTCGGTTATGTCTTTATCTTTTCAGTAATGGTTGTATTTTCAGTTATGTTTTTATCTTTTCGGTAATGGTTGTATTTTCTGTTTTGTCTTTATCTTTTCGGTAATGGTTGTATTTTCCGTTATGTCGCCATCTTTTCAATAATACATATATTTTCAGTTAAATCTTTATCTCTTCAAAAATACCTGAATTTTCAGTTATGTTTCATAACTTTAAGAATGCTTGTATTTTCAGTTATGTTTCATCTCTTCTATAATGCTTTTAATTTTCAGTTATGTTTCATCTCTGCTATAACGCTTTTAATTTTCAGTTATGTTTCATCTCTTCTATAACGCTTTTAATTTTCAGTTATGTTTCTTCTATAATACTTTTACTTCATTTATGTCTTTATCAATTCAATAATGCTTGCATTTTCAGTTATATCTTCTCTCTTTAATAATGCATGTACTTTCAGTTACATCTTTATCTCTTCAATGCTGCATGTATTTTCAATCATCTCTTAAAAAAAACGTACGTATTTTCCATTATGTATCACAGATGTAATTTCTACTTTGCTTTACTACCTTTTAGTATTACTTTAACACAAGCATGCTCCCAAAACCTCGTAGTTCAGACCTCGGATCAAACCTGCATACATTAAATATTAGAACCATTTACGTAAGTAAGTTATAGAAAAAATAGAAAACCCGGCTCCGTACATTGGTAACTATAAACGCGGATTACATTCTTTCGTGAAAATATCCCAGTGTAAATAACCTCATTCAGTTTGTTCATATAAAGGACACGCTAGCTTAGAAGCTCATGCCTTAGGGTGAGACTAGGTGTCTACTGAATGTTCTACACTGTGTACTTTTATTTATTATTATTATATAGATTGAATAGAGTTATACATTTTAAAACCTCATATTTATTCAGACCCAGTAATATAAAATCGTTATTGCCAATTGTGTTTCAGTATTTTTCCAGTATTTGCGTAAGCGAATACAAATGTATTCATACTAGCCCGATTCCTATAACTTTCTTTTATTCCATAGCGATACTTTGAGGACAACAGGACATAACTTTACTCTCTGCATTCATAAAATATGAAAGGGTGTCCCCCCCCCCCCCCCCCCC
Source organism: Oreohelix idahoensis (assembly GCA_024509875.1). Taxonomy (NCBI): domain Eukaryota; kingdom Metazoa; phylum Mollusca; class Gastropoda; order Stylommatophora; family Oreohelicidae; genus Oreohelix; species Oreohelix idahoensis. The sequence continues at coordinate 19,073 of JAMPIV010009520.1, read as the reverse complement.
CCCCCCCTTTCCCGTCCACAAATAACGCTGAATGATAAAAGGTGACGTCTATGTTGGATGTATAACTGGCTCATATTTAGTATAATGAACACTGTCTACTGTAGCAAGCAGTATATTTTATTTGGTGTTCGTCTTCAAACTAGCTCCCAAAAGAGATCATGTGACGATGAATAAAGACTAAGTCTACAGCAACGGAAAATTTTGCGTTGAATGTTCCCTTACCTTTTGTGTTGTTGTTTTTTTTAAATAAATTATATTCATTTATCTTTCTTCATAGAGATACTGTATGCAATAAATTATTAAGGTTATCATGTTTCACTTAGAGACACGTTGGGATTTAGGATTTTGTAATAATATTTATTGTGACACAATGATAATTATTATGCTGCTAGGTTGAAAAAAACGCTTTTCTTTACAAAAATTAAATTGTTAGTTCGCAAGATATTCTATTACGTACAATTATTAAAACTGGTTAAAACTAAAAAAAAAAAAAAATGTTTTCTCTGTCTTAAGGAGTGATCTTCACAGCCTTTTATGTTAAGAAAACGCCTGAAAGAAATAATTCCGAGTGCAGGGGCGAAATGACATTGATTGGGCCCCTTCACTCTCAGGGGGAGCTGAGAAGTGGCTGTGTAGGACATGACGATTCCATGGAAAAGCCCAGAACCAGATCACAGCATTTTAGTTCTGCATATTTGGAGAGCCCCCTTGGATGGCGGGGAATGCACACTATGCCACACGCTTCTTCCTCCTAGCTTGGGACCAGGTGTGACGATCCTTTAAATGCAAGCCAAAGTGGAGAAAATGGAGCTCATGACTTCAACTCAGCCCGTTTCGGCATGGCAGAAAAGCCACAGTAAAAGCCTAGATCTACAGTGTAGATAATACCAAGGAGTCTTCAGCTTGGTATTGGCGGCAAAAGAGTGAAAATTTCAGCAGCCATAGTTAAACAACAACAACAACAACCTTTTACTAGTGCCTGTAGTGAAGCGTTAGTTTATAATACCTGTGAACTATTATAAAGAATGGTTTTCTTGACTGAGTAAGATGCTGGGGGTGGGGGAGAGGGGACCTTGGCTCCTACAGCTGCGGGCTTGTGGGCATAGAATGGCCAACTCTCCACCCGCCTTTGTCCGAGTATAACTCAGGTAAGATTTGAGAGACCGTTCAGGGAAAACGTGATTACAGCTACGGAACCTGGGACATTACCCGAATTCCCAACTCTCAAACCCTTCCCACCCGGTTGCGTGTAACTCAGTTGTCGTGGAATATTCTAATCCACATATATAAATTATCAGGTAAATATAAAGCCTAACAAATACATTTAATAAAGAAAAGAGCAATGGTAAAAGAACAGTGCTGTCACAATGACTGTACTCGAAATCCCCTTGTTTTCTACTTCGTCGGCAAATTGTAACGCTTTCACGTTGATAGTAAAAGCCTACTGTGTCGCTGCACGCTTTCTTCAATGAAACGTGTACTGTATTTCTTGGAAAAACCTTGAGATACGCAAGCTGATCAATGACCTAGATTTAATATTTCATTCATTCCATACACGGCGTAACTAAAAGACAGATAAAGCAGGAGAGAGAGAGGGGCGAATGAAGGCAGGACACATGCAACACTACACGCGTCGCGCGATTAATAGTAACGCAAATCCCACGTGTAAGGCCACTAGCAATAACTTTTTTTCATATAGTCAGTGAAAAAGAAACACTACTACTACAAGAATCAGGTTTAAAAATATGAAAACTGTTTATTAGGAAATATGAAATTCTACTGATTTACATCTAAGCTCCTGACTTTAGTATGACATAACAGTGGAAAAGGCAGGACAGGTGGCGGTTCTAAACAACGAAAAGGAATAAAGAACAAATATACGACTATCTTTGGAAAACACATGTTTTGAACGCAGCCACTTAGCTCTTTTAAATTTGTATATTTGGGTTCCTTAGGGTTTGCTGACAAAGAATATGTAAAACGTTACGCAAATAGTCTAGGAATTACCAAATTATAACCAAAGTAAAATAGTGGGGGTGCCTGACAGCATGAAATCATTTCTGCTCATAAAATTTTTTTATAACGTGTTTGAAAAAACATTACGTTACAGAAATAGCCTACCCTGTTAACTCCTATTTGATTGGAGCGCCACAAATGTAAGACTAAACACGATTGGTCAGGCTATAAATACTATCTTGTGTTGTCAGGGGAAACGTGAAAAGGAGTATTTTTTTTGAAAAGATGTGTAGACATGGTTTCATTGGTTAGAGCTGCGAATATACTAAATTCAGAGCGTCTGTTCCTTGCCACATCTTGTAATAAACCTACTAAGAAGCAGTGCGTTGAGCACCAGTGTATATTTTTTATAAAATAAAGCCTGGGACATCGGCAGATCGGAGTTGTGCTATATTCATTGCCAGTCAACGAAACTGTTTATTATTTCTATGAATTGTGGTAAGCTTGAAATATTCAATATCTTTTAATGAAAATTGAATGTAAATTGATAATTTATGTCTGTATATATGTGTAGTTCAGTAGCGAACATGATGTAAAGCCTATAGAGCTCCAGCCTGAACAGAAGGTGTCGGAGGAAAGTAAAACTGCATGGAATGGCCAAACAGTACACTGACACCTAGATTATTGACTAGAAAGAAATAATGCTGGAATTGCAGAGGCGTAGTAACCATTAGGGAGGAAAATACTGGTATAAAGTATTTCAGATGAAGCTGACAGTTGGCCTAACGCTCTGAACACAATGTTTGTGACGTATTGTGCTCAGTGTAGAACTAGAGGATAAATTGGTTATGAAGTAGGAGGTACAACCTTCTTGTTTCAGGGACCGTGGTCTTAAAGTTATTGAGCAGCACCTGGTCAGAGCTTTGCTGAAGCCAGAGGTGGACAGCATACTCCTTGGTCCATATAGCAACCAGTGGGGTGGCTCCAGAACTCATTAAAGTAATCGAGCAGAGGAGTCTTTTACTGCAGTCATCACGAAAGATAAGAGAGTGTGGCCATGGAGCTCAACATTATGTACCCCCATCTTAAAATGACACTGTAAAATAAAATTAAGAGGGGAATTTAATTGTTTTAATGCCAGGAACTGAGAACATCTCCAATACTAGTTCCAACAAAGACAAACTATTGAAGTCATGATGACAAATACCAACAGAGCTTGAACAAAACAAAACCAGTATTACCTCAGATTACTACTACACAACTGACACACATAGGATACTATTAATAATATATGTCACTACAAGATTCATATTGATAAATTCTGTACATATAACTTGTAATTAATATTGATTGTGATTCCTGGTTCCCTTTGTATTTGAATCAGGACACATATACCTTCATGACAGCACTGAATACATATTGTTATTTGAAAAGTTATCAGTGACTCCTTTAAGATATCCTCGTAGAGTGTTTTATGTATGTGAGTGTCACAGTGTTGTCAAGTGTAGTGGAATAAATTAAATTGTTTATCTGTCTGTTGTTGTTATGACTTACACTTCATCATACACATACCCTAGACATATAACGTAGTCATCACACTATTCCAGAATAATTCTGACTGAGGTATACATATGTGGCAGCAAGTAAGGTTATCTATAATACACTACTCTTATTAGATATAGATACCTTCACAGCTGATCTCAGTCAGTACACTAAGTCCCCTATAAATATTTATAACGTCCCACTTCACCACATCAGTTAAGATGTAGGAGAACGTTATGGGAACATATAGGTACCTTACAGCTGTGGGCATTACCCGAATACCTTAACTCTCAGGCCGACCGTGTCCGCGTAAAACTAGCGTAACATCCCCTAGTAATGAAAACTCCTTCATACCTGCTTAGCCAAATACATTTTATTTACATTTAAATGTGTACAGGAGAGACAGTTACGGTCTTATTTCATTACTTCAGTTTTATTTCTTTGGAATATAGACATAGCAAACAGACCGCATCAAACCGTGGTATTTTATTATTTTTTTTATGTAAGAGAAAAACGCATATTCGTGTGCACAGCTCAAATAAATTTCTTATCGAAATTTCTTTATTCTATAATTAATCGCTGTTGCCTTGTTCTCTCTCTCTCTCTCTCTCTCTCTCTCTCTCTCTCTCTCTCTCTCTCTCTCCCTCTCTCTTAATATACTGTATGGAGGGTCTGATGATCTAGTTTTTCATTTTAATATACCTTACTTCTTAATTGTAATCAGATACTGTAAATGTATGCTTTTATACTACTTATAATGTTGCTTCGCCATTAAACTAATACCTTAAGTATGTTGGAGAATGTCTGGATAACTAGCAATAAAAGATGAGTAAGAGGAAGGGCAAAATGCAAGAAGGGCCTATATGTACGATTCTCATCTACCAGTCAATACCCTAAGGAGCATAGGTCATAAAGCTGGATCTCGTATAGTGGAGGCGTCAACAATTCACTCCCTGTGGCAGTATCTGCTTGGGACACAAAGCTGCTCACCTCTGGGAACATTTTCCGCATGCGCTGACAACACACGAAGTCCCAGGTCATTCAGCAGCAGATTTTCAATATGTCACGAGTTCTTATTATATGCCACCATAATCTGATTACGTTTAAAATTATGTCTAATTTACCGTATGAATGGTTTAGATTTTGTTTGTTTGTATGTTTTTTGTTGTTTTTTTTTTTTAAATTAATTTTTAAATTAATTTTAATTTTTTTTCCTCTCTCTTTTTTCTTTTTAACATACTTAAATTTAATTATGACTGGATGTTACAAATGTATGTTATTATTTTACCTTGATAATGGTGTATGCTTAAATAATGCTCAAAATACATGTGCGATTGGAAGGATACGGTATGCAAGATGACAGAGAGAAGAAGGACAGAATGTAAGACGGGACTGCGTGCCCAATTCTTAACCCTTTGAAAATAAAGTTCGTTCGTTCGTTCGTTCTCTCTCTCTCTCTCTCTCTCTCTCTCTCTCACACACACACACACACACACACACACACACACACACGTTCACACATGTACATACATACATATCAGAATCTTTATTATCATACATGATATAATAAAATACAACATACCGTACAGGAGAATTATTAGAATTTACATACAGTGTGGAAGACGTCTTAAGTAGTTCAAAACCCATCGAATGTTTTTGTGACACATATGTAAGAATCTTTAAGCTTCATAAAAGACATTGGCATGTAATGGTATGAAACAACATACTAACAGGAGTATTATTAAAATTTACAGAATTTGTGTGGAATACGTTTCGAGTAGATCAATATGGGTGTTTTTTACATGGGGGTTTTATTAGAATCTTTGTTTGCCATAAAAGGCATTGACAGCTAGTGGAGTGACATACTAAGTATAGCATCAAATACAATAGTAGTTTATTATATTAAACAGAACCAACGGGCTGATCACCCGTTTGCCAGTCACTTCGATTACGGAAACAACAGCAGATGGATTGATTTGCCGTTGCCCTAAAGACGCCAATAGGCGTGATGGGAAACAATGACAAAGAAAACCTATCTGCTGTTGCCCTAAGACGCCACTAGGCGTAATGGCCACTGACTGCTTTGACGGTCGGTGGCTAAAGACGGAAGAAGAGAGAAGAAGATATTAAACAGAGCACAATTGAGATTTGACGTAATAAAAGTGTGGAAAACATCTTCAGCAATTCAAAATGGGCGTTCTTACATTGAAGTTTCCATCTTCTATAAGATCTTACAATTGCACTAATGCTTGCATATTCACATAAAACTCTGGCTTCAAATTTCCGCAGCCCCAGCGATATTAATCCACTCACACACTTTGCATATACATGTCCCAAACTACCAATTATCAGTACAATAACATGTGTACCATAGCCTAATTCGTTAATTTCTGCAGTCAGTGGATATTACTTATTAAATTTATGTTGGTAACACGTATCTAAACGGGCATCATATTGAATTGCTACTTCTACTATAAATACTGTATTTCTCTGTTATTTTTACATCATGTTTTACGGCACCTGATTTAAATGAAATATTAATAATAATAATAATAAATTCTTTAAGCACCAAACACGGCGCATAAGGCAGAAACCAGTGCTCTCCAGGTTGTTCGTTGTGACGCCACTCCTCTTAGCTCTTGCACATTATTTAGGCCCAACGTTCTTCCTTCTCTTATTATTGTTCTTCTGAGTGTTTCTTTTGGTCTTCCTTTTTTCCTCTTACCCTCAGGAACCCAAGTGAGCGCCTGTAGTGGTATTCTGTTGTTTTGCATTCGTAGGACATGACCGATATAAGACCATCGTCTTTTCCTTATATAGTCGGAGACATATTTCTGCCTAGAGTCTTCTCTTATTTGTCGATTAGTCTTGAATTCTTTCCAACTGATGTTCATGAGTTTTCTAAGACATTTGTTCTCGAATGTATTCAGCTTGTTCTCCAATGGTTTTGTTATTTTCCAACTCTCACAGCCGTATGTTAACACTGAGATAACATTTGAATTAAACAGACGAAGCTTGGTATGTATATTCAATGATCGTAATTTCCAAATGTTAGATAATCTATTGAAGGCGCTAGCTGCCAAAGCAATTCTAGTATGGATTTCTCTTGTTGTGTCACCATCCTGAGTCATTTTACTGTCTAAATAATTGAAACTTTCAACTTTCTGTAGTTTTTCCCCGTTCAAGATGATATCAAAGGTCTCGTTAGAAAAGTTCATAGCTTTAGTTTTAGAGGCATTTATTTGGAGACCTATTTTAATCGAGAGATGACACAAATTATTTATTGCTTCTTGGGATTGTCTTGGTGTTGAACTTAAGAATGCTACATCATCTGCGAAATCCAAGTCCCCCAGGAATTTTCCATTTGTCCATTTTATACCCAATTGTTCATTGTGGGTATAGTTTCTCATAACCCAATCAATAGCTATTCCCAAAAGTAGTGGTGACATAATACAGCCTTGTTTCACCCCTGTTTCTACTGTAAACCATTCTGTATTCCCTTTATTTGTTCTAACACAACTTCTTGCATTGTCATATAGCGCTTTGATTATATTCACATATTTTGTTGGAAAACCATAGATTGTAAGTATCTTCCACAATGATGGGCGGTGTAGACTATCAAAGGCTTTTTGAAAATCGACGAAGGTGATAATAAGTGGCGATTGCATTTCCACTGATTCTTCTATAATTGTTCTTAGTGTGAATATTTGATCAATACATGATCGTTTCGGCCTGAAACCCGCTTGTTCTTCTCTGATCTTTTCGTCAGCATGCAATTTAAGTCTTTCTAACATCATGCAACATAATAATTTTCCAGGTACTGATAATAGAGATATACCACGCCAGTTATTACAGTCTGATAGATCACCTTTCTTCAGTAACTTTACAATAATACTGTCTTTCCATTGTTGTGGTGGTTGTTCTTCTCTCCATACTTCATTTATAATATCTAAAATTCTCAAGAGGTTGTTGTCATTAACTGCTTTAATCATTTCGCCTGAAATTTCGTCAACTCCAGCAGCTTTAAAATTTTTTAATCTTTTAACGGCTTGTTTGATCTCGTCCAGCGGGAATTCATCGCACGTTATTGGCAAGGTGGTTGTGGGTGTTTCATTATTAAAATCAGGTGTTACTGTTGGTGGTGGTCTGTTTAGCACCTCCATGAAGTGCTCAGCCCATCTCTTCATTTGTTCTTTTTCTGTTGGTATTGGATTCCCTAATTTATCTTTAACAGGTGTTTCCATATCAGTAGGATGGTAACATAGTTGTTTTGTAATTTGATAAAGGCACCTACTATTACCAGTTCTTGCAGCATTTTCAGCTTCTACGGCCAGTTCATTGATGAAATGTCTTTTATCTCTTCGAGTTTTTGTCTTCACTTCTTTATTTAACAAGTTATAAGTTAGTTTGCAAGATTCAACTGCATTATGTGTACTTGCCACTAGTAGTTTAAGTTTTGCTGTTTTCCTTTCTTGGCTAATCACCTGTTTGTCAAACATTTTGATTGCATGTTTTGCCCAAGAGCCTTGTGCTCTTTGGGTCACCTCTACACCCTGTTTATGGGGTAGAAGAGGTTCCGATTAAGAAAGAAAGAAAGAAAGAAGTATTTTATCCCAAGTATCTTCTCTCATCCATTTTTTCTTTTTATGTACTAGGTATCCGGTGGTCGCTACAGCTGCTTCTGTCATTGCTGTTCTCAGTTGTTCCCATTTAGTATCGATTGTCTTGGTGGTGACATCGTTGTCAATTTTGCCTAAAGCATCGAAATAGTTGTTCATTTTGACATTATATTCCTCTTTTACATCGTTTGATTGCAGTCTGTGTACATCTATTCTTCTATTTTTATTCGGTTGGTATAACTTCTTCAGTTTAATTCTCAGTTTAGCTATGCAGACGTTATGATCGCTTCCGATCTCTGCACCTCTGTATGCTCTGACGTCTTGAACTGATGAGCGAAATTTAGCGCTTATGCAGAAGTGATCTATCTGGTTCTTTGTTCTGCCATCAGGTGAATTCCATGTTATCTTGTGGATATTCTTATGTGGAAAGATGGTGTCCGCCACAACGAGGTTTGATATTTCACAAAGTTCTAGAAGTCTTTCACCATTTTGATTCATACAGCCTATGCCATGAGTACCGAGATATCTTTGTACTCCATTGTTGTTGTCACCTACTTTAGCGTTAAAATCGCCCATGACTACTATTATGTCATGCTTGGGTATTGTGTTGATGGTACTTAGAAGTGCTTCATAGAAGTCATCTTTTGTGGTATCAAGAGCGTCGTTAGTTGGTGCATAGCATTGTACAGCTGAGAGCTTGAAAAATCTTGTCTGAAATCTAGCTAATATTAGCCTCTCATTAATAGGTACCCAGCTGATGAGCGATGCTGCTGCTTTCTGTGTCATTAAGATGGCTACTCCCTCTGTGTGACGATTATCATTACTACCAGAGTATATAATTTGCTTTTTTTCTTCTGAAATATATTTTATGCCCTTTCCCGTCCATCTACACTCGCTGACACCCATTATATCCAACTTATAATTATCCATTTCTTTAATTATTTCTTCAATTTTTCCGTCTTGATACATAGTTCTTACATTCCAGTATCCAATTTTAAAAATCTCCTTAGCCCCCAAGATATTAGAATGAGTCATGTTCATATATATATATATATCCCAGCATTCTAACTCAAATTTATCCAGTACCGCCACAGATTCAGAAGACATCTAGCTACGATTCTAGAATCACTTGTATTTAGTAGAGTTCTTAGTAGTCGGTGGAGATAGTCTTAGAAGTTTGTGTGAAGGTAAATACTATACTAGTAGTTTTGAGTGATTTTAGTGGTAAAATCGTCGATTATATTTCACTAGATTTTGTTCAGAGTGATTTACTAGATAGGTCCGTCATTAATATTTCTCTATGTTTTACTGTGTTGCATTGGCTAGCAGAATAAACAATAATTTCTAGCTAAACTATTCAGCTATAAAATAAATTTAATTAACTACTAGTAACTAGTCAGAGAATATTTTAACCGACTAGTAATCCACTGTTCATCATGAGTATTGACGAAATATGCATTTATTTCTAATTCGTGATGATTGATAGTTTTTAAATGACTAGAATTTATTTCACGGGAGTTTTTTTAAACGATAAGACAAGCTCTAAGCTTGTAGTTTATAATTTAAAGTTAAATAACCGAAGTGGATAAATATACTCTATTTTACGAGGAGTAAGGATAGGATTGGAAATACTATATTATGGTTAAGTATTTGTATTTTTTCTCCTTTACACAGTATTGTGTCAAACCCTAAACTTTACCAGCGGCTTCCATGTAAATCTGAGAGTAACCATACAAAAGAACAGTTTAATTAGTATCTGGGTTTCTTTAAGGTAAAAACTGTCTGAGGTTGTGTTTACACACAGAAAGAGTCAGAATACCACCAACAGAACATTAAGAGTGACTTTGTAACTGGGCGTATAGATCCAGATTTATTTGCAAATTTCATTTACAATCAGAAAGTTGCGGTGACTTGACAAACCTTACCATTTCCCGACATTTGACCAGTTGTGGTGTGACCAAGAATCTTTATACTGAGAGAAGTTTCCAACCTGACATTTCCTATGTACTGGAAACCTCAAGGTATTGACGCTGTGAGCGCTGTTAAATTTCTTACCTGGACAAATTTAATGTGACATAAACAGTTAATCCTAAATAAAATTGAAATTAACCTGTCTTTGAGGAGCTGGGGTTCCCTTTGCCAAAAATAACCCTGGATTTGCTGTGTGCGTGTGTGCCATAAAAATTGTTCCAGAAGATACAACACAAGTATTTAGGTCAGAAAGAATGTTCGTGGCCACGGTCGTCTGAGAAGAGAGGAAGAATGAGTGAATAATTCTCACATATATCTTGTAGAATCCATGTACTCACTTTGTGTAAATTTGTCTATGCAAGTTTTAAGGTGAATTATCAATGAGCCTTTCTGCTACCACCTTATGACCTCAGTCAGACTTATTCTTGACTAGTATGTATGATGACTACGTCTAATGTCTAGGGTTATGAACAAATTTAATGTGACATAAACAGTTAATCCTAAATAAAATTGAAATTAACCTGTCTTTGAGGAGCTGGGGTTCCCTTTGCCAAAAATAACCCTGGATTTGCTGTGTGCGTGTGTGCCATAAAAATTGTTCCAGAAGATACAACACAAGTATTTAGGTCAGAAAGAATGTTCGTGGCCACGGTCGTCTGAGAAGAGAGGAAGAATGAGTGAATAATTCTCACATATATCTTGTAGAATCCATGTACTCTTCTTCTTCCATCCTTAGCCATCAACCGGCAAAGCAGTATGTGGCCAGTACGCCTAGTGGCGTCTTAGGGCAACAACAAATTGATCGATCTATCGCTGTTTCCACCACGCCTAGTGGCGTCTTTGTGGAACAAAAACAGACCAAACAATCTATCATTGTTTCCGTAATCAGATTGGTTGGCAAGCAGGTGATCAGCCCACTGTGCGAAGTTTTTACGGGATGGGGTAAACAGCCCCATGCCCATACCCTCCTTAGTCGCTTTTTACGACATGCGTGGTAGGGTGCAGTGTTACTATTCTTTGCTGCCATGTACTCACTTTGTGTAAATTTTTCTAAGCAAGTTTTTTGCTAATGCTGTCCCTTTTCAGAAGAGATTAACGTATAACTCTGTTCTTTACTGTAGAGGGAAATACTAGACCATAGCGTATAAATCTTTGACTCTTTTGGGGTTAATAACTTTCGTCTAAAGGGATCTTGTCTCAACAGAGGGAGGAAGGATTACACCTATGAGCCTAACTCTTTAATAAATTCATTAACTTACGTGTATTTGTATTTGATTTTCAAAATATTGTTGTTGTGAAGTTCTTTATGATAAATAAAATTTACATAAACTTTATTTACGTGTATTGGTCAGCTTGTCCCAAAAGATCCCTATTCTAACTTTGCTGCAATGAAAACGGGGAACCAGGGATTAAAGGTCAAACCTACTGGACAGCAGGAACCTTATCACTCCCCAGTGTGTGAGGACGTTGTATGCAACGGGGTCACCGTGAGGCGCCTTTATGATACAGGTCTAGATTTTGATTCTGTCGTGAGTTCTAGCCTAGTGAACCCAGGTCAGTATACCACAGAAACAGTTTTCACGTCGGTGCGTCTAATTGTCGTCACGTATCTGGGTGTATGTAGATGTGAGTGGTTGAATATATATTAATGTATATTTTGGTAGACTGTCTGACTAACAAAGTTCTGTTGTAGAGATAGGCTGAATGAGAGAAGCTTTTCGAGTTCAGGGACAGACTCTACTTATTTTCCACCATCTCACACGTGAAAATCTATTTCTTTACCTTTTCTCTCACTGAGTCACCTCATGTTCTAGTCTATTCAGAAAGGGCCAATCTATGTCTTAATTCCCCTATCAAAAATCTACGACAGGGTCTAACCGGGAGGCTAATATTGGGCACAGATCTAACAGTGAGGTTAATATTGGGCACAGATCTAACAGTGAGGCTAATATTGGGCACTGTGGTGGATTTTGATGTTACGAAATGTTTTTGTTAAGTATTTATATTGTACTGAATGAGGTCAGCTGTGAAGGCCCCTGAGTATAACAAGTTTTAAGGTGAATTATCAATGAGCCTTTCTGCTACCACCTTATGACCTCAGTCAGACTTATTCTTGACTAGTATGTATGATGACTACGTCTAATGTCTAGGGTTATGAACATGTGGTGTGATGGTACTTTAATACTTAAACACACACAAACAAACAAATATTAACTTCTATGATCAACTGAACTAACACCGTTCTTTAAATTTGGGTATTAAACTATTTTTTACAATTTTATTTTGTCCTGAACCTAGTATTCTTCTGGTCAGGACGTTCAACTCAAAGGTAATCAATTTATATACATATAAGCAAATACATTAAACAAAATGGACAATTTGTCCAAAACACATATTTTACAAATCTATTAAGGGTGTTAATACATTTCTAATATTTCTATTAAATTAACACTGGATGGTGGGTCGGGATTCTATAATCACTCCCATGTCTTTATTTCACAACTTTTACTTTCTTGGGTGGAAACAGTTTTATTTATTTGGAAACACTAATTTTAGTTGATGAAGGGTCATGTGCCAGATTATATATTCATCTAGCACATGTGGTAGCTGTCAGTTGTCACTCCGACCAACGGCCACTGTTGTACTTGTCCAAAAGTAATAGGGTAGACAGCGTGTACACCTATCACTACTGGAATACAATGTCTTCTCAAATTCACCACTCAGATATCTGGCACCGGACTAGTGCCAGACAAAAAACCCACAAATTCAATGAAAACACACAGGTACGTTGATTTGGCACAACTTCAGACGTGCCACTGGCTGGACTATGACGCCCTTTTATTCTTTTATTAAATATATATTTAGTTCAGGCACGCCACACTTCTCAGCTTTCAATCGTTCTGCTCACTGAACAGTATTATGTCAAATGGCGTCGAGCCGTCAAATTTTCCAGTAATATTAAATGTGTTGGCCAATGAGATCGGACGATTCCCAATTCTGACTTCAATTTGAAAAATAAAGCCAAAATTACAGCCCAATTATCGTGTACTTCGGTCGGTCGGTCCGTCCGATCTTGGCGTTAGTTAAAAATAGACTTGCTTTTTGGCCTAATACATTTGCCTCTCACTCCTAAAGTTCCCCCCTTTAGGACTTTGACCCCCCTCTTCTGCTTCTTTTTAACAACGCGTGCAAAATTTTGTCACCGATAGTGAATGCAAAAACGATGGTCTGTCCGTCTGTCTGTACGAACCAAGATAGTATTTTGTCAATATCTTTAGTATTAAAGGGGCGATTTTGAAAAATGTAACATATTATTTATCAGGAGATCATATTCTACCAAACTAATTTGGTTTTATGGCAATATCCCTTGTAATAAAGAAGTCCATATATTTTCCAGAATATTCGGAAATTTCTACTTTTCTATAAATACTCCATCTTTCCCCCTCTATCCCGTTGTTCACTGAAACCACTAGTCTGTTACGTCATAAACTGTACTTTTTGGCAGGCCACGCGCTGTCTGTGTGTTTATACATTTCCCACGATGTGATTATATTAAGCGGCATGTATGGGGCGTTTCCGCCATTTTATTCAAACCTGCCTAACAATACTAAGCGCGTTTGCTTACAAACGTGTGTTGTTTCAAACCAACACGGGTCAAAAGTATCATTTTTCAGTCTCTCCTCTCTCACTCCCTCCAGATGAAAACCGGATTGATCGTGTCTCAATGCTCTAAATAGTTTCAAGGACGTTAGAGAAAGATAGTATTATTTATTCGTCGCTACTTTCTAACAATACCCGATGCGTTTGCAGGTGGGGCGAAGACGAAACCTCACAACTCCACTAATTTATTTATCTACATTATTTTAACTATACAAATACTACAAATGGGATCGGTGTATCAATGTATATCATCACACATCTCCCCACTTAAGAACATGCACTGATGCAAGTTCATAATCAGTGATACACACAGATCACATTTGCTCAATAGGCCTGTGAATATTTGTATTTTCGTCAACAGGATGCCTACTCAAGAAGTCTGCACCCACATTCTGTGACCCGGGAATGTATTTAATAGTGAATGAATAAGGCTGTATGAGCAGCGACCACCTTAATAAACGAGCATTTTCATGCTTGGCCTGTGATAAGAATACGAGGGGTTGGTGATCCGTTTGGACCACGAATGTCCTACCATAGAGATAGATCTGGAACTTTTGTATCGCCCAGATTAGAGCTAGACATTCTTTTTCGCTTGTTGAGTAGTTTTGTTCCGCTTTGTTCAACTTGCGGCTAACATAAGCGACTGGGTTCAGTTCCCCATTCGGTGAAGAGGACCTTTGTAACAAAGTGGCCCCCAGGCCCACATTGCTTGCGTCCGTTCTTACCACGAATTCTTGAGTCAAATCAGGCATTTTTAAAATAGGCTTGCTAGTGAGTTTTTCCTTTAACTCTTGGTAAGCCAATTCACACTGTGCGGACCAAACAATTTTATCAGGATGTCCCTTACGGGTTAAATCAGTCAAAGGAGCACATATAGAGTTAAAATTATTAATGTACTTTTGATAAAATCCACACAACGACACAAAAGATCGCACATCTTTTTTTGTCTGTGGCCGCGGTGCTATTTTCAATTTCTCCAGATTCTTGGGGTCATGGGGTCATGCTACCCTGATGTACGGTATGCGTAAGAATTCCAATTCTTTACATCCAATACAACATTTTGTTGGTCTAGCGGTCAAGTTAGCCTCTCTGAGTCTATCAAACAACATAGCCAAAGAGTTAACGTGTTCCTCAAACGTTTCAGTAGCGATGAGGATATCATCCATAAAATTTGTGATGCATGGATTATTCAGTGGATCCAACAATTTTCGCATCATCCTTGAAAACACACTCGGAGCATTTTTCAACCCGAACGGCAACATGTTGAACTCATAATGTCCTTCCGAGGTGCTAAAGGCTAAATACGGGCGAACCTCAGGCTTTACCGGAATTTGATAATAGCCTTTGCTAAGATCCACCTTTGAAAAATATTTTGCCTTGTTCAACCTGGCAAATAGTTGAGTAGTGTCAGGTAATGGATCCACCTGATTTTCTGTGACAGCATTCAGTTTCCTGTAATCTATGCACAGACGATGTTCCCCAGAGGGTTTTCTCAGCAAAACCACACTAGAGCTATAAGGAGATTCACTGTGAGAAATAATCCCTTCTTTCAACAAATACTCTATCTCCTCTTTCAAAGCTTTTTCCTTAGCGAAAGGAATCGAATAGGCTCTCATACAGACGGGTGTTGGGTCTAATAATTTCATACCATATTCCAACAAGTGTGTGTGCCCCGGTTTATCCGTTAACACGTCTGTATGTTCAATCAGAACCTGTTGAACCCGCTCCCTCTGGTTTTTAGTCAGGTGCTTATTGACTTTCACCTGTGCCGGTGTTTCACATGGTTTCAGGGGGTACTCGTGGGAGGTGAGTGGTTCCTTTTTCATTTCCGTTGCGATAGCCAAGGTCAATAACGGGGTGCCTTCCTGGATTTGTCTGTCCAGATACTTCTTTAGAAGGTTCACATGATAGATTTTCTCTTTCCCCTTCTTGTCAATTTTATAATTTGTTCTAGACACCTTCTCTTGAACTGTATATGGACCTTGCCATTCAATTTGCAATTTGTTACTGCTGCCGGGTAGAAGAAGAAGCACCTTCTCTCCCACAGCTAGTTCCCTATCCTTCGCTTTCTTATTAAAATATGCAGCATGTTTTTTCCTGGCTTGTCTGAGTTATCATTTGCATGTTTCCAGCCACTTTTGAGACGAGTGGTCAGCTCGTTCACATATTGATATGATGAGGTAACAGTCTCTTCTGCCTTCTCATATGTCCATGTTCTTAACAAGGCTTCCAATGGACCTTTAATCGGCCTCCCAAATAACAGGATTGCCGCTGTCATACCGGTCTAATTATGTGGAACTTCCCGATACGCAAACAACGCAGCGGGCAAAAATTGGTCCCACGTATCAGGTTTTTCATGGGCCAGCTTCCTCAGGATGGAGATGAGGGTCCCATTGAACCTCTCCACCTGGCCGTTCTCTTGGGGGTGATACGGACTACAATGAAAGTGCTTGGCCTGGAAGATCCTGAAAACTTATTCCGTTAGTTTCCCCTTGAACTGAGAGCCGTTATCAGTCAAGATTTGATGCGGGAATCCTAATCTTGTGAATATTGTAAGTAATGCCTCTGCGACATGCTTCGAATCGACTGACGACAGGGCTACCGCCTCTCCCCACATAGAACAAGTGTCCACCAGAGTAAGGATGTAATTGTTCCTCCTCTTGGTACGAGTGAGAGGTCCCACAATATCCACTGCAACTCTCTCAAAAGGTGTTCCCACTATGGGCATTTTCCCTAGAGTTGCAGGAGCAGTCCAATGCTTTGGAGCTACCCGTTGACATTCTGGAAAGGATTTTACATATCTTTTTATATTTTCCGTTATCCCTGGCCAGAAATAATGACAAGCTATACGCTGTCCTGTGGCGCTGATACCCATATGCCCACTGAAGGGAATCGCATGCCCTAGTTCCATCACTTTCTCCCTATATGAAGTGGGAAGTACCAGCTGTCCATGACCATTTGACCCAGTTCCAGCCTTCCTATATAACAATTTATTCTTCATATAGTAATCTCCCTTGCTTGGAGGAGTGTGGCATTTGGGCAATTTTTTAAAACATGGCTTGAGTGACCTATCCTCAGCCTGCGCTTTCCTCATCTCTTCTGGATGAGTATTTATAGGATCACCTTCTTCCTTCTTTGACTGTGATCTGGTCTGCACTGTTGCCATAATCACAGGTCTCTTGGGATTCCCCAAGAATACATAACGACAGCCCAATATCAAAGGGTAGATGGGTTCGTCTATCACTGCTGCTCTGATTACTCCTTCCACATAGCGAGTTTTCACAGTTATCCTTGCGATGGGAAGTGTCATGAGTGGTATGTCCTTAGTCGCCCCTTGTATCTCCACTGTTTCTGTGGTATACTGACCTGGGTTCACTAGGCTAGAACTCACGACAGAATCAAAATCTAGACCTGTATCATAAAGGCGCCTCACGGTGACCCCGTTGCATACAACGTCCTCACACACTGGGGAGTGATAAGGTTCCTGCTGTCCAGTAGGTTTGACCTTTAATCCCTGGTTCCCCGTTTTCATTGCAGCAAAGTTAGAAGGTTTCCTATTACAAACTTTGGTGTCATGATTGTCCCTCATACACCATTTACACCACTTCTTTCCTTGATTAAACGGTTTTCTTTCATTATATTTTTGGTCATTGAACTGTGGGTTTCTATCTTGATAATCATTTCGTGGCCTATCAAAGTTTTGCCTACCTTTGTTACCCTGATCCTTGTTATCAAATTTATTAGAGTTTTGTGTTGCCCTATAGTTATCTACATGCTTCTTTTTAGCGCCAGCTACCTCTGCCTGGGCCGCCTGATACCTCTCAGCAACATTAAGTACCTCACCCAACCTCTCTGCACCTTGTTCCATGAGAAACTTTCTCAGGTCTGGAGCCATGGACTCTCTTAATTGCTCTATCATGATCATCTCTTTAAGATCTTGGGTCTTCCCCAGAGCAGTCCATTTCTCCAAATAGGTTTCCAATCTGGCAGAGAATTGGGGGTATGTCTCCCCAGACAAAAGCTTGGCATTTCTAAACTTCTTACGATAAAATTCTCCATTCTTCTCATATCTTAACAACAAAGCCTGCTTTAGCATGTCATAATTGTCTTGGTCGTCTTTACTCATCTTTGCAAACACTTCATAAGATGTTCCCCTAAGACCCTGGGATAACTTAAGACTCCATCTTTCTCTTTCCACCCCATAAGTAGTGGCTAATACCTCAAACCTGCTTAAGAATGATTCAATATCATCATCCCTCTCAACAAAATGGTCTAAATGGAACCCCATGGCGGAGGTTGAGGCTACCTGACTAGCAGTGGCATCGGAGGTAGAGGGGCTGGTACCATTTTCAGGAGCATGGCCTTGAAATTCCAACTCCCTTAGTCGTAATTCGTGCTCTCTCTGTAATCTCCTATCTTCTGCTTCCTTTTCAGCTTTTTTTTCTTCAAATTGGAGCCTCTTTATTTCAGCCTCCCGGTCCGCCTCCAATGCCCTAGCCTCTTTGTCAGCCTCAGTCAGCAATTTTTTAATTTCTTTCCCAGCCTCTATTTGCAATCTTTTTTCTTCTTTATCTTGTTCTAATTTAATAAATTTATCACACTCTGATGTCACATATTGAACCAGGGCCTGCTCCTCCATACTCATCTCTTTAGCAGCCAGCATAGCAGCAGATCTGAACTTTGCCAAGTCTGCCTTCCTGTTTCAATCAACTCTAATAATGTTCTAAGACAAATTTAAAAACTCTAATTAACAAAGTACCGCTCTAATTACTTAATTAACTACTGGCCGTGACAATTCATCAACAATAAATCTCCACCCTAAAATATTTTTATTGTGATTATTTGATAACTTTTATCTTTAGGGACACTAGTGCTACAATATTGAATTTTATATAGGCTTATAACTTATAAGTTTAAATCCCGGACGAGCGCCCAATATATGTGGTGGATTTTGATGTTATGAAATGTTTTTGTTAAGTATTTATATTGTACTGAATGAGGTCAGCTGTGAAGGCCCCTAAGTATAACAAGTTTTAAGGTGAATTATCAGAGAGCCTTTCTGCTACCACCTTATGACCTCAGTCAGACTTATTCTTGACTAGTATGTATGATGACTACGTCTAATGTCTAGGGTTATGAACATGTGGTGTGATGGTACTTTAATACTTAAACACACACAAACAAACAAATATTAACTTCTATGATCAACTGAACTAACACCGTTCTTTAAATTTGGGTATTAAACTATTTTTTACAATTTTATTTTGTCCTGAACCTAGTGTTCTTCTGGTCAGGACTTTCAACTCAAAGGTAATCAATTTATAT